>VZTA01022024.1:208923-250170 GCA_013398855.1 Mohoua ochrocephala
CCGAGCTGCGGCCCCGCCGCCGCGTGGTGCCGGCGGCGGGGCAGGGCTGCGGGGAGCCCCCCGGCACGCGCAGCAACCTGCTGCTGTACTACGAGGAGGCCGGCGGGGTGGGCGTCCTGCTGACCGGCTGGACCCAGGATGGCGGCGCCTGCCAGGTGTGGGAGCAGCCGTCCTACCGGCAGCGCTTGAACCAAAGCGAGGTGGTCAGTTGCCTGCCCGACGGCTCCACCGCGGGCGTCGTCTTCCAGCAGGCCGGCGCCTGGTACCTGGCCGTGGCGGCCACCTACTCAACCAGCGCTGATACGAACCACCTGCACTGCGAGCCCTCGAAGTCGGACAAGGAGACCGTCATCACGGTGCGCAGCATGGTCAACCTGAAGTCCAAGGAGGAGCTGGGCATCATCAAGCGCAGGGAGGAGCCTTTGCACTTTGTTGACGCGCTCCAGTGGGGGGATCACCTTTTCTTTCCTTACTACACGTTGAAGGCCAGGTTGGGCAATAACACGGAGCCACCCAGCATGGCTGTCCTGCGCCAGCTGCACCCTTCAGATGGTGGCCTTACTTTGCAAGGGCACGTCTATTTGGACTGCGGGTGCAGGAGCCTCATTGTTTCCTCCAGCCTCGTCCGCCAGGGTGAGCGGGGCTGGTGGGTGGGTGTCTTCCGCCACAGCCACAACGCCAAGGCCTGGAATACCACCGCCGTCTGCATCTTTGGGATGGACGAGATGAAGGAGCAAGCCTGCGCATCTCCGCACTTCAATATGAACGGGAAGAGCTGTGTAAGTCTGGGCATCGTTTTGCTAAGCTTTCATCCTGCACGCCCTTGTTGACACTGTTGTTGTTGTGGCTGGTGTCTCTGTGCATGACTCTTGGGGTGTCCCTGACCTGGAGGCACATGAAGTTTGCGGGAAACTTCAGAGCCGCACCAGGCTTTGCACATTAGCCCTGGCTCTGTCAGCCCTAGCGATTTCTCCAGCTCTTTCTGTTTCTAAAAAGCCGATCCCTTACCAGATCCTGGTATACTTCCCACCTACCTGTTGAGAAAGACACATCTCAGGGAAAGACACACCTGAGGGCATCCTGGGTCAGGCCTGAGTCCTAGGCTTCTCCCTTGATGGGTCCTTTTCTGCCTAGGATTAGTCGTATTTCATTTTATTTTCCATACAGCCTAGATAAAGCATCTCCTACCTTATTCTGTGCATTCACATCTCATGTCATTGCAGCTACATCAGAAATAAAAAAAAGCCCGTCAAATTGACTCTGTGCACTGGGCTGTGGCACTGCTATCCCTATCACTCCCTAGTTATCTGTGGTTGCTTGTTCAGTAGTAGATATTTCCCAAGCCTCTCGGGGCTGGCCTTGCTTGGCAGGGCTCTCACAGCCACCTCCCCAAACCCTTGTGTGCAGCAGACAACAATAGGTGATATCTCTTTGTTGTTGCAGTGGTTACATTTTCACAGACAGTGGTATCCCATGGAGTTCCCCCTATCACCTACTTTAGTAACACTCCCTCTTCAGCTCCTTCCTCCTTTTCAGGGTGAGCTGGGCACATGGAGGGTGGGATAGGCAAGGCTACTGGCTTTGCTGTGGCCTCAGTAGTAAAGAAATTACCTAAAAATTATATTCAGGAAGGTAAAAATGTCATTCAGACGAAGAAGGTGCTTTTGAAAGGCCTGTCCTCGCTGTTAAGTTACACTCAGAAGACTTTCCAGAGCTGTGGCAAAAGGACCACTGAAAAGTATCAAGGAGGATCAAAGGATCATAGGGGATCAAGCAAGGCATCATTAAGTGAGCCCTAAGCATTCTGCAGTTCCCTCACCATCCAGGGACTTTGCAGCTAAACTTCTGAATCCTTAATGTGTTATGATAGGAGTTTCTTGGAAATTCCTTGAAGGAAGTGCAGTAGATTTACTGTCACTCCTTGGCTTTCCAAATCTAACTCATAGCGGAGTGCAGTGCTGAAATTTTTCCAAACGCAGACTACCAGAGGGCACGTGTGATTCAGTCTGCTCGTCTCCCTACTGAGCTGTGAGACTATTGCCAGTGTTAGAGGACGTGGTTGTGAATGAGAACCCCATATGTGGGTGAGACAACTGTGCTGAAGTAAATAGTGAAACTCACTACGGAGCCAGAGCCAATCCTTTGATTTCCAGTGCTAGCTTACTGCTTACTGCGTGATTTCTGTTCTCCCACAAGGCAAACTTCCTGAATGAATTTGAAGTCTCATTCTGACCCCAAAATACCTATTTGCTTGTTGGAATTTTAGTTTGTATTGTTTGTTCCTAATTACTCGTGAAGTTTCTTAGCGAAATGCTTTCTGAGCCTGCTAAACAGAACAGAAAAAGAAAGCTCCCTGGGCAGTAGATCCTTTCTAAACACTTTACAAAACCTCATGCAAGAAATTTCAGAAGAGCCTCGTGGATCTCGCAGAGTAACATAATGCAGGTAAGGTAAGGCACATATTTCTGTGGACAGGGCAATTCCCTGTCCCCTTCGCCTCTCAGGGCCTGAATGTGAAACATCAGTGATCCACTTTTTTCAGGATTGGTCTGATTCAGATCAGACTCCTGTGACTCCAGACTTACTTTCATGTCCCAAAAGGCTCATCCCTCCTGGAAATGTAGATTACATTTGGATACAATGCTGAAGAATCTCAACTGTAACAATGTTTGAAAGGGTTGCTTACTTAACCTTATGTCCCAAACGATGATGATGTTATTGATCATGATATTTTGGCACAAGAAATGCAGTTTACCACTGAGAGAAAAGTGGTATTTTAATCTTCTGTGAGATAGCAGGACATGTGGGTCCTGTGAAGTAATATGGCTTATAACATTACATGGCTAATTAGCTCTCCTTTTTAAGCTAATTATATGTGCTTATGGTGTATAAACATAGAAATAAATGCATGTAGTTCAGCCTTAATATTTTTTTATACTACAGAAGGTTAGGCTAGGCTATTGCAGAGTAAGTTTGGAGATGACAGGCCCATATGTTGCTGCTTCTGGGTTGTTTTAGACCAGATCCTTCTACCGTCTCTCACCAAAGTATGGGAGTCCCTGCAGTCAGGAAATATGCTGTTCTTGGACTCAGAAGCACATGGGCTTCGGAGCTGACAGGAAGATGGAGTGTGGCACGTCCATCAGTGTGCATCTCGCAGCAGCGTGTGCAATCCTGTCGGTGGCTCTGGCCAGAAGGGAGTGCCTCGTAGCACGGGAGCTGTCAGGAGTACATTGTACTCCGATGTGTAGGAACAGCCGCAAACAACGGTACTTAACACGTGCTTTAGAGTCCATTCTTTTAAACGCGGTGTTGGTCTTGAGCAAAGGAATGTGTTGCAGCATTACGAGCGCTTGAAGTGCGAGACCTCCCTGGTGCTTGTGGTGAGTGGACCGTGCTGAATGTCAGCCTGGCTTTTGCATTGCAGATCCCATGTGTTGTAGGGTGCTGCGGGTCTTAGTCTTCTCTGCCGGATAGACTGGAGTGTGTGCAGGAGCTCGGGTGTGAATGTGATGAGGTACGCGGATCCCAGACATGGACTGTCAGTTTATGTAGGGATTGAAAGTACAGGGATTTTTTCACTGCAGGAGTACAATTGATAGTAAGCATATACTTTAGGGTGTAGTGGCAGTTTGTTTTCCTTCTGATCTTGTCGTGCTTCAGATTTCTGTTATTATTCTGATTACTTTTAGGCAAGACATCCTCTTACCCCTCTCCACTCGCATTGCTTTTCTCAATAGGACACTGCAAGAGGGACTTAGCCCTGGGTATTTGTGGCCCTGAATTCCCTGTTATGCCATTGCTACATGGTGTACTCTGAACTCATTCCTGTAAGGTACAAAGCTTTCTGGCCCTAACCCAGTAAAGCACTTAATGACATATTTAGCATTAGGCATATATAAGTATTTCCATCCATCTTTAAATGTCCATGCATTTAAAGTAAAGCATGTACTTGAGTACTGCACTGGATAAGAACCAAATTGCTCTGCATCCTGTAGGAACTCACTGTAGGTGTGTAATCTCTTTAGTTTTGCTTTGCCTCTTAGACCAAAGTTCACATTTGCATTAAGTTTTAATGCTGGAATAGAGTCTGTTATTGAAAATTAGTAATTTTTAAGATCCTTGCTTGGCAGCTTTATCAAAAGGTATGTGACTGCTACAAATTCTGTGGAATTGGTCCTTACGAGAACTAGCTAACTTGTTTTGTGCAGTAGTGTGCACAAAGAAGTTTATCCTACTTGGATGTGTTTATTCAGGACATAGGCACTACTGGATTCCAAGAGACAGGATCCCTGTCTAGCAAGAGGCAAGTGGCGTTTTAGATGAAACTACTCTGAAAACATTTTGCAGTTTTATATTCAGCTTTTTTTTTTGTTTGATCCACACATCTCTTAGTTTTGAATAGATCTACTTATATGCACTGCCAGGGTGTATGTGTTACTGGACTCTCTAGCATAGCCTACATATATGTAAGTGCATCTTCTTCACAATTTCCTTAGTTAATAAATGTGAATTTGCCAAATCTCATTCTCAATTTCTTTTCAGAAACCTGACTGAGTACTTACAGACAAAGGAGGAGTGCTGGAATTTGTCACAAAAACTTGCTGCGGGAGCTAGTGAAAGAAAGGCTTTTCTTCTGTTGCTCTGTGACAGAACAGGACCTACAAGGATCTCAGGTCTCTCACAGAGAAGCCAGGATGTTGTGAGTCACATCCAAGTAGATGAGTAGGAAAAGTGTTCAAATTGGAGAACATCAACAGGAGAGAGATGTAGAGTGTTACCTAACCACGATAATGACAAATCTGGAAAATGGTTTTGCCATTTAAAAAGTTGCATGAGAAGAAAAGGATTCAGGGAGATTCAAGGATTCGCAATTTTTCAGGTAGAAAATCCAAAAAAATTGTTAGGCATATACCTACCTGTAAGAGGGAGAATTGCTGTAGTTTATATTAAGGTGTTTATTTTATGATGTGAAAAGGCTAAGTAGTTGTGATAGTTACTAGAAGATAACTATCTTGATTGGATTTTCATCTATTATTTAATGCATGTAAAGATTTATAACAGTCTGTTTTTTGAACTTTTGCATTTTTCAGTGGTTGATACATATAAAGGTTGGTATATGTCCCTTAATTTAGCCAACATAGTTTGGAATCCTAGGACAAATCCTAGCTTGTGTAAGCTCTACCAAAATGAGATTTTGAAGTAACAGAGTCACATCAGTTTAATTATGGCCTTTAATTTGCAGGAACAACATTTGAATTTGTGTGGTAACTCATTCCAGAGTGATTCATGGCCTTTTATTTAAGGAGGGAATTACAGACTTCTAAATATAATTTTGTATCAAAATTGATCCTGTAATTAATTTCCTGGTAGTAAAGTCAATCTCCTGTGTATTGCAGACTGCTAGTGTTGCGTCTGATGTTTGATGGGTTTCTAGAGCTAACGTTTTTGAAGTGAGTATTTCTGTCTGGTACAATGAGTTTTCAGTTCATCCCTGTTGAGTGTGGGAAGTAAGCCATGGAAGACTTGTCAACTCTCACACTCCAGGGATGGGGACTGCACAACCTCTCTGGACAACCTGTTCTGCTTGATTGCCCTCATAGTGATGCTTTTTCATCTCCTGTTCACTACAGTGCCACCGTTTCAGTTTGTGTCATTATCTCTTGTTACCTTGCGTACACCTCGGTCAAGAGCCTGGCTTTGTTCCTTTGGTCCCTCTGAAATTGTCTCTTCTGCAGGCTGAACCAGCCCAGTTTTGGAAAAGACCTTTAAGATCATCAAATCAAACTGTTAACCCAGCACTATCAAGTCCACCACAAAACCTTGTCCCTGAGCACCACATCTACAAGTCTTATCAATTCTTCAGATTGGTCAGGCATGATTTATCCTTGGTAAATTTATGCTGGCTTTTCCCAGTCGCTTTGTTTGTCTCTTGTGTCCAGAAATGGTTTCAAAGAGGATTTTCTTCATGATTCTCCCAGGAAAAAAAGTGATACCAACCAATGTGTAGTTCCCTGAAAAATTCTTGGTTTTTTTGAAGATGGGTGCAGTATTTGTCTTTATTTAGTTGGAGACTTCACCTGATCTCCACACCTTTTGAAATATGAGAGGATAACCTTTCAGCTTCATCAGACAGTCTCTCAGCATCTTCCTACAGATCCCATCTGTCTTCCCTAAAACTTCTAAAAGCTGAGATTTCTTAAGAGATCTCTGGCTTAATCCCCTTCCAGTAGTGGTAGTTTCTCTCCTTCTTGAACCCTGTGTACAAAGGACCACAAGATGTTGCTGGTGAAGTCCAGAGCCATGTCTGCATCCACTGTCAGTAAATCTCCTGTGCTATTCAGCAGTTGGTGTGCATTTTCATTGTTCGTTCTTTTATTGCTTGCGTGGTAGTGGAAGCTCTTGTTGTTGCCCATAACATACCTTGCCAGTTTCAAAACCAAGTAAGCTTGGGTTTTCCTAACACCATTCCATTTTCCTAACGCTGTGTGTCCAGGCAATTCCTCCTTAGTCCTGCTTCCACTTCCTTTATGCTGTTGTTCTGCAGTGCAGTTCAGTCATGACTTCCCTGCTTAGCTAGAGGCTGTCTTGTGATATGTCTGCTTGTTTTCCTGAGTTTTGTGCTCGAAGGAGATTGTCCTGAAAGACCTGCTAGCTTACTTGAGCTCTATTTTCTCTTCAAAGCTGACTCTCAGGGGATCCCACTGGCCATTTCCCTGAACACACTAAAGCCCGGTCTCCAGCTCTCTCCTCTGATTATCTCATCTCCAGTCGGTTCTGCCTTGTTTCTGAGTAGCAGATCCAGAAGAGCAGCACTCTTGACTGACCCCACAGGTTAACAAAGCCTGGGGTCCCATCTTATTCACTTTGCCCCCAGAGCTTTGTAGTCCTGATCTGCACTGAGCCACGTCTTTGGTGTCCACGTGGATGTGCAACGATGGGTAGTGGTCCAGGGAATGGAAAATTACTGGCAGTCTCTCTGCGATGTGATGAGTAGGGTCCCCTAAAAAAAGGTGCGGCCTGTTGTAAGAGCGTGACTGTTTAACAAGTGTGTGCCTTCATCCCTCACGGTCACCCACCACTTCCTTTTGCTCTCTGCTAACACTCTGTTCAAGCTCAGTTGGTTTCAAAGCCTTCCTTAATGGAGCTTGTTCTCCCTCACTGATTATTAGGGCACTACCACTTCTGTGAACTTAGATCTGAGGGCAGATAAGGACTGTTTCTGCTGCTGTAAGAAGTCACAAGTTTCTAGCTTCCCCATCTCAGGACTCTTCATCAGCATCTTGCTCAAGCATAGCCTCTGACTGTTCTTCCTGCCTTGCATCATGAGCCTCAGGATTTGCTTCTGCAAGGTCTCTCTGAAGACCCTCTGATTTTCTGGTCATCCTTGATTTTTTGCAGTCTGCTCGCCTGGACAGGCTTGTCCACCTAACACTGCTGGTCAATGCACAAATTAAAAAGCTTCCTGGAAATAAAATTTTGGAACAGTTCGTCTCCTCATTCCTTAGCCCTAATAAAGGCTCACTGCATGCCCCAGTATTTGTTACCCTCCGATACAGTGAAAATTGATGGAGGTGGTTAAAGGATGATAAAGTTAAGAAAGAAGAATGAGGTTCCAGAAGTTTTTTCCCCCTAGGAAAAAAAACCATCTATTGTTTCAGTGTTGACCGTTGCTATACACTACTTACAAATCTTGTGTCCTTTTGTATGGCTGCATCTGTTCTTTCACTCTGATGCTCAAACCCTTTATTTTTACTTTTTGGACAGCTGCAATATGATGAGTGCTGCGTGAGCTAAAAATGCTGCCCTTTCCTTTGAGGCACGCAATGTAGAATAATCAGGGGGAAATCAAGACAGAAAGTAGAAGTGTGAATATGGTTGCTGCAGCTGGAGTCATATGGAGATACATCTGAAAATGAAATGCCAAATAGAAAACGAGTATAAATACCTTCCATGCCTATAACCAAACAACTATAGACAGTAGAGGGACTACAGAATAGAACAGAGGATGGAACTGAAGAATTAAAAAAGACAGGTCTTATATAGTGGTATTGTCTTCTCTTTTGCTTTTTCTTGGTTTTGTATGCCCCTGAAAATGTTACACGATAGACAAACAGATGACCATGGAGATGAATGACTCTTCGCGTATAAAGGAAGTTTAGACTGTAAATGCATTTTTAAGAATGGATTTAGCTGTGAAAGAAGCAGCTTGGGAAGGCCCTACAGTGCTGTAACCCCATTAGTCACAGTGGAAGAGGTAAAAGGGCTTGTTAAAAAAATAAATGGATGTGGAAAAGGGGTGACAGAAGGGTGAAAGCAGCAGCTGCACCCTGGAGGGAACGGGCAAAGTGGAGAAATAGGTTGCAGAAGAGAGAAGGCACTTTTTGTTGTGACTGTCCACCGTCTGAATTCCCCCTCTTCTTGTCCATATTAGCTCAATGTCGTGTTGACCCTCCCTCTAGCTAGCAGAGGGAGGGGAGGAGACTTCCGCACTTGTCAGTATTGGTTCTTCAGTCAGATGAGGAGGATGCACTGATATGACACTGGTTATTTTATTAGTATGTGGGTCAAAATAAAATCTGGCAGCAAATATTTTCAGAAACCGGGTGAGTACTCCTCTTTTCTGTGATCTTGTTGTACAGAGTCTGCAAGGAACCTAGGGTGGTTTGTCTCTCTTACACTACTGCATGGTGCACTGCCGAAAAACTATTCCTAATTTTGGTGGAAATGAAAGCATGGAAGCTCCACTTCCTCACTCTCTAACCTGAGTGAAGACTCATTGAGTGCGGTAGTTCTGGAGTTTTGTTACCTTCTGATCTATTAATAAAGTGAGTTAACTTTTTCCAGCTTAAAATCCTTGCAATCACACCCTTCCCCTCTCCCCTATCTAACACAGACCTCCAGAGTACTGGATTCTCATGGCCAAGTGAGTTTCACTGAAGTTCTGTGCCAGTGCATGACAGTTCCTATGTCTTCTTCCTGCTGCATGAAAAAAGAAATAGTGACTTTTAATATGAAAGTTAATCAAGTCTTCTTTTACTCCAAGTGGCTGTTCTTTCAAGCTAATTAAAATAATTCAGATGACTGAAGAGTCATTTTAATTGACTTAGGATTACAGTTCAGAAAAAAAAATGTTCCTAATGGAAAGACTTTCTGGGGTTAAGCCAACACCATGGCATGCAAGAGAGTCGAATTCAGCTGTTACTGTGTTACGGATTCACTTCATAACTTTGAGAAATGCCTTCACCTTCCTTCTAAATATCAGTTTTGATGGTCCATTCTCATACTTTGTTTTGTGCATTAAAGTGAAATAGGCTCTTACAGGGTTCCTGTAGGTTTAGGAATCCATCCTTGAGGCTGAAATTCTGGACTTTGTAAGCTAACCTACAGGACTTGTTCCCAAGGACCTGGTCTTACCTGAGCTCTTGTCCCCTACCTCTCCATGCCTGCCACTCCTTTGTGCCAGCACTGGTGTGTATGTAGCCACATGTTCGTGTGATGAGGAGCATGACTCAAATGAAGATGTAGGGAGGTAGATTTACAGAGCATTTTCTAGGCACATCATTGCCTTGACTAAGCTCACTGGAAAACATTATACTAATACAGGGAAGGGGAGGTAAAGCTTGGCTGGGGTTGGACCCATTTGGAGAGCAGGTGGGATCACACCTTTGGCAATGTTTGCCACAGAGGTCGACTTAGAGCAATTGGAGGACTTTAAAGCTGAGTTACTGCTTACTAAGGAGACACCCAGGCTTCTAGGGAATTCCCCTGGTAAATGGTCCTATTCTCACACATGTGGATTTCCCTTCAGCACTCGATCATCTACAGTTAGAGTTATTTGGTTTGGTTTTTCATTCCACAAGATACAGGGATTTCCTGCATGATGTTTTTTTTCATGAGCTGCTTACATGTTTGCCACTTAATTTCCTCCAGGTGGGATAGAGAATTGAGGGTAATATGTTGATTTTAAAGCTCACACAGCTACATTTATGTTCTCCACGACATGTACTTTCTATTGCTTTATCTAATTTTTATGTTTATGTAAAGACATAACAAGTCTCTACTTCCTCTAGTGTCAATGAGGATGAAAGTTTGCATTTTTATACACGCAAGATGCAGTTTGTTTGAAGTGTCTCCTTTCTCCAGAACGCATGCCTTTCAAAGTGGTTGCTGAGTGTATCTGTAGCCTTCAGGTGATGGCAAAGCATGGCTTCATTGAGAAGAACTGGAAATTCAGAATAACCCCAGGATATTACATCCCAAAAGAGAGAAATTCCATTGCAAAGTAACTTACTGCTGCTAGGCAAAGTCTGTATCCCACTGAAGTCAGTGATTTAACTGTAGCAGATGTAATCTTTGTCACAGATATGACCAGCTGTCATATATAAAAAACTAGTTTCATGTGTAATTTCCAATAATGTGTTGCTCTGAAACTGTGTCAGAATTGGAATGTTACTCAAAGTATTGTCTAAAGTTGAGTTCTCTGAGAATCTTTCCAAGGATTCTTCTTTTTCTCAGAGTTTTGGAGTATAGGTGAATGATTTTTTTTAATACCTTTTTCTTATATCTGATTTTCAGGAGCTACAATCAATCAAGAAATTACCTACCTTGATTCACTCTGGATTAGTGGCTGTTTATGGCACTGTTGTTTTGAATCATATAGTTCTCTTTTTGGGAACAGATGATGGACAGTTACTGAAGGTAAGCCGAGTGTGGCAGTTCTTCCCTTCTCCACCAGCTGCTGCTGTGTTCAAGTGGGTAAATATTTCCTGGTTTGTTCAGTGTATTATAAACAAATATGATCCCCTGAATCTCTGTTTGAGAAATAACTACTGTGTGGTCATTTGGAGAGCAAGATAACTTTCAAAAGCAATTATGTACCCTGCCTAAAATTCAGGTAAACGTTTCATTAAAACGCTAATGCCCACAGTATTAATTTACAGACTGTGGCGTTCTCAGTTATTTTGCCTTGTTTCTCTCCTTGCTTTGATTTTTCAGTAGAAATATTAAATATTGTTAGATTTTGGAAGCATGTTTGTTTGTTTGTTTGTTTGTTTGTCAGCCTATCTGTGTGATGTGAATAGCTGTCCATTAGAGAGAAAAATCAAGATTCATTTTGCCTTAGCTTCTGAATAGTTGACCTACGCTAACTTAAATCCATCGCTTGAAAGTGAAAGTCGTCTTATCTCATTATCAAACATTTCAACCATCTAGTCAAATGTCTTTTATGCTTTAATTTTTTCTGGGTTTTGCGAGAATGTGCATTTCTTGTCTACGCTGCAAAGGATGACTCTCATTCCTTGTCTTTATTAAGCAGACATTTGGAGAGACATATAGTAGAGATCTTGAAAAGCTTTTGTCCATTTGATTTCATTTTGCTTTTGATAATGAAAAATGAAATTGAAGTCTTCCGTGTCTCCTTAGCACAGTGGAGACCGTGAACACATCTCCCTTGTTTAGTCATGAAAAACCAATGTTTGTGTGCTTACTGACTTAGAAAATGAACTTTCTGTGGTCTCTGGTTCCCTTGAATTCTGTGCAAAAGGTGGTGGAAAACAGTAGAGTTGGGCAAGGTAAGAAAAAGAAATGTCATCACAGGTGTATACTTAGAGAAGCCGCAAAGACATTTGTGTAAGTTCCTTTTTATCTTATGGCTGTCTGAACGTTAGTTTGTTTTCTGAAGGCTAATACTTTCTTCTCCGTTCATAGGAGTAACAGGTTGTGACTTTGGGATATAGGCATCTCTTCCACATGCAGTTTTTGACTCAATCAGGAACAGGCTTGGTGGAAGGCATGTTTCATATGCTAAACCGTTGCCAAATTCAGTGCCAGATGTGTCTGGCGTGGATTTTGTTGAAATTCTGTTTTTATGGTCTTTTCTTTCATCCTTCTCCAGTGTGACAACCAGTGCAGTAGGTGAATTGAATCATGGCACAGTAATTCATCTCAGAAGCTTTGGTGTAACTGAAATTAGGCTTTTGTTTAAGATGTTGACTGATCAAGAAATGAACTTGGGAATAATTTAATTATGCATGTTTTAGGCTATTCTTAATGAGGATATGAAATCTAATTGCCCAGAGGTTTTATATGAAATTGAGGAAGAAACTTCCATTTTCCCCAAACTTCGACTTGATCCAGTGAATAATAACTACATCTATCTGTCCTCTGCCAATAAGGTAAGTACAATATTTAATAAAATAATAAATTAACGTAAACTACTGCTTTAAGGGTTTCTACCACTTTATAAGTGAAGCATTGGTTTGTGTCAGAGTTAGACCTTTAATACCCAAACTGCAGTTACCAACTTTACATCTGATGTCTTGTCCAAGTTCGGGCTGCACTCCTGCAGAGCTTGGAAGAGCTTCTACTGTCATGGTGCTGCCCAGTGTTGCTATGATCCAGCAATACTCTTAATCCCATGCTTGTTTTATGCCATTCTGCCAAGAGAATGTTCATTTGTGTTTTTCGTGGAGGCAGGAAAATGCAGATCATGCAGAGTCAAGCTTAGAGATAGCAAAAAAAACTTGTACACTCTTTGGAGACAAAGCAATCAGATGTTGGTAGGTCAGGGTTTGCCAGTCAATTAAGGAGTTTCTAAAGTGGAGAAATCTCTTCATTTGAGAGACGGCCTTGAAGCCTTAGTTCTGATGAAATCAGTGATAAAGCTGTAATCAGTGATAAAATTCCCATTGTCTTCAGTTAGGCATAGACTTCAAAACAACAAAACAAAAGGACAATGAGAAGTGAGCAGTGTGTGTGCTTAGTGAGGCCAAGGAGTTCAGCAGTGGCAGAGAGCTGCACGTCAAGCAGAGAGTGGCTCCCAGGAGCCTGTGCAGTTGTTGCAGCACATCCTGCAGCAGGGCTACTGAGCAGCAATCAGAAAATCCCTTTGTCTCACCAGCAGTGGGAAAGATGGCATTGAAAGCTTAAGGGCTTGCTGTCCGTCTTAGCTGGACAGGATTTCACCCAGCACTTAATTACCTTCACTTACAATAAAATCACTTTTCTGGCCGTGAACCTAGTGTTTTAGCCTGCTGTTTTAGAGTGGGGATAAGTTGGTAGGAGAACCCCTGACTGATGTAAAACATCTATCACAAATATAGAAGGAATCAAAATCTCGGTCAAAAGTACACATAGATATTCAAAGAAAGACTTGGATTTTCTTTAGCTTTGGTAAAAGACCAAGTTGTTTTAGAGGAACAACAGCTTTTAGGAATAAATGCACTTCTCTGATCATCTCTTTGAGCTGAAATAAGGCTTCTACGCTGTCTTCTTTAATTTGGTAGTAATTTAGGATTATGACTGGTTTCTGAACTGATTATCTCACACACCTTCAGATAAATTGAGTTTTACCATATATGGATGGAAAAAACAGTAAATATAATTCTGCAGGAAGCAGTGTATCCTTGTTTCTGTTGGCAAAATATAGGAACTTCTAATTCTTGCAAATTCGTAAAAAATTGGTTTGAATTACTTTTTCTTACTAAGATCATTAATTCACATTGTTATTAATAACATTATTTGTATCTGTATTCAGTATTTGTAATCAGCTTTCTCTTTCTCTTTTTCCTTTCCTGTTCTGAAAATGGCTGGCTAGGATATTCAAGCTGAATGTACAAGTATAGACACATATAATATAGCCACAATTATCTACATTTACTTACTGAAATGGCATTTTCATGCATGCTAAGCAGTTGCATGCGTTTGTTCTAGTGTGCACATGCAGTAACCTGACATGGTGATGCAAACACAGATGCATTTTGTTATGCGCATGCATTTTTGGATGCACCTTCATCAATCATTTAAATATCTCAGTTCTGAGGAGAGGAAAATGGTGTTCTGCTAAGCAGAGCATTATTTGTAAAATGTACCTCCTTTCTATTATTATCTATAATTCACTATGCTGATCAGTCTTTCTTGCATTAATCTGCCCATGCTGGCCTTTGAGTAGTAGAACCAAATTGTTATTGTCAGAGGTGTTTCATTATCTGATGGCAAAATACAGTGTGTGCAAAATAGGCTGCATATTTCTATCCAAAGGTCTTCTGGCAGAGGGGAATCCATAAGGAGACTTCCCCAGAGGGATTGTGCTTGGTTGCTGTCAGATTTTTAATGGTAACCTTCAACTTCCCTGTTGATGGAGACTGTATTAATTCAATGTGTTATTGCATTCTTTGGTTTCAGGTGAGAAGAATACCGGTTGCAAATTGCGGTAGATTTGCTTCTGAGCAAGAATGCTTATCTGCAAAGGATCCCTACTGTGGGTGGTGTTCTTTGAATCGAAGGTATCTTTTAGTATTTTAGACTGTCATATAAAAGCAGGGCATTATTAGTCAGTGTACATTTTGACTGGCTTGGGGCTATTCAGCATCAAGATTGTATCTACTGAATTTTTATGGAATCAGTCATAGCCATAAGTGTGAGACACTTCCTTGTCATGTGAAAGGGAGCTCAGCACCTTTGAAAGGCTATGTAACCCTCAGATTTTTGAGATCTACCCATAAAATATATGTTGGGCTAAGAATAACAAATAATTTTGCTTTTAGAAGAGATACTTTTTGCTTTCCAGATTGAGAGATGAAAATTGTATACTTGTGCTTGAAACGTCTTAATAGCTGGGAGCATCTTGTATGTGAGAATGAGAAAAGAGTGTTTCGTTGTCTTCAGTATTGATAGTTCCTTTCTTTAGAACCACTGACTTTGGTTGGGGCCAGAGGAGAATTTCTTTCTAAGTACTTCATTCCCACATTTGAATCATTAATTACGACTTACATTTAAGCAGATTTGAAAGCTATTTTACATCTGTGGCCTGGACTGGAGAAATTCCTGGGTCATCAGGCCTAGTCTTGGCAATTGCAAGCAACCACATAATGTAAAACTAAAAACTTGCAAAGGACCATCCTAAATTTAGATAGGCTTTTTGTCCTTCCTGCCCTGGTTGTGCAGCTTCCTGGCAGTCTCATTTTTTGCTGGTAAAAATATGTCTGCTCATTTTCATCATGTGTATGTTTATGGACAGGTTATAGTTATTTGTTCTGGTGTACACATCACCTTTGCCTAAATAGGTTCCCCTCCCCTCCCACCCCCCCCACTTCTCACACTCACCTCTTCAGTGTTTTTGTGAAAGCAGCCCCTCTCTTTGCTTTCATTTTGGTGTGCTTAAACAGTGAACTTCATTAGGGTCCTCTCACATAAGACACTCCTTTCTTACCTCCACTCCAGTAATCCTTCTGTGAAATTTATGCATCCTTTTAAAGTAAGGATGGCCAGGACTCTCAAAGTGTTCCAGAAGAGATTTCAGCTGTGTCTTGCTTAATGTTGTTTAATCAGTCTGTCCAGGAAGCACCTTAGTGTGTTCTGGGATCACAAACGTCTTTTTCATGACAGCATCACATTGATGGGCCACAATCATCCATGATCAAATAATGCCCCCAGGTCCTTCTTTTTCTTTGTTGTCTTTCCAACTGATGAGTTTCCAGTCTATAACACATATGGGTTGTGAGATTTTTATTGCTGTAGGTACATGTTCTTGTACTTCATGCTTTGAAATGTCATTCCATTTCAAGGTTATCCAGGTTTTCCTGTGTGATATTCTTATCTTCCTTTGCATGTTAATGTTCCCAACTCTGTATCATCAGCAGATGTCGACAGTGTAAACCTTCTTTTATGCCAATTTGCCAGTGATTAAAACCTTAAACAAAAGTGCCTATAAGATGGATTTTTGAGGAATTCCACTAGTAGCCTTCTTTTAGAAGGTTAATACTACCCATTTGAGTTTATTATCCATTTGGTGTTAACATGATTTTGCTGAAGATCTGCTACTTTGTATTTGCAAAGGAAGTTATTGGAAGAGAGTAGGTTATTTATTCTGTAATGCGTTTTGTTCAAACTCTTTTGCTCCCTTGTTAGAAACTGTATATGTTGCAGTGCTAAGCTTTTCAGGCTTTGCGTTACCTTATAAAGCGATTTTGAGTAACTCTTATTACTCAGTAAATCCCCTGCTTGTGAGGGGAGCCACCGAAAGTTTCCGTCTGATTGAAACAGAAATAATTTGCTCTTTTGGAGAAAATATGAATTACTATAATAGGAGTCCTGTTCAACACCCACATAATTTTTTACTGTTAAATACTTCATGTCATTAAATATTTGGTTTTGTGAAGAGAGACCTCTGAGTGAAACTTTAGGAAAAGAGGAAGACATTTTTAGCCAGTATTTTAGTCAAAGTCCCTATGTGTCCACTAAAGCAATATATTCCATAATAATTTTGAGATCAATGATATGTTTTCTACTTTTACAGGGAAATAGATTTTCTGTAAAATACACACTCCAGTTTTATGTAAAATTCACTAGCAATGCTAGTGCTTCATTTTAAGGACAGTGTGAATTAAAATCCAGTCCTTTAACGAAAAAATGTGTGCATCTCATTGCAAGTGAAAACAAAATGAAACGAAATGTTTCTACTGTTTGTATTTCTACTCTTTTTCCATAGGGACAAATGTATTAATTCTCCTCTTCACTTGCAATTATTCAAACCAGTTAGTCCTAGCATTGTGCGATTTCTCCTAATGTTTATAGATTTTCTGTAGATGAATCAGATCTACCTGAGTTATGCTGAAATACAATTCCAAGACAAGGTATTGATGTTTTACATGCATTTCCATATGGAAACTACACAATATGTTATCTAACATGGCCAGACTTACTTTTGAATGTAGTCAACGTGTGGGACATCTGTGGACTTCATTCAGGGGTTGGTATGTTGGAGAAAGAAGGAAGTCAAAACTTTCTCTGAAAGTATGTTCTCATTCCATGGGGAAACCAGTGTGCCTTAGCAGGACAGAGAAGGCAAATGTGTTAGGATCTGTAGTTAGCACAAGGTTAGTGAAGCAGAGACTTAAGTAAATACAAATGAACCAGTATGCATAAGTATTGTGTTATCATAGTGAAATAAGAGGAACTCAGTTCCAATTGTGTAGAGAAATCTTTAGTAGTATAAAGAACTAGTTTGCTGTGGAATATTAAAAAAAAAATCTTGACTCTGCTTTTCTCTGTACACGTATCTGTGCTTGTCTGAAATCTGATCCAAGGGTTTCATACCTTATGCCTGCGTACTTGTAGAGGGTCCAGCTCACCTTTCCAAGAAAGCCAGACTTAGTTGTCTGAGTCTGTATGTTAATTTTCAGAATCATGTGGTTCACAAATAATATTTATCTGTTATATTCATTCAAAGTACTTGCAATCAATATCAATCTTCTAAAAATAGGGGTATTACAGAATTATTTCATCTTTAGGTGAGTGGAATTATTTTGCTCTTGGCCTGTGCAGGGCAATTTTGAGAATTTGTGCTGAGGGGCATCAGATATGACTGCTTCCTGTGAAAATGACTGTTCTCTGCAGCACACTGTTTGGGTGTTAAAGGTCAGCTTTTAGAACAACAAAAGATGCATTTTTCCCTCGCATAAAGACAAGCATGACCTTGAGTCCTGGGTGGCATTACTGGTTTTGCTATTAAACTCTCAGATTCTTTGTTGCAAATGAGGGAAACAAGTTCACTGCTTGTGTTCCTCAGGCAGTCTAAGAAAGCAAGTAACTTCTTCCTGGGACAGTTGTAAATATTCAGCTTGATAAACAGTTTTGGTTTTTAATATTTCAATACTAGCATCACTTAAATGCATACGCTTATTTAGTGCCAAGTACTGCAAGTGTGTTGCCTCGCATCTTTACCGCTATAATCCTCACCCTGTCAGAAACTGTAGAATATCTTTCTTCTTTCTTTGTTGCCAGTGCAAATTACCTACCCGTACGTATGTGAGAACATGCTTTATGCACCTCTGTTGATGATGGATCCCATCTTCTGTGGCTCTAAAACTGTGGTGCTAATGAACCTTTGTGATCTCAGTAGGGTGGAGAGAGAGATAAATGAGACTGAAATTTGTCCTAGCTCCGGCAGTTTGAAATACATCAGGCATGTACGGTCCCAATTTATTACAGTATCATTATGATCTGAATGTATTCAGATGCAAAGCCCCACCAGGTTCTTGTGCAGCAGGAACTCCATTTCCTGAGTTAGACCACAAAGGAAGTGACCTTGTGCTTAACTGCATTCCAGTTGCCAACATCTTGATCTACAGAGAAGATGATTTTATGGTTTCTAAGGTTTGTGGGGTTATTTTGGGCATTTCGGAATCTGGTGGATATTTTTGTTGAACATGTTATTCATTCTGGAGAGAAAACACATTGTTTGTGAAATATGTTTTTACAGTGAGCTCTTCATGAAAAAGAGTTCACAGTTCACAGTTCCGTACTTTGGAACTGTGAACTCATTTCTGGTGTTTAGTGAAGGAATGGCTCGTTAAGGCAGATGTCACTGTTCATATGATTGAAGCTATACATGCTTCTACATTTGATAGAAAACTAGGATTAAAACTACTAAATGTTACATATCTGTATAAATACTCAATCTTAGTATTAAAATATTGAGATATATTCAATTAGCACTTACTCGTCTTTAATTGCTAACTATATGAAATTACTTGGAGTTAATCTATGAGTTGTTCATTAACTGTTGACAGCAGACAGCATTTTAAGGATTCACGTTTCAAACTCGTTGATTGTCCATCTAATTTGTATGCCTATGTTGTCTTTTTCTTATAACATGTTTTTAATATGTGTGATCTTTGTAGTACTTATATATCCCAGTGTTTCCTCATTCTTCCTTAATTTTTTTGTTGCACAGTTTGTTTCCTACAATTTGGCATCTCTAACATTTGTATTTACTTTGAGCTATCCTAATTCTGAAATGGATTTTATGCTTGAAGACAGAGAAATCTATTTTGAGCCTTTTCAAATCTGGTGTTTTTAACCAAGTGCACTGACAAAAAAGGGAAGGATTGATATCAGCGGATGACAAAGGCGATTAGGGAAGAGGATGCATCTCCTCAACTCTACACATTCGTAGTATAGCTCTACACTTGAGCTTCACTCCTATCTCTTCTTATGCCCTCTGGAGAGAACAAGCAGTTTCTATAGTGTGGTTCGTGTCATTTTTGTATGAATGTCTAAAACAGGGTAGGGAAATTGTACCCTAAAGAACGTATTTCTCCCCCAAAGAGTGTAGGGGGGGGGTTGGGGGGCAGCGGGGGGATCAGATCTAGAGCTGTACAGTGAAGCAATCAAGTTGTGGATGATGAATTCCATCCCAGGCTTCCAATTCCACTGTTAGTGGCCCAGCGTCTAATACTTGCTTGAGTCCCATTGACTTAATCAAGACCCTCGAGCATATATCAATGCACTGTAATTTATTTTGATAAGCAGAAGATTTTACTGATTGTTTTCCTGAAGCTTTTTGCAGTTATAACCATATTCCTGTAAAAAAAAAATCAATAGTGTTCCTGTAAAAAATCAATAACTTTAAATAAGTTGAAGTACATTGTCTGAAGTCAAAGGCACGATAAGGAGGCTAGTATAATTTTATGTATACTTTTAGGTGCACATTAAAAGAAAATTGTACACATTCAAACAGCATAAATGGTTGGTATAACATTTCACATGCACCTGATAAAGATCTGAAAATCCTGCTAAGTTTCCCTGCCAAATATCAGGTATGTACACCCAGTTTTATGTGTGTTTGTTTATTGTGACTTAAAATGTGTGATTTTGTTGCTTACTGCAGCTTGTCTTCTTTTGTCACCATGTTCCATATATTAGTTCCTCTTACCCTAACAATTGGCAAATATCTTGGAAATCTCAGTAAGCTGAATGTGTGAATTAGATAGATGTTCTCTTCCTCTCCCATGAAACGTATCCTGAAGCTATACTTCATGATGTTAAGTCAAAAATTCAAATATTCACTATGCTGACAAAGGCAATGTTTCCATTGTATCACTGGATCAGCTATTTTAGTATTTCCAGTAACTATGTATCAAGTGCAGTGTGGAAGTTCTGAGCTTTGTAACAAGTTAGAAAACATTCACTGGGACACATATGCTAACACAAATTTGTCAGTGCCTGATATTAGTCTTTGCTCCGTATCTGTTCACAGCACACACAGCCTTGAATATTTGATTATCAACTATTGTGACTGGCCACTTAATCTGCACGCTATTGTTTCTGATTTCCTGATTGAATACACTAATGTAATCATATTTGTAAAGCAGTCTCAGCCAGAAACAAAGGATAATTCATTACAATATAAGTTCTGTTCCATAATTAAGTGCTCTTCAGTTATGGATGCAAACGATCTCTCTCAGTGAAGATTTGTACATTCTTACTTAAATATTTTTAAAGGAATATAACAGCATATAACACTTACAGCAAAATTCTGGTTTTAAAATCTAAAATTATTTAAGATTGCTTGCTAACATACCATACAGATCCATTTAATTTCTGGAAGTAAGCAATGCTGTTGCTTTCAGAGCTCTTTCTGTATTGCTTCTTCAGCTGGGAGAGTCGCTCTCCTTTGAGAGTTTGCCTAGTGAATTGTCTACTTCCACCACAAAAATTTTCGTTTTGTGCATTTCATAGTTTGTCGTTTTCTGTGAAGACAAGGTGATGACTTAGCAAGTGTAACAAAAACTCCCTGTTGTATTCTTGTTTTTATTGTTTTATAGGTTGTTGTGACTGCAAATGTAAGCAAAATCCTTACTTTCTGTATGATAAAAATTGTCACAGCTGTTGAAATATTTTATGAAAACGTAGTGCTGAAAAACTCCTCCTGTTTCTGCAATCTAACCACTCCGATGATAACTGATAACGGTATGTTTTACTGTTACGTGTATTTAATGCTTATTCACTGTCCTTTAGTACTGGGGAGTACTGCATAAATACAGGCCTAATGAGTGTGAAAGTGCGTGATGCTTTTTATTAAATGTCGTCGAAGAAAAATAATTCATATTTTGTCATGTGATGTGAGTATACTCACACTGTTCTTGGTGATTAAAGTTTTGTTAATATGGAATCCTTTGCAGAAGTACTAACACACATTACCCTGTGGCTGGAAGCAGCTTCTTCAGTTGACCCTGTGGCAGTGCAGTGCTTTAGCATTAGCAGAATATTTATTTACACGGTGCCATTAATAACTGTCCAAGGAAACTTAAGATAAATGCAATGACAATCAAGCTGGCTGGAGCAATGGAAGCAGTGTTGGTCTAGTGCTCTGCCTTGACAAATTAACCCATCTTAACTCTTCTCTAATCTGCAAACAGAATTTGTTTTTGCAAGAAACTGTACTGGCATAAATAAGAGGAGAATCTAATTATGAATGTCCGTACAATAAATAATCTTAACATTTAATTAACTGTTTCAACCTAACTGAGACACTGTGAGAAAGTGATTGTCCAATGTAGAGGATTAGCAGAAAAATACATGGTTCAGGGGCAATTTGGTGGGTACATCCTTTTGACTCGATTTCATTCCTCCTTCTGAATTATTGGTTGAATCATTTTGTGATAATTCTTATACTGCTTTGTTCACCAGTGGTTGTCAGAGTTAGATACCTGAGCAGTTTGCATTGGATGTGTGATGCTTGTGCTCTGGTTTGTGTATCTAATGGGCGGCTACAAGTTTTAGAATGAGGTGGTAAATTGCTGAATGTCTGGAATTCTGAGCTGTTCTTCAGACTTTGGTCCCAAGAATCAGATCATAATCCTTCACAGTGGAGTCTTATTTGCCTAATAGTAGGGAAACGTCCCCCTTGCATTTCTTCAGGAGTCTGCATAGAAGCACAAAGCATTTTTAATAGAGATTGGCCTTACAACTTCCTAAAGTTGCTTATGTTAGAATGAGAGAGAGCGTTTTAATCTAAGCTAAAGAACAGGTAGCAAACACAAGGGGTACCACATGGTCTTAAGTGACTTGAAGAGGAAATAGAAAATTCAAATAAATGCCTTGCCTCTATCTCTTCCTCGATAATATAGCCCAAAGGACATGGAATACTATGCATGAATCTAATTCTCTTATAAAACCTTTGTGTGGGAAGAGGAGTGAAATGTTACCAAGAATTTTCAAGGACCTGTTGTTCTGAAGAGCTCAGTGCTACAAAGAGCTCTCTCTCTTGGGGACCCTTGCCCCGAAGGAGGTTCCTTGGAATATTTTGATCTCAGGAGGCTGTATGGGGAAAAACTCCTCCAGCATCGTAGAAGTGTTGTGTCAAGTTCCAGTCCAGCACTGGGAATTGAGAAGGAAAGACTGTCGCTAGAAGGTGACAGCTGGAGTGATATCCACGAGTATTTTGATCTACTAAACTGTCTTTAGTAAGCACTATTAGTGGATTTTTAAGAGGGAAATGGCCTTTATTGACCCAGTCCCAAAAGCCATGTTTTCTTGTAATTACGGGGTATATTGTTTGGTTCTCTGTCTTCACAGACTAAAGCTTTCTCTTAACTCCACGAGCAGGTTTTCAGAGAAAGGTGTTATGGAAGCCAGCTCACCTTGCCTGTGCTTTGTGCCAGAAATGAGCCCTTTGACAGTGTTAACGAGAAGGCTGAGAGGTTAGCTCGTGCCTGCCAGTATTACTGCCACTCACCTGCTCCTGTGAGCTGCGATGTCTTAGTCGATAATTCAAGTGTGAAGTAACATTGGCTATTTGTGGTATCTCCTCTAAAGTGACCTCAGTTTCACAAGAGGATGCACTTGCAAAACTCCTCTAGGTATCATTTCCTGGAAAAAACATTTTGAAAATACCTGCTACTCAGTGCAGTCTAATGCACTTTAAAAGGTCAGCCCAGACCATACAGAAAATAATAGGTTCCATTAATTCCAACACAGACAGGACCAGGAAAGCGTATTTGACAGTGTTGTTTTTAAAGTATTTATACAAGCTTAAAAGAAAAGACAAGCTCTGCCAGAAGGAGATAAATTCCTTACTTTTACTTACCACTCCTAGTAAAATACTAGGAGTATTTTACTTTTTCTGTAGCTCATGGCTTGAGACCTTTCTCATATATTGATGTAGGCAAGTGATTTAGGCAACTGTGTGTCAACATGTCAGATTTCTGCAGATAAGTAGATTTCTGGAGATGCAAATAGGTGCTCACTGAAGGATTTCAGAATGTCTGTGCTCATCCACATCTTTAAACGCTAAAATACCATTAAAGTCAGACTCTTTGCTATTCATTTATGAAGGTGTTTGGTCATACGAATGGTCAGTCCCAAGGGCTGTTTCTAACAAGCAGTTCAGGTGACCTTTGCAGTGAGCACCCAAGTGCCATGTGAAGGTAGGAGATACCTCTGATTTAACCATGTAGATGTAGCCAAAGCTGGCTTTCATCTGAACAAGCCAGCCTGTGATAAAGGCAAAGGTTTCTCTACCTTTGCAAGCTAGATATACTTAAAATCTGTGTAACTTTCCTGGATTAAAAAGCTAGCTACTTTCTGGCATAGAGAAGTCAGAAAAGTCTGCAAACATGGGTTTCATTTGATCTCAGGCAGCCATTCATTTCACAGACTACACATCTGCAGGCACACAGATGAAAGAGACCATGGCTTAAGTGGTATATATCTAATTCTACTGTTCGATGTGGTATTCTGCTCATAAGAGAAGATACTCTTTCATACCACAGCTGCCAGTGAATTGTTGGTATAGTAATTGCTAGCTGAAATAATGGCAAATTGACTCATGCAATCATAAAAGATTTAAATAGGATGAAAATTGCTACTGCATAGATTACAAAAGGAGACTCTGAAACCAAGTCTGTGAGACAGAAAGAGAGAGAAGTATGGTATGGTGGGGTCTCTTGCATTAGAACAGTCTGTTGTATTCGAAGACTTGAATTCGGGGTCTGGCTATACCACAGTACATATCACTGTGTGCTTTTTGAGAGGTGATTTTATATCCCTGCTTCATTGGTAGCGTTTCCTTATCTGTATCCTGACAATAACATTACTTTTATTTGTCATGCGGTGGTGGCTTCAAGCTTAATTAATATGTGTATATAAAGGCTTGGCATAATTCAGCTGAAGAGTGCTGTGGAAGGACAAAATCTGGTTATTTTTATCAGTCAAAAGTGTGAGTGAATGTATGAGAGAAGGTGCATACCAAGTACAGAACAGCTAGTTTGAGTTTTCAACTCAAATTATTTTTAAACAGTTATTTCTTGTAATATCCAGCATATACCTAACATGTACATTTTTCCAGATTGTCTAGTTCTCGAAGCATCACTGTCCTCGAGCTCTTGGAATATTACACAAACATTTCAGTTGAAAAAGTAAGAGCCTGGTTCTTGTTGAAGTTCATTGTGGGGTTGATGTGTATGTGTGGGAAAGTGACTAAAGTCATTCATCATTATTTTTTTTTTTTTTGTATTTATCAAGGAACTACATTTCACTAAAGATAGGCAGATCCGTTTTCTTGGCCCACTTCCTCCTCCTCCTCTTTTTTTTTTCCCCTTAAAAAGCTACTTCTTCTGATGACTCTCTTATTTAATGGGACCCTGGAAACTAACTGTAGGAGAGTCATTACAATGACTGAATTTATGACAAGTGCCTGAAGAGATAATAAAGGATGTCACAATGACATTAAAATCCTTTTTGTCCTTGGGTAGAAGGTGGGCCCTTGGTACTCAGTATAAGGCCTAGATTAGAGGAGTCAAGAGATTCTTTAAAATCACTTTGTGAAGCTGTTTTAAATTAGACCCAGATGCAATTTAAATATGGTCCACAGGTAACATGAATATAATTAAACCAGAGAGTAACATCTAATCTGCTAATAGGAATAATGAATACCTATTCTTCTGTACACATTCTTTTTCAGACTCTTTGTTGAGAGCTGGCAGAGGAAGCATTCATGCCCAGTACATGGCCTAACACCTTATGATAGGAGGTTGTTAATATTTAGAAAGAGCTGGCTAATATATGCCGTAGGTTAACTAGAGTGTTCCCACTCAGAATGCTCCTCCCCTATGCAAAAAGGCTGATCCATAAGAACCTGGGATGAAATTGAACTCTTGCTTTTTGGGAAGTGACACATCACTTCCCTGTCCCTGGAGGAACATGGGGAAGGAGCCGTCTTTCTCTAAATCAGAGCATTTCTCAGCATGTTTGGAAAGGGACTGTGCTGGTCTTGGCTCTCTTCCATATTGATAGAGGCATTGCAAAGCAAGATAGGGACAAACTGGTCTCCCAACAGGCATATTTTTTGGTAGACGAAGGCAATAGCAAACTGGCAATACTTGCTAGCACTACACACATGGAACGGAGGTTCAGACAAGCTGGAAAAAAAATCGTTGGTGGTTTTCTGCCCTTTTATGATTAAAAAGTACTACCTGGCCACTCACGTACTGGAGTAAATCACAGTAAAATGTAACCCAAATTGTTTCCTCTGCTTCCTGCTTTTTTTGAAATGAATGACTCTCAGCATCTCGATACAGATTGTATTTCATACTAAATTTCTTCTCAGAATAAGTACAGCAGAACAATAGGCTTGGAGGGTGAATGGACTTTTATCCATTTCATTACATGTTTGCTTGGTTGTTCTCTTGGGTTTATGCTTTTTTTCTGTCACTTGAAATTTGACATTCATGACTGAATCTAGATTGAGTTCCTGTGTCTTACAAAAACTCTGTTTCTGTGTTACCAGCTGCTCACGGTGTATACACAAGGGTGAGTGTGCCAGCTGTGAATGGATACGTGTCTCTCCTGCCACCACCTGCCAGGTGAAGTTTGTTGGGGAAAACTGGAATCCCCTGTGATGCCTTTTCCTTGTATTTTTTACATCTGAGCAGCAATCTGTCTCTTTTTTATCCTGACATGGAGAAATGCTTATTTTTTTCCAGGATGATTGCAATGCAACTGCTTCCAAGGGGATCACCACTGCACAGAAAACAACAGAGGTTAGTTAGCATTTTAAGATCAGTGTTATTAAGGCTCTCTGGGTTGGGGGAGAAATTTTTTTCAAATGAGAGGACTTTGCAGAAAGAATAGAGATGTGGATGAGGAGGCAGTCGGTTGGTTACAAAGGAAGGTAATGCAGCATTTGGATTGATACTATTTTTTCTTGGTGCTCTGTCGATGTTAAAAAGTACCAGCAAAAACATGTGTTTCAGATGCAGGCACTGAGTGAACACTGCAATTGTCATGTGCCTACTGCTAGATGCAGTATTTACAACATTGCTTTAAATGCCAAAGTCCCTGCATGCTGTATTTAGTCACTCCCCAGGAGCCAGCACGCTGAGGGCTGGAACATGTAAGCTGACCAACAACAACAAAAAAAGGGAGAGCGTTTCAGGCTTAATATCTTACCTAGACTTAAAAGCATGTTTGAGTTCTGCTGTCACAGACAACTCTGGGAAACTAGAGTCTCAAACCTCTTCCTCATTTTATGCAGCCAGATCACAGCTTCTCCTGAAACATAGCTGCCAGGGGAGCAGAAGGAAGGGGAGGATGTGCCACCCAGTTTCTGCATAACAGAGAAGTGGCTACAGGATGAGTCCAGGAACTGAAATCTATGGGTGTTAGTAAATCTCTAGTTCACACTTTCAGAAAAATTTTCCTTGTTTCCAGGCTGTAGACAAAACTGGAGATGGATCCACACAAGCTGGATCACTGGGAAGGAAGAAGTGTCACTAGTGCTGCCAAAGTACCTGCTGAATCTGGTTACTGAATTCTCTCTAGAATTCGTATAGACTGTATGTCTGCATACAATCTGAATGGCTTGGCTCACAGGCCAGCCCTTTGACCTTCTGCTTCGTAGGTCAGCCCTTTAACCACGAGGTTATCCCTTCATTCTTTATGGAACCAAAATGGTTTTATTTTCTCATAAAACTGAGTGATCTTTTTATCAGCGGTTGCTTATGACATGCAGGTGTTAGGAAAGAAATGAGTAGTGGGGAGAAATTTGACTGATGAGTAAGTACATAGAGATTTGCTGCCTACACTTTTTGGTTTCTGCTTTTCTGTCACTGATGCATGGTTGTTATAAATAGTGACTGTGTTCTTATCTCTAAACGTTTCATTAGAACGACCCAAACTTGTACCTCTGAAGACAGGGATTACCTCTTAAATTCAGCTGCTCAGCTGATGTTTCTTATACAAAATCACAAAATACATCTTGTTTTTCACAGAGACGAGTGGGATTGTAATACTTGTGCTTCTGAGCATTAATATTCTGGATTTGATCTGCATTTAAAGCATTATGTCTGGTGAAAGAACAGAGGAAATTCTTCTTTGCTCTGCTTCCAAATGCATTAATTTGACATTGGTAAATAGTTGGAATTGCCTGGGAGATGGCTTTCTTCCACATGCCTTATCTTGGAAAGACAGTGATGGACAAGGCAGTGAAAGCACCAGAGGCAGTGCAAAGGCAGATGTTTATTTAGAAGTGATTGATCCATTCAGAGAGCTTGAAATTGCATTTGAAATCCTGCTCTCCTTTGACTGCTTGTGCTTTAAGGAGAACATACTGGAGAGTGGAGAAAGAGGATTTGTGTTTTCCCACAACCCCAGCTGAGCATTTAGATTAATATACTTTTTCTCGGTGCCAGCCCCAGCCCTCCTCCTGACTCCAGCTGCTGGTTTCTATGCATGCACCTTCCCCCTCCCTGTGCCAGAGCAGCAGTTGGAGTGATTGGATTGAGTACGCTTGGCTAGGGAACTGATTTGGCTGGAAATAAGCGTTATCTTGCAGCAGGTTATTTTTCGTCTGGGCCGGTTCCCCGATACAGTTCTTCGGGGCCCTGCGTTAGCGATGCAGGAGGGGCTGTGCCAGAGAGGGACTCTCCAGGACAGCAGACACTGCTTAACCTAGGCTGCTGCCAGATCTCTCTCTGAGACCTGCAGCCGTGCTAACCACACCTCTGAGGATGTGGCTGCCGCAGTTCACACAGCCCCAGGGCAGCGTTAGGCTGTCCAGAGGAGGGGGGAAGAGGCTGCAGCTCAGAAATATGGAACTCTATTGAAGCTGACAGGGCTGTGCTGATTTACATTACCTGAGGACCTGGTGCACGCTTTCTGTATGTCTCTTTGCATGTTTACGCTTTCATCAGATGCCTCACAACTAGTGATTTTTATAAATATCCTTCTGCCTCTCTTCTGTGGCCTCTCTTGCTACTGGGCATTGCTCCCCTTGCCACGTAGCAACTGGAAGGTCAATGGCTCTCTGGCACTGGGGAAACGAGCACCGCAGACCCCAGTGAGGACATTGGGTCCTTCCTGCTTTCAGTGAGGAAATTCAGGGTTTGATTTGCTGCTGAGGCAAGTGTTGCAGATTATGGCAGTCAAGCTGGGTGGGAATTGAATTGGACTCTTGAGTAGCTGAGGCCATCTTACCTCAGTGCTGTGACTGCAGACTCCACGAGGCCAAGGCAGGATGCCACAGGTGTGTCTGTGCTGTGTAGCCTGGGGAAGGCATGATTTCAGAGGGGACCGAAACTTTCTAAGTGAGCAGCTCTTTCTGTGATTTCTTCGCGGTGTAAGAAAAGAAGCAAGGCAAGCTAATCTGAAGCACTCAGTGGTGTGTGGTGTCTGGCAGAGGGACCAGTGGGAGCCCTGAAGCACCGCAGCATCCCGCTGCACCCCTGAGCAAGGGATGCCTGGCATTTCCCTCACCGGGATTCACAGCCCTGATGCGCTCCGGGGGATTTCCGCGTGTTTGTGTGATACTGTGATTCTGGTGCTTCAGGGCTCCCTGGTGGTTACCAGTGACAACCCAAAGCAGCGTTTTGCTCCTTTCTGTGGTATTTGGCTTCTGGATTTGTGTGAGGATATTGACTGTCCTTGGTGCGCTGGAGGCTGGACACAAGCAGAAGGACAGGATGCAGGTGAAGAAAAGCACCAGTGGTTTTCTGGTTTTAATCTCTTAGATTTCTGCTTCAGTTGTCCTGTCCCAAGGATTAAACTGATTTCCAGATCACCGTGGGAGTGAATTTTTCCCCTCAGGCTGTTTGTGAGGGATTTCCTTTGCCTTCCTCCATTATCCATATGAGAGGTCATCTTGGAGGCCCTTTTGCAGGCCCTCTGGCCCCAGCCTTTGCACTCTCTCGCCTTTCCCTAAGGCACAAGTTGCAGCTTTCAATCAGTGGTGACAGCTCCCTCATTTGCTCTGGAGCGTTCCAGCATTCAGTGAACCATGGCGGCATTTGGGGACAATGTGCCGGGACCTTTTTGAAATGGTCAGAGGGTGTGTTTGCAGAGGATGGCTTTGTGACCCTGATGGTCCCCTCAGGCTACCAGCCTGAAATATTAGTGCTGGCTTGGGTACATAAGATTAGTGGTGAGAAAAACCTGTGGGATGGACTTCCCTAGAAGCTTTGCACCAGCGCCCTTAACAGGGTCAGGAAGACTGAACTGCCCAGTGGATATGTCCACAGGTGCACAGCAAAAATCAGGACAATCACAATGCTCTAAAAACTCAATTTAAACTAGTAGTATAGGCAGTCTAAAGGTAAGCTAAAAATCGTTTGCCTGAGAAGGTCCCAAACAGTTTGTGGTTTCACATGCGTATTTTCCTGTTTTTTTGAATGTTTCAGTTTGTTGTCTGAAAGATAGAGAGAGAGGAAACCGTCTGTGTGATTATAAAACTGGGGAAGCAGCAAAACTGATTAAACATGAGATGCTGTCAAAAGTATCAAGTGAATACAGTAGGGAAAAAAAAATCTCTCTTCTTGCTCAGTAGTGTTAGTAAGTTAGAATAAATAAATACAGACAAAGAAAAGCACAGTTTTTCTGTGAGATTGTGACATCAGAGCAAACTAGGGTTATTTTTAAATGCTGGAGAACTTAGCGTAAAAACGAGATACCAAAAAACTCCCCTGCAGTTGTTTTGTACCTTTAGTTCTATGTATGACTTTGAAAAGACTTTCTAGTAAAGCTAATTCTGGGGCGCTTTCTCAAATTTCCATTCGAGGATTTGACCCTGCTTCCCCTTTTCAGGTCATGAAAGATGCCTTCATTTGTTCATCTGATCTCTCATAGTGACAGCACCATGGGTTTTGTCTTGCCTTGTTTTTTAGTTCTTCAGGGGTCACATGAAATGTATCATTTCAAGCTGGGTTTTTATGATACCTCCCTTCCAGCATGTCAGACTGTGATTCTTTTGGGCAACTTTGTTATGAGATAAATTGAAATATAAAATACATAGGTAAAACTAGTTTGCTTGTAATGAAGTTGTGATTGACTGTACTTCCCAGGATTAAGTTTAACAGGATTTGAAATTATTAATAAAAATGTATCCCTGTGCCATAAAATCCCTATTCCTGAGTGGTGGTTGCTTTTACAGCTGTTGCCTAATCTGCCCAGCCTTTTCATAACCAGATCTTGTTTTGCTTTGTTTCCTAATAGCATATCAGCATTCAATCCATTGAACCTTTGTGGATTTCTACATTAGGCAAAAGTGAAATAACAGTCAAAGGAGAAAACTTTACACGTGCATCAGGCATAAAACTGATACTGACTGGAATCACTGGCTGTAAACCAGATGTGTGAGTTAAACTGAAAAATAACACTCTTTACTTTGCATGGTGAAAATTATATCCATTTTGCTCTAGCAATGTGGTTGTGTGAATAGTTGTCATGTACCTCTCCTCAGCAGAGCAGGGGTGCTTTGCACTCCTTTAGTTATACTTCCACTTTAAATTACCAAAGGGTGGAAAGGAATTTGGTGTTTGAGTACAATACAGGGGATGGATGGGTGGTCAGTTCTCTCAGTAGCAGTAGGACAGTTCTGTATCCGTGGTTCTCTGTGCCTTCTAGCAGGCACCAAGAAGTTAGGTCACGGGAAAGCCTCAACTTTTGTTTGAATCTCCTCTGCTTCAAAATATTCCTCATCTATTCTAGGATTCTGCTTGTAAAGCACAGACACTTGCCAGGGAAGGAAGTCTCTCGTGCAACAGCTCCTGTTTTTCTCTGTTGATGATCACACAGTATAATCCCCTAGATAATTAGGCAGTCTTATTCTGAATCATTTTCAGGTGCAGCTGCAATGGCTGCCTGTGATTACAAAGCCCATTTTTTAGCTAGCACTTGAAAAGGTAGTGATCAATTTTTGCTTCAACCATGAATTTTCAGGGGACCACAGAAAAAAAAAAGGAGAAAAGGAGGGAAAGACAGGAAGTAAAAAGAGGAGGGAGTGAAAAAATGGGAGGAAAGAGAGAAAGAAAAAGAAGAAAGGAAAGGAAAATGAAGATTCTCATTCTTGACTAGCTCATGGACCATGCTGGTAGCACGGAGAAGTGCACAGTGAACAGCAAAATCACACATTGCATTACATAGCCTCATCCCAGGGCCGATTATCCATACTGTTTTCTGTGATTATTGTGTCACATAGCAACTTCATTCAAAAGATGCCCTACTTTGTCTCTTCAACTGCCTGCTCTCTCTTTCCACCTCCATCTGGCAGCTCAGAGAGAGATTCAGTTGTCTTTTCTCCTTATCGCTTGCTGTAGGTCATAGGCTTCGTGTAGTAACACCAATGAGTGGCGTCTGTGTTTCAGTGTTTGTCTGTTTTCTTTCTTCTCCAGCATTAAAGTCAGAAATGTGCTAAATGATACACAAATGACATTTGCTCTCCCACCAACACGTAAAGAGGCCAAAAGTATATGTATCCAGGCTAATGGGAAAAAATGTTCACCACCAATGACCCTGCATTATGTTTCTCTGCCATCATGTTATAGAATTACACCAAATACCTCCTGGATCAGGTAAGTTTGTCTTTCTATACCTTTTATGTATTTATTCAAATGTAGTTGCACTGAGCCATTATGAGCCTTCTTCCTTGGACGGACTGCAGCTGAAGCACACTTGGAAGACTGCTATAACCTGTTGTGGTGGATGAATTAAGGCCTGTGAAGTGATTTCACAGATAGGGTCATAGTAGCTGCAAGATGGATTCTGTAGACCCACCTCAGGTCTCCTTTGTAGAAGTCAAAAGTAGCCTAGTCCTACTAAAGCTAAACTCAAAATATGGGTAGCACACATAAATTCTAACTCCGATTAACTTTGATTTCTTCATGCTAATATAGCCTTCATCTGTGAAACAGTGTAAAGTATCAGTGGATTAGAAGTGAAGTGAAAATAATCATCACTGCAGTGATGTACAGAGACTTGCTTTGCCAAATGATTCCCTAAAGCCAAAAGAGCCCTTTTCAAGCCTTTGCTGTGTTTTGTGGGAGACTCACAGATCTGGTGAGAGACTTACAGGGTGGTTTTTAAGATATTCTCTGGCACAGCTTTCCACCTGCCCCTCTGCTTTCATAGTTTTTACCTGCTTTCACATTCAGAACGTGATATCTTGTCGAGTAAGGATTTGAGGTAATGGGTTGGGCCGGCAGCTGCAGCAGCTGAGCAGCCAGGATGCATGCCCTCATCTCCAGGTGAGAGGCAGCTCAGGCAGCTGGAAATTAATAATACCTTAAACCACTCCAACTCTGTTCAGCAGAGATCGTGAGCCAGAGCCCTCAGACACAAGCACCATTGTGTGCTGAGACAGATGGTCTGAACACTGCCGAGAATGTTTCCTGTGAGATGCCTGGCACGATGGGTTTGTCCTGAAGAAGGCAGGAATTAAGCACAGGCAGGGGCTTAATGCCCTGGGGCAGTGAAATACCACGATGCTCTTTCTTCAAGACAGAATATTAAATCATGGTCTAGTTCTTTGGCTGCCTAAATAATAAATGAGGTGGAGAGTCCCTGAAAAGGAGTATACGTGTGTATGCAATCATGTGGTTTTGGGGTAGCAAAAGTATTTACCATTACATTATGAGGAAAGGGTGGAAGTGCACTGTATAGCTCAAATTGTCTTGTTCTGCAGTTTGACTTTATTATGTTGTCTGCTTCCAAAGCAAAATGCACATGAGTAGTTTATTCACAGCTGAAACCTTAAGGCAGGACACGTCTGTGGGCAAACAAATAATATTAACCTCCCTTCCTCCACGCGTTTTTGTTTTGTTTTGTTTTGTTGCAGTGGTGGTCGCAAAATTACTACAACCGGTAGAAATTTTAATGTGGTGGACAGTGTGATTATTTCAGATGACCAGAGATCAAACCTCACAGTAAGTCTGAATCTCCTTTATAATACCAAATAGAGGTCTCTTGATGCATTAGGTTTTGTTCCTAAGGTTTGAGGAGGTCTCAATAATTCCTAACCACTTGCAGGCACATGTCAGTCACCCTGCTGAAGTAAATATGACCACTTACAGGATTACAGTTACACACATTCTTAGTACAAAATCACAAATACACATAAGCTACTCTCCTGCATAATTTTCTGATCTTTTTTTTATGGTCTAGGGACTTGTTTCAAATCTGTCCTTTTTGAGTCTCCCCAGTCTCCACATATGGGTGTGTTGGAGGAGGGGGTGCTATACTTCCCTCTGGCTCTGTGCTGAAAGCCCAAATGGTGCCACTGCCACAGAAGGGGCAGCAGGCTGGAGCTGATGTTGGGATGAAACCCTTCCTCCAAGGCTGTGAGGAGGCAAGCACCTTGTTGACCCTTGCAGCACATAGACCAGAACACAGCAGCATCACCCAGTGGAGTAAACAATGACCCAAGGCTACAATGACGGTAGCGACCCCCTCTCTTTCATTTGGAAAGAGCAAATGCCTGGGAGTGCTGGAGAGCTTGTCTTACTCGTCTCTTGTCACCTGCATTGAGGGCAAAGAAGGAAAACGCACTGTCACAATTCCTGTGTCATGGCAGGAAATAAGTTACCTTAGCAGGGAGCAATCAGCCTTAGAGCAGCGTGCAGACAAACACGCTTAAAGGTAGACATGGGCTCAACACAGAAATTTTTCCAGGTGCTCTGCATGCAGCCCTGATCTCAAAGAAGGGGTTTAGCAGGTATCTGTGTGAAGTCAGGAAGACATTAAAATGAGTTTGAGTGCCTCTGTTTGTAATTGTACCCACTGTTGAGAATTTAATGACTGTTAGAGCTTTGCTGTTGCATTTCTAGGTCTCTAGGTGTCCTGGAAATGCATCTGAGTATCATTATTTAACACCAAGCCTGAGCCATGCAGCAGAGGGTAAAGTTGTTGATATGATGTTAAAAGTGGATACTACCTTTATACCGTGTGTCAAATTACACTATCACCCAGACCCAGTGTTCATTAACTACCAGCTGCACACTGAACTGGATCCCGATCTGGAATTAAAAATATACGTAAGTTTCAAAATAATAAACTACAGTACCTAATTTAAAATAGTGCTCGGGGATAATTTTTTTTCTTACCGTATTTAGTGACTGATTATTGTCTTCAATTTTTTTCCCTCTAGAAAGAAAATGATAACTTGAATATTTCTAAAACTGAGGTAGAGGTTTATCTGTCCTATATGACTGGTGCACAGACCAAAAAGATATGGTTCAGTGTCCAAAATATTACCAAAAAGCCAGACCGTAGCACCATACTGTGCAAGTTCAAAAGGGAAGGAACAGACAAGATTGACTTTTCCACAGTGAAAGTTTTTGTAAGTAGAATTCCCTTTCCTTGCAATTCAACAGTATTTGAATGTTTGTACAAGTGTAGTAAAATGTATCATTAATGCTGTCATGGTACTTGGTAGCAGTGTTTTCTTCCTTGTATCCAAGCGTGCCTGCCTAGCTTAGGTAGCACTGACAGAACTGAGCTCATTTTCTGTCTGGTTACTGCGGTGGTGTCAGAGGTAAGCCTTGCAGTCCAAGCTGAACTCCCTGCTGCTGAGCTCCAGGAGACCGGTAGCTTGTCACACCTCTATCTGCAGAGCAGACATCATTGGAACAGCATCACTGTCTCCAGGAGAACCCCTCATCTTAGATCTGTAAGCAATCTAATTCCCCAGTGTGGCCGTGAGGAAAAGGATTGTGTTCTCCCGGTCACTTTTTCCTACTAAAGTAGGTAAGGATCTGTCTCAGGGATCACCACTGCGACAGAAGGCATTTCTGGATGAAAAAGGGGATGAAGTTCAATGTGCACTGGGAAAGCAAAAATGCTCTGAGCATGTGGCACAAAGCCAGGCCCAAATATAAGGACATTAGCATGGATGTCAAAGCTGAATTGCAGCTTAAGATATTTGCTCCACGAATAAGATGAAGATAAGAATTTTTTTAAATGCTCTGATCACCATTTATGAAGGAGAAAAACTATGTCAGACTCTTATTGCAGTGTGTGGTGGTATAAAACGGAAATAACTCTATTGCCTTCAAGGCATATGGCTTATAGTAAAGATTAACAAAGCTATTCTTGAGTTTTTATCACTTTTAACTGATCCCCCATCTGTGGATCCTGCCGCCTGAGCCAGTTATGGCATGGAAAAGCCTTTCGGAGTTTGGTGTTGCATTTAAATATCAGCGTTGCCTATATCACATGCTCATCCTGCAAACTTCACAGAAGTGACTGTCGCAGAAAGGTCATCACTTCACTAAGGCAAATCAAATGCAATAGTTATCATGTAACATTGCACTTCTAGTACCTTAAAATTATTTTTTTCAACATCAGAAAAATTTAAAAGTAGCAAATCCTCACATGTTTTTTTAAACCTTATGAATAGATCATCATAGAAGAAGTAGGGCCACTGAAAAAAGGATAAGATGGGTATAAAAGATAAGTTTGGCTCAAGAATGAATGTATCTCTTGCCTTAGTTTTCCAGAAGAAAGAAGATATTGAGTGTGGGTTCAAAGACAGAATGATCAGTCTGAATGGAGGTGTCAGAGTAGAAAATGCCATTCTTGTGACAGAAGCGAAATTCAGATAGATCAAAGGGCTCGAGACAGCAGGAACAGGATCATTCCCATCATAGCACTGAGGGAGAACTGACACATGACACTGTAGGCTTAGTAGGAAAGATTTTAAATAAAACTGCAGTCAGGAGACGTACTGTATGACTGGAGAGCAGCAAATAAAAAACCAGTATTTTAAATTGATAAAAACCCCAAACCTTAGGCAAATGGAGGCTTGCTGATTTAATCCTAGCTCTATGTAAAACTTTATGATGTATTTTGAATGACTCATGAAAGACCTGGAGGTAAGTGGAAAATGGGATAATTGTCAAATTCCTTTTAATGAAAGCAGATCATGCTAGATATCTTTATTTCCTAATATGAATTATTTCCTCAACAACAAAAAAGCGATAGATCACAGGTACCTGGAAGTCATTCAGTAAACTACTTAACGTGGTGATTATGAGGATGCCAGGGGTTAGAAAAACCAGATGCTGTGTAAGGGGAGCTGACTCTGGGCGATGCTGATGTTCATACAGATATTCTTTGAGATCACCGACTTGAACACAAAAATAAGGCATGCGCTAATAACACTTGCTGATGACATAAAGCTCAGAGGCATTACCAGTCCAGAGAAGGTTTTATAATGTCATGCGGAAAAATGAAATTAATTTAGGAATAGGAGTTGGATTAATTCAGGTGTACCTTATATAGTCTGTGATTCATAAACAAGATAAAAGATAAGGAAAGAAATGGGGCCACTAGATAGGAAGGTTATGGTGAAGAATAAAGATAATCTAAATAGGAGCAGAAAATTAAGTGAATGCTTTGTCTCAGTTTTGCAATAAACAAGGATGAGTAACAGAAATTTCTGCTTTAGGAAGTCTTCAGTTGAACATGGCAAGTCTAGAAAAGTTGGTGTATTAGTCACAGGATGGGTAATGTATTTAGCCACCAGTGCATTTGAGCCTTGGAAAAGACTAATGGGATCCTGGGAAGGCTCAGGCCGAAAGAGCTTTGCATAGGAACTGTGAAAACATAGAAACATCAGAGGAAAAAGTAACATTTGATGAAGGAAATAGATCTGCTTTGTCTTCTGTTCTTTGTAGCCCCAGAAATACAAAGGCTGTGTCCTTCCAGCCCTGTGGGGTTTTTTTGCTTGCTTGTGTCTGTGTAGCTGTGATGTGACTATCCAGTTGGCAGTCTGCAGCTGCCCTGGCTGCTCACCTCCTGTGACAAGCCACTGATTGCAATCACCAGATCTCTGCCTTCCCTGCTGCAACCCAAAATAACTTCAGCTCAACCCTCCTTTTCAATTATCTCAAGCTCATTTCTATCCCTGGCACTTGGTGGTATTCTTTTTTTGTGTCAAAACATATTTTTATGTCTAGCCTGTTTATAGTCTTAGCTACCCTTTATTTATGTGCTTTCGCAGTCCTCGAGATCCTCCCTTGTGAAATTTCTTCTGCCATAATTATCAGTGGTGAGTGCCTCAGTTTGGCATTTGGCAGACTTCAGCACTTTCACGTGTGCCTAAGAATTAGCGCCTGTCCTGCCTCTGGCAAGCCCAGTGTTGGAGCATGTTGGACATGTATTGTAACAGGTTCGTGTACGTGTTGTACACGTATCGTATGTTGCGTGTTTTCTTCAGGACCTTCAGGAACGACATCCTACATGAAGAGGTTGAAACTTCTGCAAAGAAATAGGGAAGAGGGCTGTAGGCCAGGTGTCTATGAAAAATTCTACTTCCCTCATTCTTATCACGGGTCTTACCTTACTTTTCTGCTCAGCAGAGTAAGGCTGAGTGCAAACACATGTCTTCCTCATTTCAAAATGCCAGAATGTTTAGCAGCGACTCTGAGTGCACGAGCCACTCAGCCAGCTGGAGGCTGGATCTCGCCTTTCATTTGAGGGCTCTACTTTGCAGCAAGAGTATGAGAAAATTTGGTGGTACATAAGGACCTCCGAATTTTTTCATCATTGCTCTGTTACCCTGTTTAAACGTCAAATACAATAAAAGTTGAGTTAATGTTGGTTCACATACATTTTGCTGAACCTCTGCTGTCTTCCCAATAATCTACCATCGTCCTTATGTGCCTTAAATACTTTTTTTTTTAAAAATCCATTAAATGTCCTTTTAAGCACTGATATAATGCCTGTCCTCTATTAACGCAGTCATTGTTTTTCTTCAGGTCAAATTAGGAAATTTTGAGCATGAAGTGAAACCAACATCATCACACGTATATTTATATGTTCTTATTTTGCTACCTATTGTGGTGGGTGTCATTATAGGTAAGTACAATAATGTGTTTTCAGCTTTCGATTTGCTGAAGGGTGTGATCATGGCACAAACACTATACCTACTCACATGTCTGGAGCTGTCACATACAGTCTGGTGATTTTACCCTGTTCCAAATAAGAGTAGACAAAGTTAACTCTGTTCTGGTGGTGAAGTCCGAATTGTCAGACTGCAGCACGTTGCAAGCATGTTACAAGACAGTATTTCTGTCTGTTCTGCTGGGATTGCTCACTGTCACTTCATGAAGCAAGCCACAGGACTGACATCCTTGTGTCACAACTTGGTCCCTTCCAGCTGTCAGAGCTCAGCTACCCTCCCGTCCCGGGGCAGATGTTCTCTAACAAACTGCTTATCCTCAGGCAGTGTTTGTGGTGTTTCTGCTCAGTCTCATTTGGATCATTCATGTATTTGTGGGTCATTACTAAACTGAGGGAGGTAAATAGTTATCCCCTTCTCTTCTTGGTGCTCTACCTTTTTTTCCTGAGTGTTTTTACCTGGTTATATATTTGATAAATTTCCATTTATTTTAATAAGCATGGGGATTTGTTCATTTGGTTGGTTCCTTTTTTTTTGAAGTTCATTTTAAAAAGGAACCATATCTCATGCCTTTATTCTCTCTAAATAGGCTTTAGAAAAGTTAACAATTTGTGAGTGGATTTTCTGTTCAAAACAACTGTTTTTTCTGTTTAATCAGTGCTACCTTAAGTAGGTTGCTATTAGTAGAAGTGGTTGTTAGAGTCTGTGTCTCACTGTGCAGGCTGTATATAGCAGGGTGTGCTGCGCTTTCAAATAAAGTTGGATTGACAGTTCAAGATCTTGTTAAAAGGAATGATTTTTATTAAAGATTGGGGTCTAGATCCAGGTAACCAGGGCTCATGGGTGCTAGCACGCTGACAACAGTGAAACACTAATTGTGCAAAAGTACATGAATCTTTCTGTTTCTTGATAATAAAATATGTCTTGTGTAGGAGTCTTCTGTTCTGTGCTTTCTGTACTCAGAGTGTCTTTTTCTTCCTTTTTAGCGGCATTCATAGTTACTAGGTACAAATCCAAAGAGTTAACTCGTAAACAGAGTCAGCAACTTGAACTGCTGGAGTATGAGATTCGTAAGGAAATACGCGAGGGTAGGTCTACAGCATGTTTTCTGAACTGAAACTGTCAAGAAGCTCACATTATAGAAACATTTTCATTTTGTAGCTGTTAGAATATTTTTGTGTTGTGTCAGAGTTCCTGTTTAATATTGTATGCACTGCAGTAGCAGATAGCACTGAGCTAATAGGATTGCATGTAGTATTTCTTTCAACAAAAGAGTAGATTGCTACTTTCCAGCTCATAAGAGCTTCAGCTATAAAAACAACCCCTCTTCCCTGAAAACTGTTTTTTAAGGAATATCTACTGGGGCCAAGTTACAATTGTGAAGCTGATTTTGTGTCAACTAAACTAACTCTCTGGATGGGGATGGGGGGTGCTTTTTCAGGATTTGCTGAACTGCAGATGGATGAATTAGATGTGGTGGATAGTTTTGGAACAGTTCCCTTCCTTGACTACAAACACTTTGCTCTTAGAACTTTCTTTCCAGAGGTAAGTATTTACAAGTCTTTCAGTTGTCAGCTCTGACTAATATTAAAAAAAGCTAGGAAGGTCAGGATCAAATAACTAAAGAAAATACTACACAGTAATTGCACGTCGTCTCACAAGAAACTTTTCTTAAATCAAGCATTACCAAAGAACACTTAAAGGTGTATATCTCTATATTTAGCCAAGCCTTTATGCTGTAGATAAAGCAACATTCTTGAATTTTCAAGGGTTGTGTGTGTATCCATTTCTTTTTGTTCAGCCTCACTGAGCTGCTTGTCTTTCAGGCCATCCTAACTAAGCTATAATTTATCCATTGCTTTTTTTGTTCCCATGCTTTCACTCCCAATGCTATAGCTAATTAGAGTAACAGTCAGGCTAGTTAACATGCTAGCTAACATGATGACACTTCCTAATTAGATTTGTGGGATGAAGAAATGGCTCTAAGGTGGTGCTTTCTACACCAAGGTGCTGACAGAAATGGTAAGATGTTGATGCGAAGGGGTGCAACTCCAATGCTTAGAAATGACATAAGTACTTAATTGTTTTCCACTTTAGAGGCAGATATTTTCGGTGTTCATTGAAGCAGTTTGTGCCACTGCATCAGAGGACCAAAGAGGCCTTCTCTTGAGTGTTTTACTTCTCTTACTAAGTTTTTTTGCATGTGTGGCACATGATGATGCTGATAAGTGCCTTTGCCACAGCTTTCAATATTATATCATGATGTTAAACCAATGCTTACGAGCATTTATCCAATTGGCAGAAGCTGTGATCTCAATGGTGGTATTTTCCTGTATGACTGACACCAATAAGTAGAAACTTGGTTAGTTCAGGGCATAACTGGTATGTATGTGAATTATCTACTAGGCTTCATGTGTTACTCATCACTGCTGCGGCCAAGTCTTGTCTGCACGCTGCTTCACTTTATTGCTGTTTGTGTCCTAGTAAAAGCTCATTGTCATAAAGCTAAATACATGTGATAGTGCAGAATTGGTGCCTTTGGGTTTTGTACCAGATACTGAAGCAGGACAATATTTAGCAATTACATACACAAAATCCTTGTATACTTTGAGTCCAGTTCTCACACAAAGGACACTGGGAATATCTCTGCCGGTACTACTGTAATGCCCCCAGCCTAGTTTTTAGGGGGTCACCAGGTGGTTTGAAGAAAGTGGAAAGGAAATTTTACTTCCTGCATCTTTTTCCTTTCTGTTTGTTTTGTTGCCAGGCATATTAGCATTAAAATAGCATTTTTATTCTTAAGAATATACCTTTTCCTATACTTTCCCTTGTCAAAACAGTAATAATCTGTAAAAGCTGACTCAGTGGAAATGCTGTGCTTTATGCAAATAAAAAGCTAAGAAAAAAAGGCATAAGGATTGCCTCTCTGCTGCATTCTGTAAAGTAAAAATGGGAAGGGCTCCTGTTTTGCCTTGGTGAGTCTCATACCACTGCACATCCCGGAAATTATTTCAGTTGAGTTTTGTCTCAGTTTGAAATACTTATCCCAGGAAGGTACACTTGCTACTGTGAGCTCTCTACAAACATACGGTGTCAGGCAAGTTACTTAACGTGTTGTGTACCAACTTTTTCTGCTAAGTACTTATTGTTTACATTGCAGGAGTGTCCAAACATGCCTTGTGCTGTGTGAATGTGGCAGAAAAGCAGTGCTCCACTAAACAAATATTATAGATGAACAGAAAAGCCAGTGGGGTGTATCTGGCAACTGAGTGACTGTCGCGGGTTTGGTCTGG
>VZTA01022025.1:4718-98358 GCA_013398855.1 Mohoua ochrocephala
ACATCAATAAATAATCACATTATACATTCCATCTGAACATTTTCGAATTAATAAAAGGCATTAGCTTGACTGTCAAGCACTAAAATAAGGACATTTGTTTGCTGGCAGATTTCTTTGCCGTGAGTAAATATCCTTGTGTCAGATTCCCACATAAGTATTGATAACTAGATTACCACTAATAGAGAGTTGCAACAGATGGGCCAAGAGTTTCCTATGAAATTTTAATAAATCACATTATTAAATAAAAGTATTCCTTCTGCTGCCCTGGATTTTTTTCTCAAAATTTTAATATAAAATATTGTGTTATATATTTGATCTCTTAAATGAAGCACAGCAGCCAGAATGTGAAACTTTGGGAGCAGTAGAAACGGCAAATTACCCTCAAAAGCATCCAGAAGTGCCATTTCCACTTGACCTCCATCTTGTTGACTGAGGAGAGCAGTCAGTTCCCACTGAGCACTGACAATTGATCTCAGTGCTGAAGTGCAGTAACTTCTAATGGCTGCTCAGAGCCTTTAATTATTTTCCTTTGTGCTTTTGTTGCACGTTGGCAATGAGCAAAGAAGCCAGTGCTGTAATGAGTTTTAAAAATTGTTTTGTCGAAAAGCTAATTAAGTTTCTTTCCTTTCTCAAAGCCACAGTACCGATTGTTTTCCAGCTAAAGGCACTAGATTTCTAAAGTTGTCCTGGTATTCATATATTTATTACGCTGAGTTGTCAGTTTAGCAAAAGTTACAAGCCGAGCGATGATAGGCAAGATATTTCCAAATAAAGAATTAATTTTAAGAAGCACCTGGTGTAGGGAGCAGCAGTAGAAGCAATTCAGTAGGAGCAACACATCCCCAGTGAGGTGAGCACTGGGCTGTAGAGATCCCTCCCACCTCTACTCATTGACACGCCTGAGTTTAAACATCCACAATTTAAACTGAAACAGTATTTTTGCATTGCATTTTTGCCCTAAAAATAAAAGATTTCTAGTCTTCATCACACATTTTCATAGCAGATTTTCCGCTAGGGCTGAGGACAGCTTCTCAGTTTAAATTACTATTAAATTGCCACTTAAAACTGGGACACTTTTTATTTCCACTTTTGTACATCAAAAACTTCCTAAATGTTGCACTCCGTGCAAATGTGTGACCTTCTTCACGAGCAGCTTCGAGAGATCAAAATCAACATCTAAATGTTGCAATAGCTTAGAATTAGAATTTTTCTTCTTATGACACTGGGTTCCCCCAAGTGCACTCACAGTTTCAGGCCTGCATTTTCTTAGAGCACATCACATTGAGGAGGTCTCTATACCTAGAGATTCCTCCAGGAACCTGCATATGCTTACAGGGCTCTTTTATGCCTGGTACCAGAATAAAACCCTCCTCTCTGATGCAGAGGAGGCGCGGGCAGAAGTTCAGATAGTGCCTCATGTTAGTCTGAGGTCTTCAGGAATATGTGAACACCTAAATACCCTTGAAAAAAACCAGCCTGTGAAATCAGTCTGGTGTACTGACATCAGTAGGATTGTAGAGGTTTACAGACACCGAAAATCTGGGCTAGGAAAAGGAAAGAGCAGCCAGACAAATCCCTTAGATCCCAACCATCAATACATCGGATACTGATACAACCAAAAAGTATTTTCAATTTATCACCAGAGAATGCTATCTCTGTAGAATTACATAATCCTAAAATACTGAATTTGTTTACATCTGACCTGAAGGAAGATTTCTGAGCTCTGTGTAGTGTGTGAGATGCACTCATATTTGAAATATGATTCACTTCAGGCCACATTGTCTCAATTATCTGATGATACAAAGGTGGTTGTTGATGAGGTATCTGGCAAATACTCCACATCAGTGCTACTGTCACGCTTAACTAGCAGATGTTTAAAATGAAAGGCTGACAGTTTTTATGTGATGATTTAATCTTTTTAGGTGCCAACTGCAGCTTAATTTAATTTTAATCAAGAGTAATAACCACCCATAATTGCTATTATAGTAAGGCTCCACTTTTAGCCAGAGCCTGAAGCAAAAATTAACAAAGATTTTGCCTGTAGATTCTAACAAAAATCTTTCTGATCCGAAATATTCTTCTAAATATATTAATTTTGAAGCACTTCCAAACAACATAGATTCATAAATAAATATGAATGAAACAACATAGATATGAATGAAAAGGCAAAATCTCAAATCGGTGGAAACTGTACAAAAAGGAAGTGGGTAAGTGCTCCAAGAGATGATGAGGAAATATAAATCCCATTTCATCTGTATTGTTAAGGACAGTAGAGAGCAGTCAGTGTTCGGGGTGCAGCCACACGATCCCCATGTCTTTCGAAGCTTTTCCAAAAGATGTTCAGGTGTTACCCCTTTAGTGCTGTGCAGTTTCAGCCATGGTGCCTTTGACCCAGAATGTCTCTCACAGAGCAAGGGCTCGTGCACTGATTGCTTTGTCCCAGAGGCCTGTGCCCAGCACTCCCCACTCCACCTGGGGCTCCAGCAAGTTCACAACAAGCACTCAGCCTGCTCAGAACAGGCTGTAAACAAGAAATATCTAATATTTTACATAGGTACAGTGTGTTTGCTTACCTGTCTCCTTTTTATCCTTACGAAGCAAGACCTTTAGTACAGAGAGGAGCCACTAAAGAACGAATTATACTAAAAATATCTCTCTTCTAACCAAGAATCATGAGAGTAAGTAGCTTAGAGGAGGCCAAGTGTGGGTAAGCAAGATTGATTCACATTCACCAGACCCAGCAGGTTAGTCTCAGGGCTACATCCAGGAACTAAGCCAGAAAAAGGAATGGGGAAAATAGATTAAAGGCAGAAGGTTCCTTGCAAGATTTCTTGCTGCCCTTCTCTCCTGCTCACGGGCAGTTATATGACAGTGCTAGTTCCGAGAGCTGGCCTGGCTCCAGTGATCACTGCTGCTGACAGCAGACCTGATGTTTCATGTAATGCAAAAACGAGCCTGGGATTTAAAATTTCTTGTTTTCAAGAGCAGGCACATTGCAAATCAAATCAGACAACTCCTGCAAGCAAATACATCTCAGCTTGTTTCAAGATCAGCCAGCAGAGGCCAAGGCAGCACACACTACACATGGGTAAGTTTTCCCTTGACAAACCTGCTATGGTTCATCAGAGAATATCAGAATATCATCTACTCATCAAAGAAATCTAATGGCTACAGAACCAGGTGGCAACTGGAAGGAGTCAAATCTTCCTCCATCGGATGCCAGCCAAGATTGATGCCAGCCAGTTTGTCCTCATGAGGTGAAAAACTGACTCTTCCTGATTGTGCAGTTGCTGCAGTTGAGGTTGTGGCACCTGCCTGACCCCACTACTGTAGGCTTATTAAAATCTGGAAGTTAATTTCAGGCTGGCAGATTGGCTGTCTCACGGAAAATAACTGTCATCAGTTCTAAAATTTCTAGCTGCAACGGTAAGTGAGCATCTTAGGTCATTTCCACACCTTCAGATATCTGTATTCTCGTGGCAGTTTTATTCAGTTATTTTTCAGGGGCCTGGTGCACTCAGTTTACACCCTGAATTACGCATGCTACATAAAGAAGTACATACCCTTCTCTCAATAGAAATAACTGGTCTGAACCTTAGCAGGCTGTGCAACATTTTGTGCTAACATGGACAGAGAGGTTGCAAGACAGCCAGGCAAGGTGGTTGTCCAGGAAAAACAAAATGAAGAAAACAAAAACAGACTATTACCTTCTAAGTTATTTTCTTTTTAAAACTAAGCTTTCCTCTTTTTTATTTTTCTCTTTTATATTTTGAAAGAGAGGCAGTGGTTATGAAGAAATCTGGTGGGTAGGAAATAAAAAACTTCATAAGGACCCAGGAACGTTGACTGTGGAAACACAGAAGAGACCAGACCTAGAGTTTTCCCTTGGTATCATTCCCAGCTTCACACATTTTCAGTGCAATATGGCTGTGCTGGCAGGTCAAATAATCCAAAGCACTGAGGTTAAATGTCTTTAAACATCACTGACAGCACATTTTCTCTGAAAAAGGCCCGTTTGAGTAATTCAGAACCATATGAAAGCGTGCGAGTTTTGATGGAGCTTGAATCCAGAAATGATTTCTTGACTCCATCATGCAACTTCTGGCCAAAATTAAGGAGAGATCCCTTTTACAAAGCTGTGTGCCAGAGCAAGACCTGGAAAGTGGGGCAACAGTAGTCACATTTTCGGCCTGAAGGAAGCAGAGCTGAGCTCCAGACAGAAAGCAAATTGTAGCAAATCTCTCCATATCAAAGATGCCTCAAAAGGAAATGTAGTTTTGTCGGCGATTCAGGATGGTCAGTTATTTAACGAGTGGAGGCAGAGGCTAAAACTGAGCTTTTAGCCTTATGGTATAAAGCCACAACTGGTACCATCCTGACCCAAATGCTCAGGCAGAACAACCATCGATATTGACTGCAGTGTGGTGGGGTTTGATGAGAAATATTTATTTGCTGTGAGACAGTTCAGTGTATAGCAGCAATATTTGATGTTCTGATAAAGCAGGAGCAGAGTTTGAAGACACAAGTTTCACGCTGTGTAAATTTGATGAAATTCCAATATACCACTGGTTAGTTCCAAGCATCTGAGGGTGCAGATTGAAGGAGCCACAGCAACAGCACAAGGGGTGGCTGCAGGATCCACCTACCAAAACTCAGCTGCTGTGAGCACAGGAGGGAGACCGGCAGGACTCTAAGGCAGGGCTCCAGATTTTTCAGGTCAGTGAAAAAAGACATCAAAGAGAGAAAATTATTGATAATGGGTGACTTCAACAGAAGACACACTCCTTTTCTCAGTGAGAAAGGTCCATGTAAAAACATCACTAAGGAGAAATATTTCTGGTACTGTTGAGCCCATAAGAGTAACTGTGAATAATAGGTCCCTTTCCTGCAGAAAAATGGAATAAGGTACAGAAGCTATTCCTCATTACACTATAAATTTCAGATATTAATGGCCCAGTTTTCGTTATACTCTTGATGGGTAACACTTATTTGCTCTTTTCTGATTCAAATGACATCAGAGAAAATGAGTTTAAAAAAATCATTTCTCTCTTTCTAAATGCAAAGCATATTTTCAATATCAGTGTGTATTCAGCCCTTAATTACAGACCTCTGTAAAAAATCTTGAGTGTTTGTAATTCGTTCCTGCAGATACAAAGCAGAACCACGTTTATCGCCAATCAGTGCACCAGTAGCACACAAAAAAGTTACATTCAGCATTTGATCTTTTGACAAACACAATAGGTGTTAGTACCTTTGCCAGAAGACAACTTCAAAAAGCTGTTCAAGTTCTCAGTTTAGAGTTCGTGTTCATTCCTTCTACGAGAATGTGCAGTGTTACTGCAATAGATCACCGGGGCTGCTTTCCTCTGATGTATTGTTGCAATATATCATAGGAACGGTGTCTGGCAGGAACATGAATTTCAGCCACGGGCCTACTTTATATGTTTTATTTGAGGACACTTAAGGAAAATCAATGTGGAGTTCAAGAGCTGGCACTGGAGCTTAAGGAATTCAGCAGATCCTTAAAATGCTAGAGGCGTCGCAAAGTTTAAGAAACTATGAACTACAAACAATGAGAGGGACTACCCCCTACCCTCTTTATTTGGTGAGTGGAATACCTAAAAATTTGGCTGGATAAATTCTTCTAACTTCTAGCCCATCTCTGGGGTCACTCTGAGGGCTGAAATATTCCCCCATTGGTCAGAGTTCTGCTGTTTCCTTCCCCAAAGCAATTATAAATAAAGTACTAAATTCTTAGAGGCAAAACAAATTAGGTGGTTTCTTCTTACTTCAGGAGGACACACTCATTTACAACGTATGGAAGCCTTTAAACCTGCTTAATTAACAAAGAAATTATAAGAAGTAAAGCATGTTTTATTTTACAGCAGCAGATAAGAACTATTGGCCCCCTCTGGGTCACACTACAGAAGTCTCTGGTGTGGAAGGATTTGAAATGGACTGATCACAGACTTGGCATCAGCTCCATGCTCAACCCCAGACCTAAATGATGTGCAATGATGATGACCAAAAGTACATATAAATGCAGAAATGGGGGGCAAATAGGGCCATCAGAGGGACGGTACATTTTACCTCACACGGTTAGTTACCAGACTATGGGTTTTTTGGGAAGCAATGTCATAGGAGCCTTTTCATTAACAAATAAGCCTGAGAGGCCCATGCTCCTGAAATGTGTTTTCTGTCAGTCATGATGGGTTTCACAGAGAAGGGTGACCAGAATTTGGGGATGTGAGTATTCCTGCTATCCAGCCAGTTTGACTTGGTGTTTGCCACTCCATCTGTGCAGGGAACAGAGCTGAGCACATTTTAGCTGTCGCAGCATTCGGGAGCTAAAGTAAACCCTTCTATTTTGTGATTCTGTCTGCATGGATTTTCAAGGGATTCATAAAGTTTAAGGCCAGGAGAACCATTAGATCATCACACTCAATCTCCAGCACACTACAGGCTATTACATCCAGTTACTCCTCTATTAAGATCAATAAAGCATAACCATCTTTCTCTTAAAGGACCAGTCTTCATTTGAGGTACCAGGAGATAGACAATCTACTGTTTTCCCTGCTGTTTCTTTATATACCAAAGGCTAATCACCATCACACTTAAAACTATTTGCACAAGTTGTCATTTGAATTCCTCTAGATCAGCTTCCAGGCACGACTCTCACCTGCTTGTCTCAGCAAGATTAAAGGTTCTTTTTCTATCCACTGCCTTCTCCACATGAAAATACTTACTCTGCAATCAAATCATCTTCTCTTCCTGAGATGCTAAACAGATTTGGATTCCTTAAGTCTTTCACAGCAGCATATTTTTTAGTTCCTAAATTTTCTTCTGTGATTCTTTCTGTACCAATATAAGTGGTTCAGCAGTTTATAAAATATATTGATACTAAAAATATATAAAGTACTGCTTCAGCTGTCTGAGCAATCCTGGATAACCAGGTAAAAAAAAATTCTTACATCCATATACTGTACTCCTCCTAATATCCCCAAAGATAACTAATTTCTTTTGTTTGTGTATATATATTTATTTATTTTGCAGGGAGACATGTCACACAAGGACCTCATGTTGAGTTGCTTCCTCATTCTGAGCTCTGAAATTACTCATTCAAATAACATCTAAGCATTTCTGCTTTACTTTAGAGTAAACCAAATAAAAGAAACCTTCTGCAGAGCATATTAATATTCAGATTTCCACAACTTAAAAACAAAAGACAAGGCTCTGACAAAAACTGTAGCAAGAGAGAGCCTGTATCTTCACCCTTTGCACACATCAGTCTGTAATGTACAGCACATTTCCATAGGGCTGCAGGTGGCAGCCAAATTTGATACAGGTTTGCTTAAAACTCAGCTCAAACTGATGGACTCTTCTTTATTTCAAAGTATTCAGTTTTTGTCTCCCAGCACACTGAAGGTGGAGAAGGCAATACTGTCAGACAGCAAAGAGCTACCCACCAGGGAGGCTGCTGTGGAGAGCTCCAGGACCCCATCTATTGCCATGATACAGCTCCTGCCTGATTTCTTACTTGGTGTTTTATCAGCTTCAGCAGCAGTTCCCCACTCACTCTGAAGTGTGTGTGTATACATATATATGTGTAAAAAATCTCAGCCCTCTGAAGCTGTGAACCTGTGACTTGTGCGAAGCTCTCTTGTCTGAAAGGGAAGAAGAGGATCTGACCTTGCAGCCTCGCCATGCCCCTGAGCTGCTTCTGCCAGGAACCCTCTGAAAAGGCAGGTGATAAGGATAATCAGGGGAAAATAGCTGCTCTGTTACTGGAACAGCCCAGGCTGTTCAGGTGCAGCAGTTATCGCTGGGTCTTTTCTCAGCCAGCTGTTGGTTCGTGCTCTGTGCAGCAGCTCCTGACACATTCCCAGGAAGCTGAATTGCCCTATTTTCACATAACGTGCTGGTGCAAGCAGAGCTGCTGATTATGGCGAGAACTGTGACTCTGTGCAAGGGTCCTGTCCTTCTCACTGAGGTGTAGATGGAAAAGGATGGCTCACACTTCACACATTGCAGCCTTCAAACAGGTAAATTTCCTTTGTGGGGAAACAGTAACAAGATTATCAACCAGTATCACTAAATCAGCATCTAAACCTTGTGTTTAAAAACTGATCTCTCTTTAATTCTCTCCATGCTGCCTTCCATTACAGAAAAATCAGAATATTGTGAAGAAGGTGCCTGCATCTCCCCACCCTCTTGGGCTGGGCAGGGCAGTCGATGCAGCAGCAGCAGGGCACCAGCAGGGAGCTGTCATTTCACCGAAAGAGATGGCTGAAACTATCCTGCTTCTGCATCAGGGGCCAAAGAGGTGGAATCTCTGAAAAGCATCAGCAGCAGTTTAGAGTTTTCATTTCTCTGCCTCTGAAATCCTGACAACATGTCATGATAGAAAAAGTAAATCTGGATCTAAGTCACTCGGTTCCAGGATTTATAGAAAATGAAGGCAAATTATTAGAACTGCGATGCTCTGCAATGCTTAAAACCTTCCTGATTCCTACCAGCCTTGTATAAAAAAACAACCCCAAATACAACACACTACCTTTGTATGAAATTCCATTTCTACTTTATTGCTTCCCTGGCCGACCGAAATCATATTAGGATACTGCATTTACAAAATTCAGCAGCTGGCCCAGGACTCAATAGAGTGTCACCAAAGCAACAGTGCCGTGCTGTCAAAAGCCACCATTCCACACATGTTCTTGGTTTTACACTTCTGACTTAGATTGAATGCACCAACTCAATTACATGAATTCATCATATCACAGTGAACAGAGAAGGCTTCTGTGCTACATTCTCGGGAAAATCAATCAGTGCTATTAGACTCTCAGTAAGCCCAGTGAGTGGAAAACTGACTGGAGCCAGATACAGCCTCCAGGGAGGCAAGTGTGTTCTTTCTGATCCCCAAAGAGTTGCCCCATCCCCGCATACAATCCTCGGAAAATGAAGTAAAACATGTCCCAAAATAAAGCCCTGAGAGAGATAATGAGAAACTCGAATTTCATACACAAGGACAGCAAAATCAATGCAGGCACTGGAGCGGGACGGGTGGTACCTGCAGAGTGAGAGGGGGACGATAATGACTGAAAGGTGGCAGCTTGCCTGTGTGGCCATCTAGTTGTCATCAGGAGCCAGAGAGAGAGGAGGGGTGAAAAAAATTAAATATTCACTCAGAAGCATCCAGCCACCATCTCATAAAATACTTCTGATGTTTTTTTAAAACAATTCCAATCCTAAATGGCCAGTTAACATCTGTGAGAAATGCTTGGGACCAAGACTTCAAAACGCCTGTGATTCCCTGATGTTCTTCACTCACCATTACATTGAAATATTTTCCTCCTACATGCTGGGAATGGGATAAGAGATGGTGGAAGGGGGACATAAGTTCTGTTTTTCCCAAAGCTTGTTGAAATAATACAGAATAACGAAATCAACTTGGGTAATTTAAATTATCAGAGAAGAATCTGGTTCTTTCTAATAAAAACCACCAGAAAAATAGAAAAGGAGAAAAATAGAGAAGTACTACTCCCATCACAAACCCAAACCTTGCAAACTATTATTTAAAGAAGAGGATCTATATCCAGTAGAGAACTTAAAGACAGACACGTGAGCCCATATCGAGGTGCTTACCTTTACAGCACTTCAGGAGAGCTGGAAGCCAAAAGGGGAAAAAAACCAAAATAGAGCCCTAGAAGCTGATTCTGAGTGTGATAACTGGGGTTCCTGAATCTATTAACTGGAAATGTTAAGGATGGGACAGTTTTCTAACCTAATTTCTTTCCCTCTCTGAGACTTCACACTCTTCTACAAGCCAGGGCAGCATGCTGGGAGGAAAACTTTCTCCACGCAGTCTCTGTTTCTGATTCCTCTTTAGGCCCTCTTGCTGCCAAGCAAAGAACGAGAGCACTCAGCCAAACAGACCCCTGGTGTAACCCCTGCTACACACTCACCAATGAGAGAGCTATTTCCTGTGTAACTAATATTCTGTGTTTACTTAAAAATGCATAAAACACATGGTTAATTTTGTTAATTACCCCCTACTGTCAGCAGAATTACTTGAGGCAAGCACCAATATTACTGACATTTCTCTTCCCTCCTTCACAGAGTGAACATTTCCTCAAAACTCTTGCTAGGAAAATGCTTAGTGTGGTTCCTGGCTATGTTAGGGTAGAAACCTTGAGTCAGATTTTTAAAAATACCTCCTTCGTCAAATGTTAATTTGTAAGTAGGAAATAATTTATATCACAGAACAGAAAAGATATTTAAAAGACAAAAATTATTTTACCTATCCCTTATCTTCTAGAGATCATTGCACTCTTCCATAGAGGGGAAAGGAGAAGAAAACCTAAATCGAGAAGGAAAAAGGTAAGAAATGCAGTGATGAAGAATGTACACTTTTCTTTCTGTCAGTAGTTTGTCAGGGAATTACAATGAAATACACGTTGTGAGCACAGGAACAGTAACCTTGTGTGATGTGCAGGGAAACAAGCAAACACGAATTACAAAAAATGTTACCCAAACCTTTCCCAAACAGATGCTAAGCCACTAGGTAGACAAAACACGTAATATAAATACATGTCTTTTCTTTCTAAATATCATGTCAATACAACAAAAGTATTCAGGCACATCAAATGCCTTAGGCTTTTTCCATCTCTGAAGTTACAAGACTGCAGGCTATTTCACCTTGTACAAAATATAACATTCAGATAAACAAACATGAACTTAAAGGTTCCTTTCCCCCTTCCTTCTTCCCTCTGTTTCTGCAGGATGCCTTAAACACTACATTTTTTTAAACAGATCCCCAGGAATACAATCCTTCCTGACTGGAACAGGTTGAAAGGCTACTTGAGTAATCCCAAATTCTGGTAAACCAACCATGCCCTTATATTTTATAGGAAAACTAAGAGATGGGACCTCCAATAGAATCTTTTAGATACGTTTCTGTAACCCATTACAGCTGTGGATAAAAGAAAGAGGCAGAATGGCTGCTAGACGTAGAACGTAAAATTAGCATAATTTTGCATATTATCTGATTCTAAATAAAGGGTAGAAGGCATTTCTAGATGTGGAACATATTCAGATCTCATTCAGGTGCTTCATACTGCACAGCTTAAGCAGGTCTCCATATGGAGAGCGCATTCCCCAGACATTTGGGGGAGTGTGGTGTGGATTCCCTTGGCGGCAAAGCACACAAACATCAGGAATCACTGTCCTTCAGCAGGCTGAATCCTTAGGCTCACATTATAAAAGGCAGTCATCTAACACAGTTCTTCAATTCAAAAATTGTGTGTAAATATTCTTACCCAGTTTTAAAACATGCTGAGTGCCTACAAGTCTCAGTGGAAACTTTAGCTATTAAGAATTCATCTAGAGTAAAAATCCAACAAGAGCAGACCTGACTATTCAGCTCTGCAATACAGCTTCAGAGGGATAATTTTTTTAAAGGAGTGTTTTTAAAAAGCAGTTTTAATATTTTAGCTGTAATGTCTCTCATTTCAAACAGAATGTATTAATTTGATTCAGGCTGTAGAAATTCTCAGAGCTATAAAATTGATGAATGGATGTGTGTTTGTGTGAGTGATGATGCCTACCTGATCGCACACGAAGGACACACAGAACTTTCTGAATGACCTCCACAGTGAAAAGCAAGGGTTTTTCAGCCTTTTAGAGAGTAGAAATTCTGGCAAATTTGAATCATAGATGCCCTAATAAATATCCTTTGCCCTAATAATTATATCATAAACTGGATTCTGTGTTAGCGACATCTACAGGGCTTTATTTTGGGGGAGGGAAAGGGTCCATGTGGTATATTAAAACTGAACAGCAAAACTTGCAACTGTATTTTTGGTGACTGATTTACATTTCTCTGTCATTAAGATCTCAGAAGCACTTGGCTGTTTGCTGGTGGGAAGACCTTTGGATCTGAAATTTCAGTGGGATATCACTCCGAAGGCTCTCTGTCTATAAATCAATTTTAATTGCCATATTACAGCCCAGAAAATTCTGCTTTCATATTATAACTGTGCATGATGAAGAACTTCAACAGCGAGATATGATCCACAGACTCAACTGAGTCTAGGTCTGTTATGTCTAAGATTTATTTCCTACTCTGCTTTTTACTACACTCCATACATGTGAACCCAGCAATCCTGGGAAAGCTTTGCTTTCCTCTTTCATTATTAGAGTCTATCCTGTTTATCTCTAACTCTTTACCTTCCCTTGGTCTACAAGTTTACCTAACCACAAATGTCAGGTGAAGATGATGTTCTTTGCCCTTTCCCTGTCAGAGCTGCTCCAGCCCAAACACTGCATGGACCTGCAGGCACTTGAGGGAAGTTATTTGGGAATAAAAGGGGGCTAAAAGGGGGGTTCATACTCAGTATACACAAAGAATGTCTGTTCTCATCACTGCCAGGGAATGTTAGTATGTCAGTGAACTTAAAGCTGATAAGGGAAATATTTTCGTTATCACTGTTCAGACTCCGTCCAGCTTCTGTGTCTCCTCCTTGGCCACAGCGTAAATACTTTGTTTTTCTTCTGTCAATAGGATTCCCAGTTCTTTCTTTACTTTTGCTACTGCTCTGTGAAGATAAGCACTGCTGTCTTTGCAGTTACAGGGGTCTATTTGTGAAGATGTAATTTAGTTGGGGTTTTTTTTATTATTATTCTTTCTTTACTGATTTGTAAAACTCATCAGATTCAGGTTTTACTTCATCCTTTGATATTTTTTGAAGCTTTTCAAAGTCATACGTGAACTGGAAAAAAGCTAAAGGATTAAACACCTCCCAGACAGAAGATTAATTAGCCTCTGACTTTGCTTGGTGGGAATGCAACAGTAACAGAGTAAAGAGAGAAGACTTTGTATTTTAACAGCTCCAGAAGAACATAGGTGGTTGCTAATAATGTTTTAACAAAAGGCTGTTATTTTAGACATGATTCTGGGCACATCTCTCACTTTTCCATCCCAAGTCTCCCAGTCACACGCTCTGCTACAACACAACATTCAGAACATAATTCTAAAATCTCCAAGACAAGGCTGTTCTTCTGCACACCTTGTCTGTAAATTGCATCGTAGATTTATCTACACTTCAAAGCACACCCATGCCCAGGGAGAAATTATGATTCCTACACACTGGGAATGCCGGGATATCATAGCAGAGATATCATCCCTTCAGCACACGGGTCTGCTGCTCCTGCAGAAGCAGGAGCCATCACTACAGCCTTCAACCCTGCAGCTAAGGAAAGGAGAATATTAAATACGCTCTGCACATTTTTCTGCAAGCAAATGCTTTTTTTTCATACCAAGTGTGTTTCTATGGACATAGCAGCGGGTCTGTGTGTGTTTCCATATGATATATTCATCAATGCAATATTACACACCCATATCTACGCAAGCACAGACACAAACACACACAGAGTCTCTCTATATTATTGCACACTTTGGGAAGTAACACATTGTAAGCACCAGAAAACTGCCCTTCTATACACACCGATACCAAGCTGTAGCAAAGAGCAGGGAATGCACTCCAGGACAACTCAATCAAAAATCCTGCCTGGGAAAAACTGAAAGCATTTTCTCATGACTGAGAGAGAAGAACTTAGTCTATTGTTTGAACACTCTCCTCCCTTTCCATGTTGGAAAAACAATGTTAAAAAGCATTGTGCTGATGAGCCAGGCTGGTTTCACCAACATTTCTTCTGCTGATCTTTGATTTTACCACCCAGCAGAAGATAGGGAACGTAACATGTTTTATGTGAGCTTCACACTTCTATTTGTATTTTTATGAGAACATTCATTTCTGGAGACCCAGCTTAGGTTTCTTGCTCAGTCAAATATTTTTCTGTCTAACCAGTTTTATTATCATATCATGGCTCTTTGCCCTAGATATAATCAATCATTCTTGCCTGCCGTTTCATTTCAGATTTGCCAATAACACATGACAGGCATTTTGCTTTTAGACATTGCCTATTTTTTAAATGGAGATTAATTTTTAAAATAAGATGCAGTTTTAGTGTCAAGATAATTAAATTTTTGTAGGAGATACTATCTTTCCTTTTGCTGCATCAGCTCTCCTGAACTCATACCTTTAGCAGTCTGCCACTAAGCTACTCAAATAAAATCAATAGGTTCTGAAGTCCAGCAGGGAGAACTTTTTCCATTAATAAAATAACTTTATTAACTCTGAGAACCATAAATTGCTGAATCACATTTTTTTAAATTGCCTCATCTGCATAAGAATCAACAGCAGTGTTTGTAAAGTGGCTTTATTGTCAAAGACATATTTGATAAATCTCTGCTGCATATTTTGCAGTATCAAAGGGTTTCTTTTTGTTTGCTTCTGCCAGCTTTGTTTAGTAGAGCCAAACTTGGAGGAGCCAACTTAATGAAGTCAAATAATGTGTGACTTCCCCTTCGCAACTTAGGTTTAGTTCAAGGTGTTGAGGCTTCGTGATGTCTTTCAGGTACCTGCTGGTGTCAGCTGGGAAAAGAGGGGAAAAAAGAGGATGGTTATCTTGTAATTTAACCCTTTTTCACACGTTTGGCTGGATATTGTAATTTTTGCGTTGCACCAGATTTTTTTAGAAGAAATACAAAACCTACCCTTTTTCTGTTACTTGGCTCAAGTACAAAACTGCAAGAGGCTCCAAGAATTATAAAGGAGTTTGTTTGGTTTTATCCCTCTGGCACAGATGGAGAATCAAATCCCCCCCATTGGTAGGAAAGCAATTTTACCATGATAAAACCAGGGTATTCTCGCTGGGCTGACTTTTGTCACCGTGCTGTTTCTATTTTTAGTGGCTCTCATTCCAGAAGGACCTGGAGCAAGGTCCATGCCACAGCTGCTATTTGTCGCTGTTGTGCTGCTCACTGGCTCCCACTTAGACTGACTACTATTGATTTCAGCAAACTTTGGTTTTGACAGTTAGAATTAGGCAATTTTCCTACTATGGGAAAGAGGAAAAAGAAGAATTGGTCCCTTGTTGCTCTCGTGGGGTTGCCTTTGCTGCCTTCAGCAGCAACTGAGTGGCTGCAGGCATCCAGTGCAACATTTAATATCAGGAGCTGAAAGGCTCCTGTCAACTTCCACCTGCCTTGGGTCAGACTCTCAGTGGTTCAAGCTCAGCATATTTTATTCCAATGACATCAAGATGCACCTGGTTTCAGTTTAGGGAAGAAGCTTTACACCCCCGATTTGTCTTTATCCATACTTGTACACCATGGTAAGTAGGAGAGAGATGTTTTGGGAAGGTAATGAGCAATCACAGCCTTTGGCTCCAATGCTTGGGCACTGCTGCTGCTTTCGGAGCAAGGGCAGGTGATTCATCTTTCTTCCCCTGGAAAGACTCTCTGAAGTTGACCTGTTCTCTCAAGCTCATCTACTGGTCAACCTGGTTCTGATCTGTTATTTTTAGAGTGCAAGGTGTGATTCAAGTTTGCTTTTTAAACAAGGAGAGTAAAGCTCCTTATCATAGCAGGCCATGATGTTATAATCAAAAGAAGTCAGATAAAACTTTCATCTAAAATTTTCAGGTTTTCTTTGAAATAAAGAGAATTTTTTTTCCAGTTTATTCTTCTTATTTTCCATTTTCATTACAACTTTTTTTTCTTTGCTTCCAGTTTTTGTGGGACTAGAGGATTAGCTTGAATAGTTTATCTGCTGATCTGACTTAAAAAAGCATTACAGATGGGGATATAATTGAACTTGTACAAGAGGAAAAAAAAAACCCAAAACCTAAGTCTAATAAAGTACTGCTGTATATGCTACTTGAAATGACGGGGGGAAAAAAAAAAGAAAATATTTTTTGAAAAGGCTACAGGAGTGTTAATTAAATGTCCATCTGAACCTAAGCTCTAAAACTTGAGAAGCAAGCTCAGGACAGCACTTGTCAGTGGTACAACATGAATTTCCAGAGAGTTCTGAACTTGACGGAATACACTGGATTATGTGGTTAAAATACGGAAAAAATAGCAATATTTCTGTTTTCTGAATACTTTAATAATTCTCCTGTTCTGCTTTTTGAAAGAGCAAGTTCTCTGGGTAAAGATGATGGTGTAACACTCACCGACTCTGAGAGATGTCTTACGAGTAAATTGGGAAAAGAGAGCTGTGAATTGCCAGAGAGAGAGAAACATAAACGAAGAAGATTGAGACTGAGATGCACTAGTTCATAGAACAGCTCAGGAGCTATGACTGAAGGAGTTTAAACTGATCTCAAGCCCAAAAAAACCCAGTACCTGCAGTATGTCGCTTACTCTTCATGATCTTGGATTCTCACAAGAATAATGTGACTGTCAAACCATGCACAGACAGGTGTTCCAACAGTGAGAAGATTCAGACAGACAGATGTGTCTCTTCGATGGGAAAAGGGAACATAACCACTGGAAAACAGCTGTATTGAGCTGACAGGCCAAGGGCTTACAGCCTTATGTTCCTGTGTGCTTGGCTGCTCTCAGGCCTTGCCCTGGTCAGTGTGTGATTTAGCCACCTTGCATTTATTAGCATCTATGCACATCAAAATTATAACATACACTTAATGGGTAGTTAGTAGGGTCAGCCTTTACACGCAGCTGAGTTCCCTCTGTCCACCCCTGCTCTTAGCCTTCAGGAACAGAGTCATTACTATATATGTACCTTTAAAAATAAATACATCTACACTTCTGTGATTAATATTAATTATGCAACATTGTCCTGGTTTCAGCTGGGATGGAGTTAATGTCCTTCCTAGTAGCCTAGTAGTGAAACCACTGCAAATATCTAATATGAATTATCTTTTACAGATGAGAAGTGCAGTCTATTCAAAATTTAACAGGACTGTGAAATTAAACTGATGCAAAGAAATGCATCTTCTATTTGTCATTTGGCACAAAAACATGTTTTATTGAGCATTTTGAAAATGTGTGGTGAAAGATAAAAAAAATACAGATTACTCTGGAAGTTAGTAAAAATTTCAAAAAGGTGTAATACCACAGCCAGACTGTATTACAAAGCTATACATTGTTCATGTGTTTTTTTCCCACAGGTATTCAGCCAGAATTGCCATAGAATTAATTTCATTAAATAAGAACTAGAGATGGTCAAGAAAGAAGAAATTCCTCATTGTTGCCTTAAGAGAACAAAAAAAAGGGATGACAGGTTTTCTAGAAAATTGCTACCCTGTTTTAATAGTTAGTATAACGAGATTTTAATCATTAACTAGAACATATTACAGAGAAATAAAGAAATGTTTCATGGCCTAAACATGGTTCTGGTTTCATGGAATAAGAAGAGGAGCTGTCTTGTACCAATCTCTTAAGCACTTTTACAGGACTGTCTGAGGTTGCAAAGGATTTTTCTTTCCTAGTCTTGCACTCAATAGCTATTTCTAGGGATAATTTTCATTTCCAACTCTATTTTTTCCTATTATCATTCAGAAGGTATCCATAGATCATATGATCTTTCGATTATCCATTTCCAAATTCACAGAGAGATGCAAAGAAAATTCTTCATGGTGAAACAGAGAAAAGACATCTTGATGGCAAGTCTAGGGACGTGTTTCAGACAACATCCCCTACGCGGTGTAGCAGCAAGAGCTATGATAAATTTTCTTCTAAAACCAGTTTTGCAAGTATTACAGGCAGTAATTTTCAGATTAAATGTTTGGACAAACACTGAGAAGAGTTTTACAGAGAGATCACTAATATGAAATCCAAAGCCAAAATGAAGTGAGAGAGCAGTTGCGTTTCAGCACAGTCAACATCATTTAAAAAACTTGGAGACCCCTCACTGACACTGACAGTTCTCTGGGAAAGGAATACTATGAGTAAGCCAAGCAATGCAATTTTTTTGATAAAAAATATGGGTTTAGGGCAATCAGCAGTGCCCTCACTGTCAAATTTGTCAGCATTGCTTGACAACACCAATCATGACTTGCTACTGATTCATCTCAGACCTGACAAAAGAAGAAAGAATTGCGCTGACCCTTCCTTTGGGGAGATCACGACCCAGAGGGTTCCAGGCATTATTTAGGATGTGCAGGATGCACAGGATGTATAGGATTTCTCTTGAGATCTGGCCTTTTTTTCCACGGCACTCTGCACGTGAGGAGGAAAGCTGCTCAGGGATATCTGTGCGCAGGGCTGGGTTAGTCCTGCAGAACCAGAAGCAGCTCCGTGTATTCTTGAGCACCATCTACTGGTGCCTCTTCCTTTAATAAGCCCAATTCCTACTGAGCAGCCGGTAACAGGCCCAGCACTTGCCAGTTTGACTTTTGTGAGACACCTCATTAAGATACTGAAAATAATTCCCATTAATTGCCTTAACCTTGAGCCAAACCCTCTGTTCCAGCCATCGGGGAAAATGAAATTATCTTTGCAAGATCTTTCTTTTTCATCCTCTTTGAAAAGCTCCTCATATTTCAGAAATCTGTCACTTTCTCTTTAAGGTCTTAAACATTGTGATTTTTCGATGCATTTTCTTTGGTGTTGCCATAATGGATCTAAATTTGTTTAGATTACTCTTGTCATTTCTATACATCTATTATTTGCTAAGTATATGTCTGATTCAAAGCTCTTTGCAGAATCTCTCCCAATTTTTATGAGTTCTGGATCCCAGCACCTCATTACCTCAGTTCTTGAGGGAAAATATGATCCAGTAAACAAACAAAATGCATCACAAGGCACATATTCACAACATACCGTTAAGAATCCTGGAGCTTTTGCTCTGTCAGCCAAGTGAGAATGGGTCTAGAAAAAATGGCACATTTTTTAGCCATTGTAGCTAAAATTTGGGCCAGGGACAAACCCAACTTCTTATTCGATAAGACTATTTCTTCAGCTATAGAATGTCTTGGTTGCACCAGTGAATAATTTCAATGAGGGCTGAGGGATTTTCTGAAATTGCTACTCCTTTCTGTTTATGTTATAGGGTTACTGTGTTTAAGACACAGGCAATTAGCTGCCGTGCTAAACTCGTTTGGGAGCATCCAAGGTCAAGATCCTGCTAATGGGAACTGACATCTTCCTGCCCCCAGAGAATGCAAGAGCAGGCAGCACAAAGCATCACTTTTTAACATAACCTGTTGTAATATTGCACAAATTACCTCCTAAAGCCAGTAGACGTGCAAATTCTTTGTGCTTAAAGATTAAGTTTGGACAGAGCTATCTGAATGCTAAAAGTAAAAATTATTCTTTATAAAACCATTACTATTGAATATTAAAATTGTGAGACATATTAAAATATATTTTAATCCAAAAGCAACACTAAAAGTGAATTTGAATAGTAGCCTTATTATTTGGTTTATTTCTTTCTTAAGGTATCATTTATAGAAACAATAAAAATAAAATAGGGGGTAATATACTGGTATTTTTTAAAACTCTATTCCTCCAGAGATGTAAAGTCTGAAAATGTGCATTGTGAACAGTAAATTACAAACTCTTGTCTTTATTATTATCTGCTGACATATGTGAAATAATCCAGTGTTTTAAAAGATGTTTTGGTTGTCTGGGGTTTCTTTGAAGTAGCCCTGCTAGAAAATTGGAGATATCTATACTGTCTCTGTGCATGTAAAATGGATATTTACAGAACAATCTTGTTTGCAGAAGCAAGGAAGCCTTACACCAGAGAATATAAAGCTATTCAAGCATAATAAAGACAGGATATGTAAAAAAAAAATTTTTTTTTTTTTTAATTCTGCTAGGCAATTTTGCTTGCCCATCCAGATGTAGCACAGCATTTTCTCTGCACGGCCTGGGCTCACAGGTGCACCCCCCAGGTGCACAGAGGTACCAATATGTCACAATCAGTCTCTCTGGCAGGGAAGTCTGACTTAGAGGGGAGGGATCACAAAAACCAGCAGCCACACAGACAGATGGAGTGGACAGTTTAGGCAACCTGAAATGCTGCAGAGAACAACTTTAAACCCTCCACACCAAGCTCTGCGCCTGTGTGGGCAAAGCCGTGTGCCAGAAAACTCAAACCACCATCTCTAGGCTAATGCTTCTTCTCTTCCTTTCTGCTGCCCTTGAGATAATCTCTTACAGACCTTGAACCTTGCACCTAATTTTCCTGAGGCTAATTGACATAATTTTGCATCCCATCATCAGGGCTCTGAGGCCCCCCCCTCTGCTGCAGACAGCCACAATTAGCTCAGGTGTCCTGACTTTTTCTGTGTCTGCTATTCTCCCCTCCTGGGACTAAAGATAATGATGACTAATGACCAGACAGCCTTAAAAAAACAAGGAACATTCATCCAACACCAAAACATTTAACAGAAAGCAGAATTTAGCACCTTGGATGTGCTTTTAGCTTTCCAAGATGCCCAGCTGGTAGCTGTAGCCTCTTACAGCCTCTCCCAGGCTGGCTGTGATGCTGGCAGCTGCTGGCAGCTGGCCACCAGCCACTCGCAGTTTGTTATCTCTTCAGTCAGAAGAGTTCGACTCTTCCATCTTCCTCAGTGACAGATATAGACTCCTGGAGCTGAGTCATTTCCCTGGTGTCGTTCCTGAGCCTGCCAATGCACACTGATGTGGAATTTCCCTCAGAGCCCCTCAAGGGAGAGCTTCACACCCGAATAACCCTCAGGTTGTTACTCTCCCTCTTTGCCCTCGCCCCACGGAGTGAGTGTGCTGCCGAGGAAGGGCAGACAGGAGAAATCTTTTCACAAAAATTCTGCATCTGTCCCAAGAAGTTTCCCAGGGCAAAAAATTTCTATATTTTTCCCATCAGTTCTACATTTGATAAAAGTCTGGTACAATGTTTTACATTCTCAAATGTATTCAAGGGGCGTTCTCATACATCAGCAATTTCAGGGTTCCTCTCAAATACTCTTGCTGCCAAACCTAACCCCAATTCCCTGCCTGTTGCTATCCGTAGTAAAATTGAAACCACATTTACATATTTCAGACAAATAAAACCATCAAAGCTACAGCAAACTGAGAGATTTCAGTGGACTGAACAATAGCTACAGTAAGTATTTTGTAGCAATATATTGAAATACTAAATTTTAATTATAGTGCACAAGATTAGATTAGTGACAAAATTAGTGGCCATTCTAGACACCTGTGTTTCTGGTGACCAACTTGACAACGTTCTTTGGAAAGCACTGAAATCTCAGTTTCTGGAACAAAGTTACTGTAAAGGTGCTGAGGTACCAGGCTCTGCTTCCCCAACTCCTCCTCAAATCACCACTGCCACCAAACACGTTTTGGTAGAAGTAAAAGCAGAACTGTAATATCCTATTTTTTTAAAATTATTTTATGACATTGTTGCAATGAAAGGTTGTAACCAATCCCAAGACAAAGCCCCTACTGTAAGTCTAGACTGGTAATTCAGGAGATGTTTTACTATACTTTACTTTACTACTAAAGGGTTTCAGCTCACATTTTGGGTAGAAAGGAAGAGAGAGGAGCATGCAACCCATGATGTGCTGTCTCTACGTGCCTAGATCATAAATATAAAAGAAATAAAAATGTGACGATACACTTTATGGGAAAAGCCTTTTAAACTTAGATGAAATATCTGGCAGATATCTGCACAGTGTCATATGAAGAAGCTAAGATTGAAAAATGTTTCATAAGGTATTTCATAAGTAAGTACTGATTGGCCTTAGCTCCTTGTCCATTACAGAAGGAAGACACTTCAAGGACGTTGTCACATCCTGACTCCTTAAAAGCTGATGAAAGAAAAAGAGCTCTGTCCTCTTGTAATCCAAACAGCAGTGCTGTATCAGTCTTCCTGAACTCAAGTTTTCTCTCCTAAGGAGAGTCATTTTGTTGTCAAAGCCCTCTCAGAAAGCTCTTCTTGAGAAGTTAGCCTTGAACATTCTCCGTATCCTTGGATCAAGCCCTGCTTAAGCCAGATTGTCATCAGCTGGGAAGATTTTGTCACAAAGGAGGGAGAGTTGCTCCTCCAGATCCTCACAAGATATAATATATCGTTAATTACCCAGCTTCTGAATCTATTTGTGATGACCAAAATATATATCCCAGGTACTTTGTCATTGCTATCCAGAGCTGAGTTAACTTCAATTTCTAGAACAGCTTTTCAGAAAGGTTGTAAACAACATGGAACATCAATGTTCCAGGAAAATTTCCGGCACACAAAGTACAAAGACTGCATATGATTTATTGGAAAACCTTTTAGGGAGAGTAAAGCTACTTTTTGCAAATATGTGTGTTCAATATCCTCTTCCCAAAACAGTCCACAGAAAGGATACCTAAGTAATCACAGGCTATGACTGTCACATCATTGATCTCAATCTTATTTTCTATATGACTTCTGGAGAAGAATCATTTTTGCTGCTCTACCAGAGGGATAAGTGAATAGATCACAGGAAAAACTAAATGACAAAAGTCTGCCCTTCATCTTTCCACAGTTTTTAGGCTACAGCTATTACAGATGTCCACGATAACCTGTAAGAGCTATTTGGGTTTTGAGAAGATGATGTATTAGCTATTGCATTTTCAACTCTGACCTTTCTATTAAGAGTTATCAAAATCTTTTTCAGTCTTTAATTATATAGTGTGCCATTTTGTGAAATGAGCTCTACTCCTGCTTTTTTTCTGTCAGAGGGAAGAGACTGATTCCACCGGAATTCATCCAGTGGCATTTCTGAGCATGCCTAGCTAGGGGGCTGGATGGAGAGGAGGAGATCTGCCAGAGGTTTCAAACCATCACCTGTTGGAGAGCCCGCGTGTGCCCCTGAGATGTCTCTCAGGAACATTTGGAGTTCTTCCACGAAACAGAAATCAGAGCTGGAAAACAGGAGACATTCTGCTCTGATCCTGCTCAGTGCTGTTTGCAGTCAGCCATCTGTGCCTTACCCCCACGCTTCCTTTGTAGATTATGGGTTACTCAAAATAGCTGCTGCTACTTTAAAGTATTTTAGAGTAGCATAAACAAGCAGAGGATGCATTTAGAGCTATTTCCAGAACTCCTTCATATGCACATGTACCCCCTGCCTTAACTGTAGGTGAAAAGAAAAAGCACATTTTCATATCATACCTCACAGATTTCCTCAATGCCCTGAGTTTTCTTACTGTTTTTGTTCATGCCCCACAGATGGGTTCTGTGCCACTGAGAACCCAAATGGTCCAGAACAAAAAGAAAACTTGGGACAGTGGAAGGAATCGATGCAACTTTTCAGGATATTCGCACTGGAAATTCAAACCTTTCAGGCTGGTTTTCCTCCCTGACTAAAGTAGGACACTTCACAATTGAGCTTCCTGAAAGCTAAGTAATTACGTGGACAAACCATGAAGACAGAAAGTCAGAAAGATGAATCAAGTCTTCAGGAAAATATTTCTTTCTTTAGCATGGAAGAAAATAAATGACAATGATGCAGGGTAGAGGAGAGGGGGCATGGGCTGGCCCTGGAGATCTCGTGGCTATGAACAACTCATTGGTGGTTAAAGACCTGGAGCCAGAGAAATAGATTTTAGAAGCAACAGGAAACAGAGAAGTAGCCAACATTTGCACAAAGAACCAAGTACAGTAAGTCCATTTGGAAATTACATAGAGCTGCAGATCAATGAAGAAAGAAAAAGGTGAAAAAGTGCAATAGCAAACATTGAAATGATCCCAACTGGATCCTGGCATGAAGAAGAAGAAAGCACAAAAATGACCATGGTTCTTCATCTGAACTGTTAAATTTTCAACTGTTTTTATGATAAATCCTATAAACAAGGCTGTGAGCATAAAAGTTCCTTTGCAGTGCTGAAAGGTACAATAAGGACCCCAACACACAGGTTTTGTTCAGTCCCATTCACTTGTATTCATTTATTTATTTATTTTAGTCCCAAATTCAGGTATGGTGAATTCTGAAACAGCATTGCTGAAATCTAAAGTGAGCTGAAAAAGAGAAAGTTGCTTTTGGCAACAAAGAGGATTGAGCTTAAGGGAGTAAAAGTAAAACACAACCAACTCGAAACTTCCAGAGCTACAACCTGAATTCTGAATCCAAAATGCCCATTAATAGTGTAAGAATTCAACTCATGTCTCTCTTTCTCCTGCCACTATCCCTGACATTTGCTCACCAATAGTTGCTGGCCAGTATGTAGCACTCAGAACAGGCACTTCCCTGGGGTTAAGAATGAGAGGATAATCAGATAGGAGCTCATAAGAAAAGAGAATAAACACATCCTTCTCTAGAGCAGAAATATTTTTCTATGGCTTTCAATTAAATCTTTTTTTTTTTTTAATTCTTCCTTATTTCAAAAAGAATTTAGAAACCAGATCTAGAATCCAAGTAATTTCTCAGATTCACTTAATTAAATAGTCCTTTAATTATCCAAGACCTGCCTGCCTTCTTTAAACAAGCACAGATATAAAAACTCTAATACTTGCTCTGCTTTGCCCTGAAGATTATTGATCAGCTAGATTAAGGTGCTGTCACTGCATGCAGGAGAAACCAAATCAAGACTAAACAATTTCTGAACTGATTTTTTTGAAGGCCAGCAGACAAGACAGTAAGATAAACTAAGAGACACATTAAATGCTTCTTGATCACAATAGCGGTCCAAAGCCTTATCGATGCACTTCATCCCTTTTCACCTGTCTGTTTGCAGTGGGAGTGGGAATTATTCTGCCCCAGTGCCTCAAAAATAAGGTCATGTGAATTGTGTCCATATTTTTTTATATACATTTAAATTACAACAGCACTTAAAACCATTTAAATGAAAGGACAATTGTGAGATATGAATAAATTACCATAAGATGTAAACGACAGTAAATGAGGTGAGGACACAAAACCCCTTTCCTTTGCTCACACAAGACTCAATACAGAGGTAGCTCACACTCTCCAGCAGAGAGGTAACAAACTTGGCCCAGCTCAAGGAGCAGAGGTAACACAGCTTGTCCCTGTGCAGAGTTTTGAGATGCATATCTGGGGAAGGGCTCCACATCTTATTTCCAGGAATGTTGCTTCTCTGCATGCTTCACTCAAAATTAGATTTTTTTTACTAGTGAAACTGTAGAACTCGGTTCAATAACAGAATCACTTCTTTTATTATCAGTTTAGCAGACTAGCAAGGGAGTGAGGGGTGTTTTTAAATTGATTTATAAAAACGTATTTTTAATCATCTCTGGCAGCTAATTACATTATTTCCAATTAGGTAACAGTATTGCTCATTATAGAGCGTAAAATATCAAGAGAGAAAATGTTTATTCCAGAAAACTTGTCAGTTTTACCAAGCTTCAACTTTAAAGTTTTATTCTCACTTCGTGCAATTAAATTTTTCTTGTCTTTGCTGGGCAGTGTCCTTTGTCCTCTTTTTCAGTGCAAAGCCTTGTTCAGACCTCCTGGATACATATCCTGGTACTTGAGCTACTTAAATGCACGTGTCTTTGTGCTTAAAAACATATGGATGTGAGAGGATGAGTGTGAGGTTATACTTGCCTTTGAATTAAATCATCTTCCTGTTCTATAACATCTTGCATCGAAGCTTTTCTACAGCACCACAATATTACACCCTGCACAATCTAACTTGCAAAAGGAAATATACTTGGTGTTTATCGCTTGCACACAAGAAACTCCCAGCTAAGGAAGCAGAAACTTGCTCTGAACTTTCACTGTAAAAGTTTCTGAAAGCTGTGAGTGAAGGAATTGGAGGAAAAAAAAAATTTGGCTCTCTGTTAAAATTCTTATACAGAGTAGAAAGCAACATGACCCCCTGAATTTGTCCGAAAATGCAGTTCATTCATCTTGAGGTGAACATTAATGAGAATCAAGGCTACAGATACTTGGAAGAGCCAGACAATATTTGCTCACCAGTGACAGAAACAGTATTATCCAGTAGGCCTTCAATATTTCCTCTAGATTTTGGAAAAGCTGACGAGGAAAGATAGTTCCATAAATAATACTCCTCCGGGTCTTTTTCACAAATCTCATCTCCAGAGTTTCCAAGAGCCTTTTGGACAAATATATTGCAGAAAGAGATGTAAATATGAGCTGTGTGTAATTCAAAACATCCCATTTTAGGGGATCTGTCACCAAAAGGCACTATAAGTAAAATTAGGGTTTACTCGTGCCATTATAAAAGCTAATTTAACATAATATAAACATTATACTTGATAATATATACTTGATAACAAATAGTTATGCACAGGCACTTCTAGGGGATGTATTTTGATTACACTGTACTTTATCTCAACAAATAACCATGCTAAATTACTTTTTTTTTGCTTACTACCCATGAGTTTCCAAGTGCTTTTCAAGAGCCATGAGTGTACCTACTCCTTTGTCACTGAAGAGAGGCACAATTGTTATTATTCTGAGTTATTACAGCTGCAAAGAAAATAAGCCAGATTCTTTAACTCCCACTCTTCCTCTCCAAACATTGCTCACTGCAGTGCTCGTAGGTGACACTTTTTATGATCTGAATGACAAAACAAAGTTTAGAAAAGCAAACTGCTGTCAGAAGACCCACAAAGACAGAAACCTGCATGTGATGGGACCTGGAATACTGTGAATTTCAATTACTTATGGAGATAGAAATCTTGATTACCAAGACCATCTTTGCCACTGTGTTATTCTTCTGAAATCTGTGACTGTGTACTGGTCTTGGCTGGGATAGAGTTCATGTTCTCCTTGGTAGCTGGGATGGGGATGGGTTTGGGATTTGCGCTGGAAACAGAGTTGGTAACACAGGGATATTTCCTTGCTGCTGAGCAGAGCTTATACAGAGCCAAGGCCTTTTCTGGCTCTCACCCCAGCAGTGAGGAGCCCAGGCAGGACAGCTGATAGCCACTGACCCAAGGGATATCCCATCCCATCCCATCCCATCCCGTCCCGTCCTGTCCCATCCATCATGCTCAACATACAGAGCTGTGGGGAGAAGGAGGGACTTTCTGAATGATAAGATTATTTTCCCAAGTAATCACTAACACATGACAAACCCCAGATTTCCTGGGTATGGCTACACCTGCCGGCCCTTGGGAAGTGATCTTTATCTCAACTCACAAGTTTCCTCGCTTTTGCCTTTCCAATTAATTCTCTTTCCCATCCCACTGTGGGGAAGTGAGCAAGTGGCTGCATGAGGCTGAGTAGCCAGCCGAGGTTAGTCAAGACAAACTGTTAATTAACTATGAATTAACTGGGGAGAGGTCATAATACTGAAAATATTTTCAAGTAGAAAAATACCTTTTGGAGAGCACAATTAAAGCCTAGCTCTGAAGGTTTAACAATTACTTCAATTTATGCATATCCTGATTTTATGGGCATTTGCCCTCTCTGTGAAAGCTGCTTTTTACAGAAAAGCTTTGTTCATATAAAGGTTGTTCTGGCAGAACTATTCAGAGAGATTGAATCCCTTTGAAGCATCAAGAGTAAAACAGGTTCATTTCAGCAAGGTCAATTTGCTTTTCTGGCTTCAGAGTGCGCTGGATCCAACCAGCACAGAGTGTGCTGCCTCTGTCGCTGCAATCCTCTTCCAAACCAAATCAGAGGGCACATCTCAAAACTGCTCTTAGACTGAACAAATATAGTGCAGGTTTTCATCAGAGACAGATTTTTTTTTAACTGAAGGGGGTCTGAGGAGGTTTACCTATGTGGGAAACTTTTAATTAAATAGCTGCTGTGGGTGTTAGTCATGCCTTCCATTTGCTGGCAGGGGTAGACAAACTGCCTGCCTAAGTTCCCATTCGGTCAATGAATTTTTACTTTTTAAAATGTGTGCTTAGAAAAAGCCCAAAGCCTGAATATTTGACAATAGCCAACGCCATTATGCGATCTGGTATTACTTTGTGTGCATGTTTTCAGAGTTAAAGATGTGAATGCCTGTTGTAAACATTACTCCAGTTTTAAGATTATGTTTAAAAAAACCAAAAAAATTGTTGCAATTGCAATCCAAAAGACCATTACATCTTAAGAGCCTCCTGCCAATGAATTTAAGGCTATTCAACCTCCCTCTCCACAGCTCCCATCTTAGCCACACAGCCTAAGGTAAACTTCTTTAGGCTGTCCTTGCATTAGCTGGATTGGAGAAAGCCCTTCAGAAAAATCAGATTTCAAATTCCACATGACTTGACCTCAGCCCTCACAGCAGCTCCTTAGAGGAGGAGGACACTGCCAGCTTTGTACACGACTAAACCGTGCTGTGTGTTCATCTGAGAGGCTTCAACAGAAACTTATGGAAACAGTAAGAAAACATTTCTGAATTAATTAGCTGCAAACTGAAAGTGTCTGGTGATGCTTTCATAAACTGCTCTGAGAGTAGAGTGTGACTGGGAGCTTGATAGTCTGGGGACCTAAAGGATCTTGAGTAGGCAGAAGTCAAACACTGCCCACACAGGCTCTTGCTCAAGGAAGTTTTAACAACACTGGTCAGGTGTTATTAAATAATACCTTCCTTTCAATGAAATTTTAGATAGAAAAATTATAGTAAGGAATAATCCAAGGGGATTTAGTTGGTTTTTAAAAAAAAAATCATAGAACTTTGAGTTTGTTGGGGCTTTTTATTTTTTTTATTTTTTTGAAAGACTAAATGTAGCAGAGTAAAACTGTAATAAACTTTTATTGACTATTTCAGTAAAACCTGTGAAATAAAATCTGGAGACAATGCATGCTTCAGTAGGTAACAAATGATGGTGGGATACCACGTGTGATAAAGGCATGGTTTAAAAAAATCAAAAGACTCGCTAAATGGGGATATGTCACTGTAGATAATTTAAGCAGACGATTTCCCTTCTACCTCTAGAAAGTTTTTACTATTCAACAGAGCTGGCAGAAAGCACAGGTCATGCATGTCAATGTCTGACACTATTATTTAGGGCATCTGTGCTGTCCTCTCCACTCTCTCAGGAATATTTTAGGACTCTATAATAAATCAAGCAGTTCCTTCCATGCAAGTGCACTGGGAACTACAAGAACTACCTTTTTTTTTTGTGTTAGTATTTGTAGTCCATTAAATCGATCTCAAGACAAAGTGTTCCAAAATGCTTCAGTTCCTTGGCATTTTGGGCTTTGTACTTTGGAAATCATCACTTTAAATCCCACTGAATAATTTGAATTTGTCCAGCAAGATTTACAAGCGGCTTAGAAGGGTTTGAAGACATGTTTAAGGACCTACTTAAAAGCACCCTCTCAGTCTCTCTGCTGTGTTAAGTCCTTATCAATACCACTAGTTTCACAGAAATTTTCACAGGGTACCTTGCATGACTGGAAAGGGCTTTAATTAAAGTTTCTTTCTGGCTTTCACCAGTTGAAGATCATTATGACCTGAACCCCAAGGCCTTTCCTTTCCCCTTGCAGAGCTCTCCTCTCATTGCACAATAACATAATTCTTCATTTTCTTATAGCATACACCACTAACCGAGGGGCTTCACGCTGAGGAGTCCCATGGGACCCTCTTCCTCAGGAAAGATTAAAAAAAGAACAACCATTCACTGTTTGAATGAGGGTTACAACAGCTCACTGCAACAAGTTCCACGTGATTTTTACTAACATAAATGATGCAGGGTAAAGGAAACTGGACTTTAGAAATCAGTCTTTGTAGCTAAAATTAGGAATGGAAAACAACTTCTTAACATGTCCTCAGTAATCTTTTTTGTGGTCCTTATCATCACAGTCACCTGTTAACATGCATTCAAACATTAGCAACAGAAATAGCAGTGAATGAAGTTTCTTTACAGCTGTTGCGAGCTCTATAAGGAAAATCATTACAAAACACAATTTTTTTTTCATTTGCCATTACAAGGAACTTCTATACACTGTAAATTCTGCCATTTGTCATCTAAATCATTCAGAAGAAATGAAAATGTAGTAGAGTTCTTAGTTGTACAAAATTAGGTAGCTTACTTTCCACCAGGTTTTGAATGCAAAGAATGCATTTTTTCTCTGAGTATTCCATTAGGCAGCATTTTATTTTAGGTTTCTCACTGCAGGTTCCTGTGAATCTGCAGAACTAGTATGGCTGTTTTCTAGAAATATCCTCAATGGATATAAGGATCCAGTCATCATACTGCCATTGACTGTGCAATGGTACCATAAATTTATTTCTTCTGCAGTATTCGTCTTTTGAGAAGAATAATCCAGTCATCTTTTCCCCAGGTGCTAACGACTGCTAAAGCAGATTCAATTTTGTCATTTTGTGATTAAGGATCAATCTGATTCCTTGGATGTCAGTGGGAGAGTTTTACACCCATGATTTTCATTTTGCTTTCTTAGGTATCCCATGGACAAAATATTTACTTATAGCAGATCTAAGAATAACTACTATGAATTTGTAGGCTACATTGAAACTTCAAGGTCTCCTAGAGAAGGTACAAGAGAAAGACATGAGGAAATCTATTAAAGCTGTTTAACTGATTTGCCTTTTAAGACTGTTTGTCTTAATTATTAGATTTTCTTACCTGGTTTGTTTAAGCTTCTAATTATACTTGTCACTCTACCCTTGATAAGATTCCATTTTTCTGAAAATATGCATATTGCCCTCAAGTTTTAATTGCATTTCTTAGCTGTTTGAAATAACATTTGAACCAAAACTTCTCTGAATTCCCACTCTTTCCAAGATCACCAATTATTTAGAATGTTTCTTGGACAACAGCACATGGACATTAGATTTAACTCTAATTGGCACCTGGATCCATATAAGAAATAATAATTAAAGTCTGGACTCAATGATCATTTCCAATCTAAATGCTTCTACAATTCTATGACAATCAAGAAACTACTGATTACTGCTGAGGAATGCCTACACTGCACATGGAAATGGTTCCTCATGATAAATGATAATATGGCATTTATATTGGGAGGTCCGATCATGGGACACTAAAACTGGGCATCTGCTGAAACAATAGATGGACAATTCAAACGAGCCCAAAGGTCAGGACAACAGAGTCAGATTGTCCACGACCTAGTCCAGCCTCCCTGGAAGGGAACAGATTCCCAGTCTTGCTAACTGTGGCAGAGAGATTGTGCTGGTTTCACTACACAGGCAGAGTTTGAGACTATATTCTATTTTAGCAGTAAGAACAACTTTGGTTTCCAGGAGCACAAATTTGCATTCAAAGTTTTATCCTGGATGGATGTCTGCTCCCTTCTCTGTTTATCAAAGAGCCAGAAATATGGTAACCAAATTTAACAGGCAGCAGTTGTTTTTCTAGCGCCAGTGTTTCACAAATGAGCTGGGGAATCAGTGCCTATCAAGCTGGTATCTAACTGGCTGGAAAAGTGTAGTCAGAGAATCACTTTATCTGTGCCAAAGTGGAAGCTGTAGTGAACAGTATTCTCTAGGTTATTTCCAAATGTAGAACTATTCAATATTTTTCATTAGTGACCTTGATGATTGAGCGGTGAGCAAGGTTTTGCATTCACAGACATCCTCAACTGGGAAGGCAGGTCTGGAATTCAAAGCAAGCCTGACTAATTGGAGAAACAATCAGGAAGAAAAAAAAATACAAATAAAGTGAAATTTCATAAAGGCAAGTGCAGTATTTTACAGAGAAAAAAAAATCGGCTGTGCAGAGTCCAGGTGAGGGACTGGAGGTGAAGGAGCAGGTCAAGAGGGCAGGAGCTAGATAATATCAACTGAGAGAAAGGCAAAAACTACCTTGAGCTACATGAACAAGGGTCCCATGAGAGATGTGTGAAGTGCAGCAATGTTCTTCTGCCCAGCAGGACAGCCTTGAGAAATTACTGGAACAAGGCACTTATCTGGCACAAGGCGCTGTGCTGCAGTTCAAGGGAGACTGAGCTGGACTGGCGGGATGGATTCCAGAGAAGGTGAGTGAGAATAACCAGCACCTCAGAAAATGTTAGCAAATTTAAAAAAAAAAAAAAGAGTTAGAATGCCATTTATTTTGGCTAGGGGGGGACAAGATGTCCACAATAGCTCTACTCAAGTACATAAAAGTTTCCTGCAGTGCGGGAGTAATCTGTTTGTGCTAAAGAGAAATAGAAACAGTTTCGAGCTGAAGTCTAACCTGCATCTTGCCCCACTGTGAAACCCTGCAAGAATTCTCCAGGCGCCATAGGAAGTTGTCATGAGTGGAGATTTAAGTTTTGTCACAAATGAGGCAGATACAGTTCGTCCTGCTTTGGAGCTTGAAGATGAGTTCAGTGACAATGCCATTCCCTTTAGCCTGGATTTCCATAACTGGGAGTAAGTTATGTAAGTAAGCAGTCAGTTACCCCAACCATTACAATAAGGCACTGCTCCAAGATCCTCTTTGTGATTGCAATTGCATTAATCCATCTCATGTGAACCCTTCGTGACAACTAAAAGGATTCAAATACCAGAGGCAAACTCCAAAGAAAAACAACATATTCCCAGCTGTGCATGTCTGCCTCCTTTTTAGACATAAAGCCCTCTGACAACATGCTCAAATATATCAGGTAAGTATTAGGAAAGAGGTAAAGCAGAAAGCCATCCCTTCCTCTGATTTTCCTCTTTTCCTCACACATTAATGGGTTTAAATTAGAACTTTATGCGAACCATGGATGGATCCCTCTCACTTGCGCAAGATAGACTGTGGTATGTTAAAGTCCCATGTATAAAATAAATAATATTCCAGTATCAGACTTCTCTAATCTCAGAGAAAGGAAGGGTGACACAAGCCATAGCTTGATTTTGGTTTTATCTTTGAAATTCTCTAATGTTGACTTCTTTTCAACCTGCCATGCCAGTAGTTACTTTCCCGTGAAGACTACAGAGCCATTAGTCACCTTGATTATGACTCAGGAAACTCTAAATGAAGCACAACAGGTAACACTGTGCACATTCATCCAGTTAAGGGCTTATTTTGAGAAAAAACCCATACTTCCTCATAACATTTCTTATTTCAATTTGAGCTTTAACTGATGCCACACTGACCCATGCTGGCTGAAGATGACTACACATTATACAAATGCAATAGGCAAAAACACTGTCACAGCAGGCAATTAATAACAGAGAAGCACTGGAAACATGTTATTCCCCAGTGCACACCTGCTGCATAATTGAAGGTATAGTCAGCAGTGATATCCGTAGGAATGGGTATGATCCTGTTATTCAACCTGTTTTCTATCCTGTAGGATTAAAATATAGGCAATCCTGCACTACACACCTACACATGAACTACTTCTCCGTCTTAGAGGAAATCCGTTCCTTACTCATCCATTCCTTTTTAGAGGAAATTGAGACTACAGGCGATCCTCATGCATAGTTCATCTCATTATAATAAAATAAATCCAGGAAGACTTTGCCTCTACCCTCTCTCAAGATTTAGAGAAGTCTCACCTGGATTTATGCAACTAAAATCACAACATTCTGTCATTTCTGCTCATATTACTGACATCACAAACAAGTCAGTGAGCAGCTATTTAGATGTTGCCTCTCCAGTTGAGCTGATTGCTACTGAGGCGAAGACAAAAAATCCTGCTGGATGAGGAGGTGAAATTTATTCCTGATGTCTTTATCGAACCTAACAGCAACCATTGCCGTTCCTATTCCCAGTGGATTCTGTTTGCTGGGAGATGCACTAAGGATAGAGAGCAGTGTTTTAGCTACCAAGTAGTTACTAATTGCCTCTCCCCTCACCCAATTTAACACAAATGGATCAACCCTTCCATAAGACTTCATCCAAGGCCTCTTTTCAGATTACACTCAATGTAAGCCATAGATCATGGACAAGATGTAGGAAACAAAAATCAACAGCATGCCCTTTGGGAGCACCTGAAAAATGTATGCAGGGTGACACCTGAATGAGTCAGGTTTCAGATATTTAGCAGTGTCAGTGCAAGCCTGGGTGAGCCCCATGCTGTGCTCTTTAGCCCTGTCTCAGAGCTGAGGATGCTGGCAGGGGTCTGCTCCCTTCCCTGCGTGGGTTTTAACTGCTCAGCAGTACTTGACAGCCCTGTCCCGTGGCACAAAGCCCTTCTCCATCCCCTCCTGGAAAACCTCTTCAGGTACCATTCCTCATATCTCTCCTTCCCAGAAGCACAGTGGCACAATGCAAAGTTTCTGTGCTGTGAATCAGCACATCAGCTCAGACCAGTGAGATGAATTTGTTAATCTCTGTGGTGCTGTTTCCTGGTTTGCCACTCTTGCTCCCATGGGATCCCAACAATATTGCTTGACATTTAGGTTTGAAATGGAAAGACCTGGACTACAGTAATAAAAAGGCAGATACTAAACCTCTGCATTTCCTGATGAGTATAATTCTGCCTAGCTGTAAAGCAGTTTGGGGTACACCAGCTGGGACCCCTGTGAAAATTAAACACGGCATCAACTGCTCTGGCACCTACAAAAAATATCAAGTCAAAAACACAGGCAACCTGTTTCAGGAAAGAGCAAAGAGCTGAACCAGCTACTTTGGCTTACAGTTTTGGAATATAATATCTTAATTCTGCCTAAATCCTGCCTTAGGCATGGAACTGTTTTCCAGATCTAGCCCTTAGGACTTGTAAAGTGTAATGACAAATGCTATATGTTACAATTATGAGTGACATGCATTCTTATGTGTGCCATACACACTATTCCCTTATTCTACTCCTTTCTCACGCCTAATAGAAATATTACAGATTTCCAGATCCAGGACAGTAATGGATCAGGATGTGATCCAGGCAATACACAGAACTGCCACTGAGGATCGTGCAAGCAGAGTTTTTGTAGAAACCTTCACTGTGTGATGTACCTGGTAAATCACCGATGAGAGGAAATATGGAGTCATTCCTTCTAAAATATATATTATCTTCCTATTAGAGATAGCTCTAAACCTCATTTTTATCTCTGAAAGTCCCTGACCTCTGGCAAGTCTCAGATTCCAAATTTAGAACAGCATCTGAATTTTGCAGCTGGTCTTTCCATTCATAATGAGCCAAGTCAAAACTGAATACATCCAAATTAGAGGGGAGTATCAAACTCTGAACTCACATCTGAGTTGTGCAGCAGAGGCCTCTTTCAAATGCTCATCATGTACATGTAGCCATCATGTACAACAATCTATTAAAATCACCCAGATCTTTTTTCACAGCAAACCCAGGTAATCCTGCCCCAAACAGTTATTAGTGATATTCAGCACAAGTTGTCACACATATTAACGTTAACACAAATGAATCAGCCTAATCGTCTGGTGCACCAAACACTTGTGATTGATAGGAGGGTGGAGATCAGCTCTGCACACAGACAAGATCTACTGGAAGTGAATAAAAGAAAAGTCATCACTCCTCTATGAGTCTGTCATCCGCTTTGCCAATTCTGTTTTAAAAAAAAACCCAAAAAAACTACATAAAATTCATCTCTAGAGAGAAATCCAAAGTTCAGTTGCTCCTCCCATTTCTATTTGCAGCTTTCTTCTCCTAATGTCAACTCCATCTGTCTTCCACAGGAACTTAATGTCTTTTGAATTGTCTATTTAATCACTTGCAGGTTCGTCCCCTTGTTTGGCTGTACTGTGCCCTTCATCTGTCAGCTTCAGTGTTCACCACACAGAGCACCCTCCCTCTCCCACCCACGGACCTTGTCCCTCCTTTTCAGTATATTGCATTTTATCAGGTCACTCCTTCTGTTGTCCTGAGGTTAATTTTTTTCCACCCAACGTGACCCATTTCTGCTTTGCAAGCATATGAATCCCCTGTTCCTCTCTCTCCTTTTCTATCCCTAGTTTTACAGAGAATCCTCTCTCTCTCTCCTGCTTTTCAGGATGTCTTCAGAGCCTGCTCCCCGCTCTACTGGCATATTTGTGCCTATAACAAGTCTGATTTTCTACTTGGAGTAGAGAAGGACTTAAAATTACAGTAAGTGTCTCTTCCAGTAGCAGCAGTTTGTTTAGTGCAGGGCTGTTGTTACACAGTGATTTAGTGGATATTTTTTAAGAATCATTTTGTAATACTCATTTCTGATAAATTATCAAAACATACACTCAAACTCCATTCACTCACTCATATTGTAAATGAATGCTAACATATAGAGCATTCTTCTCCTTTATGGACGTACAGGAATTCCAAGCAAATACTATTATTCCTCTTCTAATTATGCATCCATAGTTGCAGGGCAGTACATATATATTCAACTCAAATGTAAATCTTCATGGCTGGAACACCCTTGACATTTCTTTTTGTGGCTGCTACAAAAATCCACCCCTGATACTGCATTTTCCAGGTACCATAGAGAAAATCAACCAAACATTAGATATAAGCAAGTTTTCTTCGGTTTTTCTTACCTCTTTCATTATACTGAGGTCTTACACTTGGTTTCAGTGTGGTTTCACTTTAGGAGAAAGCAACATTTCTATCAACAGTCAATTAGAGGTGTCAGTCTTATTTTGAAACAGGTCCTACTGTATTCTAGAGACAACCCCTCCAGAGCCCTGACTAGAGAGATGTTTCTGCAAATGTGGGAATCTGTGCCACTGGAGAACGTAGCCCAGGTTTTGTTATGTTTTAATTGGAGCCCAGAGCATTCTGGGACATGATTTGAAGATTTATTCAGATTTATTCAGTAAATCCCAGGTATATTTTGCAGAGTCCTGCCTCTGTGTAAACAGATATGTGTGTGGTATTGCCTTCCAATGCCAAATCACAAGGAAGCTGATGGAGCTACCAAAAATATCAGCTACAACTGCAACAATAGTTCTTCATTCCCCAGATGATCAGGACCCCTCTCCAGAAACATTAATGAACTGTCCAATTTCTGTGTTGGGTGCCTCTAGGAGCAAGTTTCACATGAAGCTTTGATTCAATGCATTTCCATTTGCTTGCGCTACCATATTTACCCACTTTATTAGAATAATTGTCCCACTACCAGTCAGAGAGAGAAGGAAAACCAGTATCTTACTTCTGAAACATCACTAGCTGCCACTCGAGCACTGAAAAACAAACAAAAAAATTACTGGAAAAGCTGTCTGTGCTTTGTCATTTGTAACATATTAGGTTTTGGTCAAAATGTAAACACATATGTGCTCTCTTTACCACTTCTTGCAAGAAATAGAAGTAAAATCTGTAAAACAAAGAATTTCAAGAATTCAGTCATAAATTTTTGTTTTACGTCATAGGAAAATGAAAATATACATAGAAGTTTTTAGTATAGTTTGTTATCTTACAGTATCTGGAAGATGAGATGTACTCAGTTGTAGGCCGGCATCTCCTCTGTAACTTTTGGTTCTGAACTCTAGCTCTACCATGATCTTAGACCATTGAAGACTCAGATTCTTTAGTAAAACTTTTAGTTGCTGCCATCTCATGACCCTGCATCAGCTACCCTATTTTACAGATCAGCTATTGCAAGATTTAATGGCCAGACTTTTAAAAAAATACTTGAAATCCAGCACACTGAACTCTGAGAGACATACTTATTAATTCACATTTGAAAATTATTGCTTGATGCAGAAATCTTCAGAGCTTCCCATTTACTGTCAGAGAGCTGCCTCTTTTTAACAACTTCACATGGGCTTTGGTTCACCCCAGGAGTCAGAAGCAGAAGCTTGTTGGCCATTTCCTGACACTGATCAGAGCTTTGTGCCGTGTATGACAAGTAATAACATTCCAGAGAAGGGTTATTCTGAACCAAAATAATTGCTCAGCCTGACCTTCTTATATGCTTGTTTTTCAAAGCTGTCTGTCCTTGAATAATTACAGCGTACCTAACTTGGAAATCTTTTCCTACCAAAGATGCTCTTCCTGATATTCGTCCTCCCTGGTAACACCCAATTATTACAGAATCAATTGAGGCTTAGCTGTAGCTATAAGAGGTAATTAGTCAAAGGACTGCAGCAATTAGGGGGCCTCTGCTTTCTAAAAGTCAGATGAAGAACTCTATTCTCTGCTCTCTTGTCTTTAAAAGCCACACAAATGCGTTGATTCAATTCTCATACAAGTAAAGACATTTTCATGGGTCTTATCCAGTAACCGTAAATCTTCAATTAAACAGAAAAGCACAAGAATGATTTTAAAGGTGAAATAACATAAAGTTACCTCCTAGCCATTGATGAGAGTAGCTTTGAAGGGTTACTCAATGACATTAAGGTAGACAGTGTTTGTTTGTTATCAGAAGAAGCAGCAAAGCAGACATTGCCAGTACAGCCATCCACTTCAGAGCACAGGCCAAACATCCTTTCTTTTCACTAAAATACACTAATCACCTGTGATTTCGATGGTCCAATCTCAACTTCAGCCTCTAGAAACAACTTCCAACACAAGACAAAGCAGCCTGTACCCCAAGGTAAGTGCTCACACACATGCTCAGGTAGATAAGGGGAAGCAAAACTTTCCTTTCCCCACTCTCTACAAGAGCTTCTCCTGCTCTTGCAAGAGGACATAAGCTCTCAATCAGATGATATTCTAATATCTAGTAACTCTTTTTGTATCACACCACCATTTTCTTCATCCTTAAAAAAGCTAATCTTGAAAATACACCATGCTGTGTTTCAATTCACAAATGTTGGAACCATTCATTTCTTTCTTCCTTAAGATGAGGCCACACATTGTAATTGTTTAAGCACATGAAGTGAAAATGCCATGAGAAGAATTTTTTGTAGCAGTGTAAGAATTCCTCTGGTGAATAAAAAGAGCCATGAAAATAGCTTGGATTCATCAATATGGGTAACAAAATGAGAAAACCAGAATATTTGGAGAACAGATCCTGTTCCGCATCAATTGTGTGACGAGTTTGATTTCATCATATGTAAGGTGATCAGTGCAGGAGACTTAATGAAAGGAAACTCTCTGTTTTCCTCACCTCACCTCAATCTGTTTTCCTCATGCTCATTTGTGACTATTTAAATAATGTCACAAGGGAGTATGTTCAACTCTCAATTCCTATTTTCTCCATTTGTGGAAAAAGGGAGGAATTTGCTTCCAACAACGTTGAAGCTAATTCAAAACTTTTTACTTAATCTTTGATTGTGTATGTCCCCTGACATTTTTCTTACTGAATGTCTGATTTTCACACAATATTCCACCTGAAATGCAAAATGACACATGCATGACCAACACCAGATAGATGTGCTTATGGGTTCTCTCTCAGAATTGCATTGTGTTAAAAAAAGGAGACACACATCAAAACTGTCCATAGGTTGCAGTATTAAAAATATGACCTAAGGTGCTGGGAATATGCCCTTAACAAAGACTTTTTGGAAGCATGATGATTGCTAGTGTTGTCAAATATAATTGATATCTCTAGTTTACTAAAATACTGTGTCTTCAAGATAATTTATTCCATTTGATAAAACTCTGGCCAAAAAATAGATCAAAATGTTTTTTACTATCCACACTCAAAGCTTTTTCCTTACTGCTTTGTCATAAATCATTAAATACAAAGCATCAATAATTAATTGGGCTGCCTGATCCATTAAAAGGCAGATCACCAACCTGATCAAAGCACACTTTTGTAGATGTAAAACTGCAGAGTGTAAAAGTCTCGTGGGCTATACATCTCACAGATGACACCTTTACAAAGAGGGAGTGCATGTTATTTTGGATTTAATCACTACTTTGAGAGAGTGGGACTGAAACCCTACATGGGCTTGATGACCACGAGACTAAACTTGAGCTACTGTGATGTTCAAGATGTAATCATGGATGACAAAGCACCTGCTTGCTGGCAGCAACCCTTTTTCTCTCATTCCTAAGGGCTCCACACAAAAGGTTTGAGATTAAGTGATGCTCCCTGTTGCTCAGGCAGTGCTGTGCAATGCACACCCAAGTGGGACTACTCCCAGAAAGATTGCACTGCACTGGAGTAAGTGACAATATTGCCCCATGCAGAACCATAAAAAGGTGAATCAGATATGGATAGGAACAGATCCTAGAGCAGCTATCAAAACAGCTGATTTTTTGAAAGGATTTAGGACAGGATAGTGTGCCACATACTGAAAATAAGTCAGTAGTGGAACGGTACTGACAAAAAAAATCAGTCTTGATGAAATGTAGATATTTTCTACTGGAAACAAAGCCTATAAGGCAGGTGAAAGGACCTTTCATTCATTTCAGCTTTGGTAAAATCTTAGCTAAAGTACTGTGATCCATGTGAGATACTGCAACATCTAAGACATGCACAAATTTGAGGGAATCCCAATAAAAATCATTCTATGATTTGAAAATATTACCTATGAGAGAAGACTGAAAGAGATGTTACTGGTTGGTCTAGTGACAAGACAGTTGAGTATTGTTTGTACAGCATTCCTTAAATACAAAAACAAACCAAAATAAAAGATACTACAAAGAAAAAATGAGTAGTCTCTGTCAGAAAATGCAGCATGGATGTTGTGGCTAAGAGGAGCTGAGCACTGAAACAGATTTTGGAGAGTGTCAAACCTCTATCCTCGAGGTTCATAGGGTAAGCTAAAGTAATATCTGTGGAAAGTTCTATCACTGGCAGCTGAACATGCAGCAATAAACTCTTGAAGGTTGCTTTGGTTAAATGGGCAAAACAATGATAGAGGCTGGATCCCTGCCTCCATGGACTCCTGTCTATGGCACTTCCATCAGATGGAGCTGAATGGAACTAAACTCTTGCAGCAGAAGCTAAACATGCTAAATATGTTCTGCTTTGGTTAAAATATTCTTAAGGTAGCAAGGAGGACACCTCCATTCTTGGCAGCTCACAGGTCTTGATCATAATACTGTTCCCTGGGGGCGTGTAATGGACATCAGAAAGACAATCCCACTTCGTTCCTGAAAAGTGAGCCATGGCATCTCCGGTTGTTAGCATTCCTGGAGGGCACAGTCAGAGAAAACACACTGACCTATCCCTTTCTTATTAGTTACCCATTACACATTTACTACTGAAGGGAAAGATCCTTAATTGATTGGAAAAGTGACAGTTTTCACAGCTACAGGAAAGCCCATCTCCTCTCCTGATGGTGAGTGATACGATCCAAAAGCATCCTGAGGAAACAATTACTGCTGTATGATGTATTCTCCTGGAGAAATGGGGGAAAATATACAGATCCAAACTTTCCCTCAGCTGAGAAGGAAAATTAAAAGTTTCTTGGACTTCCAGGCACCAACCACCTCCAGAGCAGCAAGTTAACGTTGTTTCTGAAGTAGTTTTTGCCCAAGCATGAAGGACGGACTTCAATGGACTCCATGGCATGAACAGGTGCTCATCACAAAAAGAAAAATGCAAAACAAAAAAAACCAAAACAAAACCTTACAGACTCTAAACCTTGTGCTCACATTAGATTCTAAACCATCCTTTTTTTCAGCCCATATCCATTTTGCTCACAATTGCTAATTCCAAAAGGAATCTATTCGAATTCAATATTTGCCTTTTTTTTTTTTCCTCCCAAGTCTTTCCCCCATACTGTTTCTTCCAGAGAATCCACAATGTTGAATCTGTCGTTACATTCATTTCCATGGCAACAAATGGGATGCCATAAAGAGTGTTTTAATCTAAGGACAGAGTGGTAGATAAAAGTTAGGCTCTGAAACAGAGAATTCTTGCTCAGTATCAAAGGCAATTACAAAAGGACTATAGAAAATTACTTGTTGAGCTAATTTTCATTTCCATGCACAGAAGTTTGCTTCTCTTCACAAAGGACATTCTCACCTTTGAGTGCTGAAGGCTCAGAATAATTTTTATGGGTAGAGGTGATTTAATATGCTAATATTTATCTCATTTTTCTTGATTATACGACATGCACCTTTTTTCTTATCAGCTGATAAGCTAGTTTATATTAAAATATGAGGAGAAGATGCTATGCTTGATTATCCTCAGTGGCATCTGCTTATTTCAGTAGTCTGTGGGGAAATACAATTTATGAGAGCAGAAACAGGAATATTTATAGTGACTTCCAGCCTGATGGGTTCCCTAACAAACCAGAATGGATCCAAAAGAAATTAAATTCTTGATGATTATTACTCCTTATACCTTGATTCCTCCTTCAAGTTTTTCAAGTCCCATGGGGGTGCCCCTAAAAGGATCATGTGGGACACAGCCTAAAGAAATGCAGCCCTTTATCACCATCTTCTTTCTGCAGTTCAGCACCTTAACCAGCCTTTACTGGATCCAGACCCCCCTGTGGATCTGGAAATAAATAAATTGGAAAATAATAGGATTTTCCATCGCTGGAAGAACCCAAAACTGTTGCAAAAAGGCTGTTAATAGCCAGGACAAAGTTAAAATACAGACATATTTCTCCTAACAATTCCAAATTAGCCAGAGACTGCAAATGTAGTTTACTCAGGAGGCATGCTGCAATCACAACTTACAGGCTTCTGTCAAGCCACGTACTATAAGGAAATGAAAATAAAATCTAACTCACACTGTAAAGCAGCATTAAGAAAACACTAATGTTGTGGCACAAACTGAGGAAAGTGTTAAAAGGAACACATAAAAGCAAATATTACACAATATTTTTTTTTCTGGGGTTTAGGCACACCAGGATACCTACTTAAATCCTTTTTCAATCTGGCCTGCCAGAGAACCAGGGTGCATATGGCAAGGTTCTGTCCCACCAGGTGCCTCCTTTGATGGTGCTTTTTACCTCAGCCCTCACGCCCTCCTAACTGCAGTCTTTGTGTTCCCAAATTCACTTTTCTATCAACATCATAGAAAACATAAAGAAGTATTGAGTGAGTATTCAAGGTAAGATTTGAAGCTAACTTTGAAGTTTTGAGGGGATGAAAGAGACTGGTGGAAGCTTCCTAAAAAAAGCTCATTGGAAACTTGATTTAGCCAGAAAATAACTGACATTTCAGAAAAATGTGTAAAACAGCCTTCTTAAGAAATCTTCCAGTAAGATAAAACTTGTCTAGTCACGCAATGCCTCACCACTCGCTGAGGAATAAAAGCAGAAATGACAACCACATGAAATTATATTATGTGGAGTAGCTTGAAGTCTGTTCAGAAATTCAGTTTTATGCTGTTGCCAAAGCATTTCATCTTCCAAATTATACATGCATTTTAAACTTTTTGTCTCTGTTCTTCCTTTGGCTGTAATAGAGTTGGGCCTGGGTCTGGTTTGGGTCTGTGTTTTGGATTTTTTTTGGAGACAGTGTTGAAAATCCAGGGATGCTTTGCTATCCCTGAGCAGTATTATAGATAAATTAATGACTCTTAAGACTATAATTATCAATTGCCAATAAAAGCAATGCCATTTTTCAGAATGTGTCCCTTTCCTGATTTAAATCACACTTCCAAGGGATATTTCACATACCTTTGTTTTTTTTTCTTTAGTCAAATATTTTCTTGTGTGCGTAATACTGACTGGATAAACAATTATCCATAGAACTCGAGCCAGAATCAATATCCATGGGAAAAAAAATCCATCCAGAGGACTGTGTGCTCCTTTTCATATTAAGAAAAAGGAAATCACTTCAGTCAAAGAAACTGAAAAATGAACAATGGGGCAGGGTGGGGCAAAAGTGCTTTTTTGAGCGAATTTGAATGTCCCATTGTAAATATTACTTTGTCACTTTTTGTGTGAGCATAGGGAAAAAAGAAATTTAAAAAAAACTTATTACAAATAGAAACTCCAAATGGCCTCTCCTGCCTTTTCCTACAATGACATTTTAGTCACAAATCTGAGCCTCCAGGGGAATATGCACAGTCCAGCTCCTGTGTGTGACTTTCTAGAGAGAAAGTAATCTGTGATGGTATTGTGTTGATCCTTTGAGATGACAAATTAAATATCTTGTCCATCCAGATACACAAAATAATCGTAACATTTTGATAGTTACTACAGATTGCTTTTTCTAGACTCCAGCAGGTGGCCCACCTTAAGTGATCCTTAACTTCTCCCCAGGACTCACAGGGAAGCCTACAGAAGCACATTTCTGTAGAAATGTTTCCTAGAAATGTTTTCTGTAACTGCTAAAATGCCTAAAGCAAATCACACTGTGATTTGAGCAAGGAAGCTCATGGGTAGATGTTTGAATGCCTTTATTTCAACAAATGGAATACATATATTCCTCATGTTCTTTCACTTAGATCTCAGTGATACTTTTGCAGTTTCTTTGGTTGGTTTTTTAATCATTTACAGCCAGTGTGAAAAATAGAAATAGTCCTCTATAAAGTGGTATGTGAAAAGTCAGCTCTATCGTGCTGCTTGCTCCCTAAATGTTACATTTGCACATAGTTAATAGCAAGACGTTTAAAGAATAGTACAATACTAGCTTTCATTCAGCTGTCACTGAGGGGAACAAGAAACCCACCTATCAGAAATGAAGGCTTATTTCATGTCTGCTTCATGCCTGAGTGTCTCTGTTATAACTGGACTAAAATCCATAGTTTTCTACTGACATTAACAGAGCTTTTCCTGTCTAACTGGAAAGACATGAAGAAACATAATACATGTGCTGAAGTTTCGGGATTTCTTTTGCAATCTAAGGGCAAACATCTGAGTTCCTGCCACAAACCATTCCAGGGGATCTGAGGGTCAGCCTCAGCCTGAAGCACTCCATGAGTGACCTCTTCATTGCACAGCACGCTGTGAAGACTCTGACACATCAAGATCTTCATACCTGGGCTGGTCACTTCAGCCTTAGGATGCTTTTTCGGTCTTTTTATCAAATACTTTATTCAGTCACTATCTGTGGTGGGGAAAAAACTCCAACAAACCAAAACTCACTGCAATGTGAGCTTTGCTTAGTGCTACAAGAGCTCAGGACTTGCTGTATGCACACACACAAAATAGATGGGGACCATTGTCCCCAGATTGACCTCAAGAAATGGAAGGACAATGTCACCTTTAATGCCTGCTAGTCAATTCTCTGTGTTTTTGAAAGCAAGATATGGCACTTTGGGCTGGAAAGGACACACTGGAGTGATGCTTTTCCCCATCAGGAGGAAGAACTCACAGCACAAATACAAGCACGGGCTTCAAAGGGAACTTGATTATACCAACAGGCAGAAAACTAATATTTTTATGCCTAAACTCCTTAGAATATATACTGGGTCTCCCAGTCTATCTTCTGACCCTCTTTCCCAGTCCTTTAGCATAGTCACAAGACACGTGGCAACAGCAACAGACAAAACATGTCTTTAATCTGAAATTTGCAGATGGAACTCTTGCTAAAAAAAGCCACAAACCTTGGAATCTGTTTCTTCCATGGAATAAAGGTTTGTTGTATCAATATCCACAGTTACAAGCAAGCCATTAAAAATTAGCAAACTCATACTCTTAAATATAACGCGTATATGTGTTTAATAGCCTATGAATAATAGCCCTGAGACTACACATGGTTGAACATTTAATCTAGAGAGCCTTCGTTTCCTCTTGTCAAAATAAGCTCAGGCTTTGTTATTGAAGAGGCAGGAAACAAGATTAATGGTCCCATGGCTGTGAGTTATTTTTAGCCTGCTTCTCTCCCCACATTATATTGTTTGCTTGTGTAGCTTAAAGCAAAAAGGGAGTGCATATGAAATACACTTGGTTACCATATTTGTCTGGCCATTAATTTCACTATGAAGGATAATGTACATCAATAATCATTTACGTCTAAAAAGTCTCAAGTTGCAGCTTTTTGCTGAGATATTCAAAATGATGTAGAGGAATCGTTGTTGTCCTCATTAATTTTAATACAAGGTGTGTGTCTAAATCATGCATCTATATCCCAAGATTGTTTTGTAATCTCAACCCATTTTTCTTAATGATATGATTTTGCTTAATTATGAAAAAATGCAGCATGATTTGGCTATTTAACATCTTCTTAAATTTATATTGCTACAGAAGATAAAAGAAAATAGAACTTTAGCTGCATATGACATGGAAAAACATAGCGTGAGGGGTCTTTGTCGGTGCTTTGTCACGGGGTAGGCAAAAAAAATTGATTATTTCTATTTAAAGGTCATTCTTTTGAGAGACCAGCAGTGCCACTGATCAAAACATCAGGGATGATTTAGTTTCAAAGTTACCACTGAATAATTAATTTACTTAAAACTCAGACAAAATAAATATGCAAAACAGTGAGATGATATTTGACAGCTCATACATGCCTTTTAATATTTAATGCTTCTGTGGGTAGATTAGCAAGAAAATCTAATTGAATTAGCAACATCATAATTTGAAACATGAATATCTAAGTTTCAGTGGATGGTCACTGTAAACAGTGAAGTAATTGAGGGGGTCAGATTCAAACATAGTCAATATGCCACCCTACACACTCACAAAAGAGCAAAATGGAATATAAAAGCACTAGGGAAAATACATGCTATCCATTTAATTTTGAAACATCAGAACAAGTTGTATATTTGATTATCATTTCATGATTTTTTCAGCGAAAAAAATGGTTGAGTCTTTTTGCTTTAACTTTAAAAATTATTTGTAGGTAGAACTTGGCAAGCTTTTACACTGAAAGATCATTTCATGTCTAAGCAACTGCAGGGAGGAATTCATACTTGATGCAGCTCAGCAAACTGGCACTACAGGAGTTATGGGGAGGCATTAGGGGTAATCAAGGACTGATCAGACAGTGAACGAGGGCTCCTTTCCATTCAGAGCACCACGAACAAGCCATAGCAGAGAATCAGAGAAAGGCGTGGGTTAGAAGGGACCTCCCAGACCATTTAGTTCCAACCTCTGTGCCATAAGCAGGGGTGTCACCCACTGCTCAAGGTTGTGTGTCATGTGTTGCACACAGGAGAAGTTTGAGCATTGATCCAACTCGCTTTCCACCCATCATGTCACAGAGCACCTCAGATTCTTTCATTAAAGACCTTCTCATCTTAAAGCTCTTAACTGGTGAAGAAACTCTCCATACAATCTCTGTCCTGCTCTCACCACCTTTGCTCCGAGCAGCAGCAGGGACGGCTGCTGTAACACAATGAAGTCTTGTCAAGGTAGTCAGGGCATTACCGTGGTGGGTGATAAAGACTGAACTGGAAACATGTCAAAAAAGTAAATAAAGTGTGTGATCTGACCTCCCTTGGAGAGAAAAGAGAGGGGGAAAAGATCATTGTGTATCAAAATACTCTGTTCCTTTTAAAGACAGTCCTGGGTAGATGAAAGCTAAAGGATGTTTCCACACTGAGCCAATTGATAAACTACGAGAGACAAGATAAAGATAAGGGAGATGAAAGCAACTCTTTAAAGAGCCCTTCCATCTCTATAATTAACAAGAGAGCCCAGTGTCCAGCAGGATGAGTGCACCTGATCTGGGATCAGCCCTGCATCTCACAAGGCACTCACAAGGGAAGCTCTCAGCTTCAGAAGCGGTGCTGTGAGGCAGCCCAAATATCACATATCACATCAGAAAGGGAAGTTGGAAGTCAGAGGGTAAACTCACCCTGCTGCATGTGTGTGCTTCAGCTGAGCCATTATCCAAATGTCAGGAGCTGACTGCTTTAGTTAGAACAGGTGAAGCCTTAAAAGAGGATCTAGAAGGGAGAACAAAACTCAGAAGCACTATTTAAAAATAATAGGTAACTTCTCTCCTTTTTTTTGCATGGTGCCTTACAGGACTTGATCCAAAGCCCGCTAAAGTCAGAGAAATATTCCACTGACTTCTGAAATCAAACTGAGAGGCTGATCAAATTCCTGATGAAGTAATATTGTGATTTATAAACCCTCCATTTCTGGACAGGCTCACAAATGCTGTCATTGGGTGGGTTGTTCTGTACCACAGCTTTTTAAAGAACAGTAGCAGGACAGAAAGGCAACACCCCCTCTGGTAAAACCAGACAGCAAATTGACTAATATCATTACAGTTATTGACTAATATTATTACAGTTATGGTCCAACAGCTGAATAATCAAACCTGGGTATTTAATTGTAGGCACTTAAGTATGAATCTAAACAGATGATAGGTACCAGTCTAAGCTATCATAATTCAGGTAACTGAGACCGTTTATTGCTGCCCAATGCCCGAGTTGCTGAGCAACAAGTGTCTGAAGTTACATGTCACCAGCTGTAAGTGGGGCTCCCAGATAGCTGAAAACATTAGCTGACAGCAGCTTCTGCACTGGTTTTCACTGTTAGACTGTAAAAAGCTAAATATTTGCTCTAATTCTCATTGAGAGAAGAATAAACGAGGATTTTTTTTAGACTGTCTTAAGTCCCAAATGGAGCCCACTTTAACTCTGGCTGGAAATGCTCCTCTAAAAATTGTTTCTCAGACTTCAAAAACACAGTGCAAGATTTGACTGCAACATAAATGACAGTGGGATTTTTTTCCTGAGCATTTTATACTATGGCAGAGCATCACCAGGACTTGAAAATGAAACCAAAATTGTACCACCCTAATTGTGGTACTTTCCAAGAGTCCAGGTATGCATTTTCTTCTCTCTTCAAACACTTGCTCCCAAAAATTTTGGGTGATCCTACCTAACACACCACAGGTAACAAACTCTAAAACAGGTTGCAGAGGAGTATGAGGGACTAATATTAGAAATAGCCAAGCTTTTAGGGTTAATTTTGTCTAAGATTAAGAGACAAACTGAAAGAGTTTTAAGCACATGATACTTTGTACTTGAAGGATTGCACCCAAAGTACTCTTGAGAAAGAATTATAAGAGGAGATATGGTCAGAACTCTGACATCCCTCATTTTAATTTTACTGGGAAGCAATGGAAATATAAAGGATGGCAACTCTGACACTTTGGGGAATGATTATCAAGCTCACTGGTTTCGCTTGGACCTTTTGGATGAGGTCCAGGCAAAACCAGTGAGCAATCAAACTTTATCAAGGACATCATGAGACAGTTAAAACCCCCACGATTCACTGGAGTCCCAGTGAGTCACGAGCTGTAACATTTTCACAAATTTCAGTTGAAGATGAAAGGGGAACGTGGCTATGTTGAAATCAATGGACCCAGAAACACTTCCAAGATACTGGATATAGGTCTGTGCCCTTGAACATCCCAGCTCCATTACAGAGAGAGATTTTTGCGTGCAATAACCATCAGGCTCTGATTTCCACTGGAAAGAAACCCAGTCCACAGATCAGTATTTTCTGGCCATGTCCTTGATCTGCAACAACCCACCAGGGAAGGCACACAGCCAAGTCAGCCAGAGGCAACATATCTGTCACCCCAAATCCTCCCTTCCAAGGAGAATTGAGCACAGCGATTTAAACAGATCAATATTGGATCAATACACAATATTGAATTATTGTGTATTAATTTGATTTTCTCACAGCACTTGGTTTTGTTTCCTGAAAAGGGACTTCATGAGTAAATATTTTACAAAATTGAGTGGAAAATTTCATAGGGATGGAAAAACCAAAGGCATGTGAAGGTAATTCATGCACGTGAAGGTAATGTTTTGAAAACTTCATTTTCACAGGAAGTTTTAATTTCTCTGAGGAATCGGGCCCCGAATAAGGTAAACATACCTTTGTGAGGTACGGATTACATACATCCCTTTCATATTTCTAAAGAAATGGCTATAGGAAACATTTTGTCCAAATTAGAGGTGAACTTCCCTATAAGAGCATATCTTAATCCCCTTGAAGTTTCTACATCACGCTGCCAATGTGCAAGACTTAAAGTAAATTTATGTGTAGTTTAGGTGTGTTTTAAGACTCCTCAGACCATATTTAAACTATAAACTGCTGCCTGCAGAAACAAAATCATGAACTCTCCCTCTCCAGTACTCCGGTGCCACCTAAACATGATCCCTTTCCATAGGGCTCAGCTGGGCTGGCAGAACCACATCCCTGCCACTGCAGCTGCTTCCTGCCACGGGCTCTGGTTTTCCAGTTTCTGGGAAAGCCCTGCATGGTAAATAAAGGCATGTCAACCCTCAGGGGGCCTCGCTGTGAGACTGGATACTCCTATGAAAACAAAGTAATTCCATGGTCAGAACATGATACCGTGGGGATGAGCCATAAGTACATCAGATATTTCTTCAACTTCCCATTGGAATGTGTCTGTACAACACAAACATTAAAATATCAACATAAATATTATCTCTTAATAACCTCGGGGTGGGAATCAGACCTATTCTCCTGACTTACTTTGCAAGTGACCTTAACATCTGTACCTACAGCACGTTTGTTCTGCTTTTCTCTGAAGCTGCATGACTACAAAAATTTGTGATTTCTTGCTTTCACTTATTTTATAAGGTGTTTCTTTCTACAATGTATTCTTTCACCTTAACTGCACTGACAGAGCACTGTCAGGTAAAAGAGAGATGAAACATTTTCATCAGTAGGTAGGAAGGATGAAAGGAAAATAAATGGATTTCGAATTAACATTAAAACATTAAAATGAGTTTGGGGTTTTTTTAAGTTTTATGAAAAGATGCTGTAAGTCATACAGCATTCCTCAAAATGTTCCATATATTTGATATCTTGCTGTGTTTGAGAAAGTAAAGATATCTCCTCAAAATGGAATTAACAGGCTGTACCTGCTCGTGGGAGCATCGCTCTGTCTGCCAAGCTCATTCTCAGAAAGTGACTCTGAACGATCTGGTTAAGCACATATTTAAGGACAAGCTAGAAGAATACTTAAAAAGAAAAAAAAGATTCATCCCATCCAGAGGGGAATGTAAATGTTTCCAAGCACTGGAGCCAGCAAAGCTGCTGAAATATGAGATAACATTCAACAGAGGATCTCTCCATCAGGATATGACTCTGAATGTGACTTTCATTATTGCTTGTTTTCCACAAAAGAGCTGGGCACAAGGTCAGGGGCACGACAATCCCACAAAGAGAAAGTAGGTCCTGGCTCAAATGCTAGGCTGGATGTTAAAAGCAGAGAAAAATCTAAAATTATCCAAGGAGGGCTACAGGTGATGGCAGGTACTATGGAATATGGAGGAAAAGGACCATTTTAAAATTCCTTCTTGTGCATGAAGAATAAAAATCTAAAAGCCCTAAAGCAGCAGCTTCTGCTTTAGATTCTCTGTCAAAAGCAAGCAAAGAGATTTGAAATTCTTGACTATCTTGACAATATTTGTAGGATCTGCACTGCAAATTGTACCATCACCTATGAACAGATTGCTGGAGATATGGTAAATGACACCACTGATGTATGGGGTCCTGTGCTCTGCCAGGAGGACAATTCAGGGTAATTTGGGAGAAGAAACATCTGAGAGACTTTTACCTTCCTGCCAGCTGAGAGTCCTGTACACGTTTGTCTTCTGCTTCTGCCTGTGTCTCTGAACCTCCTGACTGAGGGTGCACTGGGCCCCCTCGGAGCACCCAGAATTCATGAGATCTCATCGGATCCTTCCATGCTGAAGCAAAGAGTGTCAGGCTGACATTTTCCATTGTGTTCAGGGATCCATGTGGGACTAGCCCACCATGCCTGAATTCCTTTGCAGCTACAGCTGCTGGTGAAACATCCAAAATTCTGTCCTCTCACATCATTGGCAATGCAAAAATGAGGTTTTATTTATACCTATTTTATTTTAGACTCTAAGCACAAATGTACAGCACTGTATAATCTGACATACCCACCATTATGCTAGATTTATTCATTTTAGCCTCGTGTCTCCCCAGCCTTGCTCCATGCTCCTTTCTTTGCATCCAATAACACCTTAAGAAGAGATACTATTTCTTTTTTATATGTTAACAAAGCACTTTGCACAAGAAAGCCTTGTTTATTATTTGGCTCTGCAGTTCTAGGATAATACAAACCAAAAAAATAATAAAGCCTAATAATAATAGTAATGAAAATAACAATAGAATATTGCCAACAGAAAAGTAGACATGGAAGAAAAACAAAGCATGCATCCTTGACTACACAAATACAAAATTAATGTGCAAATACATTCATAAATTAAAGCATTGAATTCTGCTTGCTGTTATTTCTGAAGCTGTATTATTCTTTTTTCCCTGTGTTGTACTGAACTATATCCCAGTCTTATGAGAATTCCATACAAAAATGTTCATTCAACTTGCAGGTTTCATGAGTTTTAGCATAAGTAATCATTGGAACTGCTATATTTATTATACAACACAGAATTTTTTTCATCTTTAAAAATGTTGATAATCTGAATATAAATAAAGGAAAATGTAATACAAGTACATCATGTTTAGTAAATAGTGAATAGAAAAAAAAGAGTAGTTTGTTAATCCATCCTTGACTGAAATAATTTGAAAAATGTTTAGGAATACCAATCAGAATTAAGAAAAAACAGAAATTCGATGTAACTGATTTCCAGAACCTAAAAGGGCTAAATTCACTGGGGCACCTTTTCAGATCCACAGTTTTGTTGAGTCTGCCAGATCCTCTGGCAGCTTCACCAGCTGACTCTGCTTTGTGAGTAAGATCCAAACCCACCTTTCTGCTCTTGAGCAAACCACCACTTTCACAAACTTAAATTGCAGCCTGTGCTACGTATGGAAGGCTCCTACTTCACATGGACAGAAGTGGAAATTGTAAAGTCATCAAGCACAGTGCACTTTACCAATGCGATGCTAGTTCTGAAACACCTGTGCTAAACACCTGACCTACTGTGAAAATGCACAGTATTCAGCAGCCTTTAACATTTTCCATTTGTCGCCCACGGTGAAGAAAGGAGGAGGTGAAGTGCTTCGTACTAGACTGGAGGATAAAAAAAGCCACACTGAGACAATGTATTTTAAGGCCTTTAAAGGCCTTTTGATAATGTTCCAGAAAGGCACCCTGGGGCTTCTTCACCTGTTGATCAGCGTACCCCATTTCCACAGTGATATTTAATCGCTCCCTAATGGGACCAGGAGGAGGTTCTAAATATAACCACCAAGAAGAATGCTCTGAAGAGCTAGGACCCACAGTTTCCATCACTTTCATACAGAAAACTATGATGAACATAGTTTTTGCTCATTTAGCAAAATCTGAGCCACCCCATGCCACAGAGAGAGAGCACAGAAGAGGAAGCCAAAAGATGGGTCACTACCTTGAAGGACACTACAAGGCCATTGAGCTTGTGAGGTTAAACCCATAGACTATGAACAGTTACCAGCAAAAATGGCTTTAAACTACACAGAATTACACCAACAGTTTGGAGGAAATAGCTGGTTTAGAAAAAGAGTCCAAAGAATTTCAGTTAACTGCTTGCACAGTAGGCTATAAAGTGACCTGCAGAGTCTCAGCAAGAACATATTGGAATAAATGAAGAGTGAATCATTTTCATGAATGAAAAGCTTAAAGCCCCCTCAGTGAAGAGAAAAAAGGAAAAATTGGGGAAAAACTGAAGAGGATCATCGGCCAACTCTCTTTTCTGTAATATTTAGGATAGAAAAGGAAGCATGTTGAACAAAAATAAGACCAAACATACATTTCAGATTCTCAAGAAATGCTTGAGTTCTGCATGGAAATGTATTTACATAAATACTCAAGCTGTAAACATCCACAGTACTCATGCAAATACGCTTGTTCAGAATCTTCAAGCTAGAAAAAAATTGTACAACTCATGCTCCTGTCCAGGTGAAGATGCAGCTCCCTGTTCAGGGACCAGGAATGATCCAGCCTGACTGAGAGAATAAGCCCTGGACAGTGACCAGGAGTTTACAAACAGACGAGATTCAGAAAAGTCTGTTAGAAAGCAACCAATGTGCCAAAATCAGGAGCAGCAGTACAACATAGGAAGTTTTGAAAGAAAAAGTGAGTACCCACACAAGCTGTATGACAGAGAAAGTTTCTGGCACTTCCAGCAGGAATACTTCTGCAAGCATTTATCAACAGAAGTATTTCCAGAACTTTCCCTTCCTACCAATTAGCACGCAGCCACGTCTGATCTCTGGCTGCAAAAGAGCTCAATGCTGAACCTTCGGCCCACAGAAGCCACTCAGGCTGCTCATCCTCTACAGCACTCATTGCCTGGCGCTGAGAAAACACTTCATGGGCACCACTGAAGAGCAAGAAACAAGATCAAAAGGCTGAGGCCAATTAAGAAAGACTGTGGCTGATCTAGTAGGGAGAAAAAAAATGTTTCCTTTGTGAGTTTTTAAGTCGAACAGGAGGCAGCTAAGGCAGTTAGAAGGAACAGCACTACAGAGCATAACCTAAACCTGACTGATTTCAGAAGTGTTTGTTACAAGGGTGACAAAGAAAGGGCAAGTTTCACAGGTGGTGGGAAAGACAGGGCAAGAAAGATTTAGTTGGGCTGTTGACGGAAAAGTTAGAAAATGACAGGGGTTCGAATTACAATCTGTTGTAAACAACTGTCACACTGCATTTTCCCAGTTGCCACTGGCAGACGTTCTCTCCTCGAGCTGGAAAAAGTGCCTTGGATGGAAGAGAGTGGGGTGGCTGACAGTAGCAGAGGAGAGAGGGATCACAGGAGAAATAACCACTGAAAAATACAGTCTTATCTAATACTGCAAACTGAGTTTGAGCAGGGACACAGATCCCCAGGATGACAAAAGTAAACCACCAAAATGTAATTAAATACACTGGAACACCAAGAGATGCCTTCATAGTGTGCAGCTTTTCCTCCAGAATTTTTTTAAGCTAATTTGTCACTTTTTATAAATGTCAAGAAAACTTTGTTTTGTCTGCAACATCTTTGAATTTATTGCCAAAACTGTCATAGAAGCAGCGCTAGCAGTTTGATCCAAAGGTCACCAAAGTCAGTGGGAAGAGCAGCATTTTTTTCATAGGGATTTGGATGAAACAAAAATAAACCCTGTACATATTTTAATATAGAACAAATAAAACTCAACAGAGAATTATAAGAACAAAGACAGGGGAAAATTAAAATCACTGGGTTACTTTTTCTTCTGCCCTAACAACAGCTATTTTCAGAAGAGAAAGAAAGGCAAAATCCCTTTCAGCACAGCCCATTTAAGTACAGCAAAGATTACACTCTCAATAATCCTATGCCTCTCCTTTATTAAATAGTCCTGCTTTGAGCTACTTCTGTGCTTCTCTTGGGATGACCTAGAGCATATAATTGGATCCACTTCATATGGAGAAAAGAGCCTGTTAACCAGCAGTTGCAAGAGCAGATGCTTGCTCACTCGTGAAAATAAAGACAGAAAGTTTCCATCAATCATTTAAAACTCTAAACATACAGGCTGGGTTTGCTCTCAGCAGCTTTGCTGTGCATGCAGTCGATTTTTCCCTTTCTAAACCCAGTACCCAGGCTTTCAAAAACTAATTCATTGCCCTTAAATAATGGTGTTACAGTTAATGAGAATCACAAAAGCCCTCCCTGGCAGTTGGCAGTGCTGCCTTTGCGGTCTGTCACTGCAGGAATTGTATCTCAGAGCAGGTTAGGACAATGTACCATCCAAATGAAAGCCCTTGGTGATGTATTGATCAAGATGGGACTGTCCAAAAAGAAGAGATGGGTTCAACATTCAGCCAGTTTTTATTTGACGAAGCAAAGGGGAAAAGGACTTCCAAAGAGAGAAGATACTAAACATGGCATGTCACATCTCGCTTTTGGGTGTGATTCAGGTGATCTGAGTAAACTGGGGTAAAGTCACGATCCTGCTGAAAGACTGCTGCCCTCTGCAAAAGACCAAACTGTTTCTTTCCTTGAATCACACATGGATACCTGCAGTCCTCTGCTCTCACATGGCCAAGATGCACAGGGCTAATAATGAATTTCAGGGCAAAATAATTTGCAAAGGGAGCTCATCTGCCTAAGGACTTCCAAATGGGCACCACAGTTATGCTAATGATCAGCTTTTTTCCTCTTTTTTCCCCAGCTTCTCTGCCTTTATTAACCCACAAGGCTTCTTTACACCCTAGATAAGGGATTAAATTAGAATCAAACATGTTTATGTGATAGATAATGCATTGCTTAAAAGAGGCAATCTCCAACCCAAAGCACCTCTTCCCTCAGCATTAGGGGCACCACAGCACTGCAGGTCCAGGACCAACACCCAGGAGTTGGGATGTCTCATCTGTGTAGCAGGGTCATGACTTTGCAAATCAGCCAGTTCACACGGGCTGCAAGGTGACCACATTCACACCTGCAAATCCCTGAAGCTGATAGGCTTAAAATAGCAGCCAAGTTACCCCGATGATGAGAGATTTGGTGCTCTGTATTTGGAGAACAGACGTGAAAGCGTGCAAGCAATCTTAAAACATAAAGGGGTGGCTTTATTTTTAGAAACCACCTTTTTCCTAATGCAATATGTTGCATAAGGGATTCAGACTTCATAGCCAGAGCCTTTCCTGTTGCCCACCAGAATGACATTAGCTGCTTTGCCTTTGGGGCTTTAGGCACATGGGGAAAACAAACGGGATTTGGGAAACAGAGTGATATTTTCTTGAAACAGCTTGTTCCTCTGGCATTATGCAAAGCCTGTGCAAGACTGCAGGCTACCAAAGAAGCCACCGAGGGACAGCAGACAATCAAAGCCAGTGCAGCTTTAGTGTCTAAGACACAAAATTCAACTGAAGTAGCAAAATTGGTACGTTAGCCTTACAATTTCATCTAGCGTTCAAATGATTTTTAAGTCGTTTGGAAAAGTCAGTGTTTTAACAAAGTACTGTAGAGAAGAAAGCATTCTCTTTTTTTTTTTTTTCCGGTGAAATTAGGTGGAAAGAGTAATTTTCACAGGAAACAGCAATGCACCCAGCAAAAAGATCAAATTTTAACCTTCCATCCCATTCTTCTCTGCATCCCTCTAATGAAGACATTGTGGATTTCAGAAAGGCAGGAGTTCAGCAGAACTATCAGGGCTGACTTCTTCCTTTTGTTTCATGTAACTACAAGGTAAATTCTCACATTTCAAAATAAATCTGAACAAAGTGAAGAGAACAAGTTAGTTATAAGTCACTAACAGGAGTTAAACTCTTCCTCTCAGCTGCTGCTTCTTGTTTGTCTGGTACTGTCCTAAATCTCCTGTGAATAATAGAAGATAAAAACAAGAACATATTTGTATGCCATGATGAGGGAGAACATCTGACTCTGACACAGAGGGGGCTGCTGCCAGGAACATGCAGAATGAGCAATCTTGCTGTGCTCAGAGCCATCCCAAGTCCTGGCAAGCTCCCTGGGAACAAGGCGCTCCCAAGCCCCTGCATCCTGGCAGGTGTGCGGCAATCTGCCCTCTGTGTGTGCAAACATCCTCATGGATAAACTTCCTCCTGGGCCTGGACACACCCACACCCCATCAACCTGGAGTTCATATTTAGAGTGATTAATATTAAAGTAGCTTTTCTTAAAAACCATTTTTTACCAAAACCAGTAATTTTTTGCCTTGCTGAAGGGTATTGTTTTAAACTTCAGCTCTGTTCTAATCAGCAATAAGATACAAGAGCACAGAGCAGGAGACTGGAGCTCACTGACATCATCCCAGAGGAGCCAACTGCTACAGGTGGTGTTGGACAAGCAGCTGAGGAGTCCCTGTGGAGCTGAGGCTGCTTTGCAGATTGAGATTTATGCCCAGTGGGATGTCCCAGGAGGAGAGGAGCTGGCTCAGTCCTGGCAGGTCTCCTGGCATCCTGCTTCCCTACTACACAGCAGGGCTCAAATGTGGTGTGAGTGCACACCTGGAGGGCTTGGCACACAAATTCAGGCCACTTAATGTGGAGGCGGGTCAGGATTGCCAGAAAGAGCCCCAAGCAGAGCCAAGGAGATCCAGCAGCAATTCCCTGCACGTGTCTGGGATGATCCAAGCCAGCCATGCTCTGCAGATTAGGCAATAGAAGGAGTGGTGCCTCTGACTGGTATCTGCCACTTCCCAGCAACTATTAAATGAAGGAATGAATTCAACAAACACAGAACGCACTTTTGTGCTGAATAATCTACAAAACATCTTTGGACAGGCACTGTTACCCAGAGAGTTTGTGGAGTCTCATTTTCTGGACATATTCCAAACCCACCTGGATGCAATCCTATCCAATCTGCATTAGCAGGAGGGTTGGGCAGGATGACCTCCAGAGGTTCCTTCCAATCCCAGCCATTCTGTGGCTGAGAATCCTGCTGTGAGGGAGAACCAAGATAACCCAAAGCATAACTCCAGCCTTTTTCCTCAATAAATCCATTTTTCTTACCGACTCTGCTACTCAATCCTTTTCTGTCCACCTGCCAAAAGAAACAAGAGACCCAAAAGCGCAAGATAAATCATAATAAATCAATTCAATATTCCCCCAATACCCTAATTTATGCCTTTATTTTGCTCCAGTAAGGAAATAATGAGACTAAGAAACATAGCCTCATTTATAAAACTTGTTTGCCAAGAGGAGGGGGTTCTGTTTCTTTCAGCAACCTGGAGTTAGCATAACAACACTAGAGAGATTAAATACAGACAGATTTTTATGATGCATTGCTTCCTATTTATTGCACAAGGCTTAACTGAGTCCCAAAGAGAAACAAGAAGGCAACTACATGAAGCCTCACACAATTTTAACGAGTTTTGACTGGCAAAACACGACAAGCTTGTCACTACAAGTCCAGGTTTGCTTTGTGTCAGCAGCACATGGGTCCCAGAGTGAGAGAGATGCTAAAACTAAAGAGGTGCTGCAAAAAGGGGAAAGAAAGGCGGAGAGGAGGACTGTCTTTGTTGCCCTATTTATCTTATTATAAAATCGATTTGATGGGTATTTTGACCACTTAAATATCAAGTGGCAAATCACTCATAGTACAGATCCTCTCTTGCATCATAAATCACAATTTTAAATCAAGAATGACAAAAAACTTTGAGCAATACATGTCAAAAATAGGCAGCGATGTTCCCAGGTATTCACATCACAGAAATACTGAACTGATTATTAGGCTGTAATTTCTAGCAGTAAGAAAGAAGAAGTAAAGAAAAATTAAGAAAAATGTAATATTTTCCACATAGCTTTACTTTGGATATGTGGAATTATGTGAATTGGTCATTGGAGGACCAGAAATATCATCTCTAAGTTTGACGTGAAAAGAGTGGATATTTTGCAGTAAAAAAAAGACATTTTAAGAAGAAGGTACAAACAACAAAAGCAGTAAAGGTATCAGTGAAGTTCTTTACTTTAAAGCAACGATGTATGGTTGATGTTTATATGTCACAATTTTTTTCTTTCAGCAGTTAAAAGTTTGAAAAATTAAAGGTGCCATGGATTTTTTAGCAGCATCTGCAGCGTTAGGAATGCCCTTTCTAGTGCAGCTGAACAGTCCCAAATAACCAGAGCATTTTTGAGAACCATAATATAAACCCCACAATGCTGAAAGGAGTCTTTCCCTGATTGAGACGTTTTGATTGGGATCCTGATTCCAGTGCTATTTCTTGTAACACATGATTGTTACTTGAGGAAAAATCTCATTAAACCCTAAAGCAAGTTGATTCGCAGCTAAACCAATCACACCTTCTACTACTGAGTAGTTGTTTTCAAAGCCAAAGGTCTTTTTTACTTTTTAAAATTTTGAGAGAAAAAGATGTTTGTTTACCTTTCCTTAATGTCCATCCTGTTTCAATGAGAAGTATAAATAAAGCAGCTATAAAGACAGCTCATTTTCCTCTTTCTCCAGTGACCTTTTCCACAGACTCAGCTACAAGAGAAAACATCTCTGGCTCCAGCTTTAAGTACATTCAACCTGAGAACCACTGTCAATAACACACTCAGGTGTGTCCGAGTGTGCGACCTGTTCCAGTGCCTCACCACATTCACAGTGAAGAATTTTTTCCTAAAATCTAATCTAAGTTTACCCACTTTGGAGTTTAAAACCATTGCCCCTTGCCCTATCACTACTGGTAAAAAGTCTTTTTCAGTCTTTCTTATAAACCCTTAAAATATACTGGAAGGTCACCATAAAGCTTCCCAGAGCCTTCTCGTCTCCAGAGATGACACATCTTTCAAAAACGAGCATTTTATGACATTCCTTTACAGGGAGTGATTAATCCTGAAGCTTTCATCTGAAATGTTTTTGCAGGTTTTGGTGATTATACAAGATTTGCAATGAAGCAAGAACTCTGAAGTGATGGCACTGTTGTATGAGGCAGCAAGCACAAGGGCAGGCACGCGTCTTGGTAACAGTGCAGTGATACTCCAGGAAGGGAAGCAGGATCCGTTTTCCAACAAATCTTTGGTCTAGTTTCCTTGTAAGAGACATCTTTCCCATGGTAAGAATTACCTTGAAATATAATTTTGGTGTTTTTTTAATCAAGTTTTCTAATTTTGGAACTCAGCACAAAGGGTTTCTTTTACTTATTACTCAACAGTCAAACCCCAACTTTTGCTCGGAAAGCCAGTGACCCAAAAATATGCAAAAAAAAAATACAAAGAATGCAAACATTAAAATATTAACAATACAAAATACCTATCTGTGAACCATTTCAAGGATCACAAGTGTTCCAGGCCTCTCAAACACAAGCTTTTCTGTAAAATTCAGATGGGGATTCTGCTGTTACACACCTCCATACTGGGAGGAGAAGGTGCAATAGCATGACTTAAAATACATGGTTATTCAATTTCCCTGAGAAAAGACAAGTCATGTCCTTTAGGTCATAGGCATGGAAATCTCCCACTATAAGTTGCTTTGTAATTGTAGGCTCCAAAGGCAATTAATATGTCTGAAATTGGAGGATGTTCTTTCATTGCAGTGATCAAGCAAGAGAATACAGCCCACACTACCATAAGGCCTCAGTCTTCTTTTAGTGGCTGGTAAAATATGAGTTCTATTAAAGTTGGCAGGTTAAGGCTGCAGGCTTAAACTCTTCAAAGGTACCTGCATGTTTTTCAATTATCTGAGTGTTAACAGGAGACCACAGAGGACCCAGACAACCCCCGAGGCACCCAAATGTCTTTGGATGTGCAGCTTTGTGCCTAATAGTCCCAAAGTGACTGTGTTAGAGTGGTTGCCTCCAGCCTTGTGGATCCAGCTCAGTTTGGCCACCTGCAGATGCTGGGGTGTTTTAGAGTGCTGGGTGTTACTGAGCCAAAGTGCCTTTGTGGGTGCCAGCCTTTACAGCCTGCAGCAGCAGCTCGGGTTTAACTCCGATGTAAAATAAACAGGAATCTGATCCCCGGTGTCAACTGGTGTTGCATCAGGGCTTTAGAGGGAAGCCTCAGCCTCACTCCCATGTAATGACCCACTTTGAAATGGTTCTCAGAGGAATCATTCAATTAATTCAGACAGTTATCAGCTGGATCCTTCTCCTCACCTCTTTTTAGCACTGGCTGTTTTATTGCCATTTTTCTTATCTCACTAAACAGAAGCAAAAGATTCCTACATAGTATTTCTTAGATGAGGCTAAGCTACTGAACTTGAATTAAATTATTTTGGGTAATGGCAGCTTGAGGAATTCCTCTTTTTAATACTAATTATATTTATCCTTAAAGAACATGAAACAGAGCACAGGAAAATGTGCAGAGTGTCCTTTTATCTTTTAATAAGCAGAAATTCGGAAAAGCCAAAGAAATGTAATTTGTAGGGTAAGGAAGTACAAGAGTAAATAGACAAAACCCGTTACTCATTTCAAGAGAGATTTCATTTTCCTCTACAGTGCAGTAGGCACTGTTTGGAGGTTGCTTTTCCATTACATTCCAGTGCTGAGGCTATCATCTGGCATTACACAGAACTGCAGAAAACTGAGCAGACCCCACTGTGGGATCTCAGGTGGCAGAACCAACCCCACAGGCTGTCCCAGTACTGCACCCAAGGCACAGAGAAGTCAGGAATGCATGACCAAAAAGGACTGAGACCCAGATACGTAGCTTCAAATTAAAACAAAATTCTTCTAATAAATTATATTGATAGCTCTGGATTTCAGATTCCCTCTTCAGATTCCCAAGGCCAGAATTGTTCTGATTACAGTTAAAACACTGGAACAGCTAGGAAGGCAAGCTTGCATGCAGCTCCAGGCTTATTTGCTTGGATTTCACCCTGAGACATGCCTTGAGAGCATTTCACAACTCACCTCTAATGTGGATCATGTAACTGCCAGCAACATTTGAATTAAAGATACTCCTGTTGTTTGGAGGAGCTGAAGAAGCTGCAATCTGAAGGACTACTTTTATTGCCATGAACTGGAAAACCTGCAGAAAGACAAAAGAGGGATCCTTCCCTCTCATCCATTTTGGCGGATCTTGTTTCTGGACAAAGTTAATTTTTAAGTAACAGTGCATAGACAGGTGCAGCTACATCCTTCAAATGGCCATCAGTCACAGCAGATGGTGACAAGACTCCAGGAGCTGCCATGGGAGCTCTGGCTCATCTTGTGCTGAGCCAACATCCCCACGTTAAGGAGTCAGTCCTTTAATAGCATTCTTAACCTGACCTTGTACACTCCTTATTAATCTAAGTTTTCCCATTGAAGAGGTGAGATTTCAAGTGATGGCCAAGCAAATTGCACAGAGAATTATCTTGCTCCCTGCTTCCTTTCACTAAAAATCTAAGAGACACTCAAAAACGTGTTCTCACACCAAACTAAAATCATTACTACAGAACCTACAAGACAGTGGCTCAAGTTCTTAGGCCAGTTCAAGCAGACCATGCATTAGTTCGGGCAGATGGGATTACCCACATTCCAATCAAGTGCTTCTGCTGTGGACTAAGACCCCAAACACGTCAGCATGGTGCATCCAAAGGCATCCATCACAGGTTTCAGACATCCCCGTGCACTCTGGAAGTGCAGTGAGTGCACAAACCTGTGCACATACTGCACGTGTCTGTGCATAGATGATCAGATAGGCCCTGCAGTAGGTGTAACAATGATAGGAAAAACTTTAATAGAGTAAACCTACTAATGACTGTGATAAGTGTTTCAAACATGTACTGCCTATTGTCATCACCATGTAATAACTGTTGATTTGGAGGTTTTCACTATACCTAAAGGAAAGCATTAAAAATTGTATCTAAAATTAATCCATTTGCATTCGCAAACCACACCTAGTGCAGATTCAGCAAGTGGCTGGAATTAGTCTGCGGTGCAGCTGGAATGGATCTGAGATGGCAATGAGATTCCCAATGGCCTAAGTCAGAGTGCTTGTGAGCATGCACTGCAGTGAAACATTAAACATCTAAGAGAAACTACTGCTCAAAATGTAAACTCCTAATTTTTACAGCTTCTAGAAAAAAGACTACTTGGAGCCCCTTCTCATATTAATAATCCCATAATTCCATCTGCATGGTGATTTTCTGGACATTTCCCTCACCTCTAAATTTGCTAAGCCAGGTTCAACTTTAACTCTTCATTTTCTAGCTTTTGTAAGTGCTGTTCATTTTCTTATTGTTATTTCTGTCACCGCTTTTCTGGTGTAGCAGTTACTTTGTTATTTAATGCAAAGCAAAACTCTTTGAAAATCAGGGAGGATTCATAAATCTTGGAAAGAAGAACTGCTGGGATACAAGATATCAACTTCCTGCCAAAGAAAAAGAACCAGTCGACAAATACGTGTACTCTAGCATTCTGTGTAAATTGTGCTTCCCTAAACTGACACGCAAGAATAAATTCTTGGCTTCAGCCTCTACAACACCCTCTGAATAACCAATTGTGAAAGTAAGTATTTTACAGAATAACAGACCAGCTGGCTGGGTAGCTGATACATTTTATTACTTCCATAAGAAAAGCAATGCACCAGAAAAAAAAGAGGAAAAAAATTTCATTGAAGTGCTGGGTACCTACTGCCATGGAAAATTTAAAGTAGTGATGTTATGGTAAAGTTAAAACTGTTATTCTGGGTTTAAAAGTTGTCTTCAGTTTTAACAGTGGGGTTAGAATTGACACACAGAGCTTATAGTCCTCACATATTCTAATGCATTAGAAGTTAATGTGGATGAGCACCAGTATGGGTTATGTCACTGTATTTTAAATTGAATTTAAAAGTGGCTGTAAAGAGGGGTTTCGTTTTCTTTTACAACACTTACTTTACACAGGATATTTTATTTATAACGAAAATGAGAGTAAGGAATTGCTCAAAAATTGTCTACACTGTGCTGGGCTTTGAAGCAAAAGTCTCAAGCTGAAGTCTAATACAGAGTGTGAGTCCAAAGAGCTCTCTTCTCTTTGCTCAGTCTCTCCCACACAATAGTTATAGAAATCAAGCCTCTGATACAGCAGTCTGCATGCTGACAGACTGACTTTGAAATGCTGTGACAGAGAAGAGCTGATGTGTGAGATGAGGAAAACAACAGTGAAGAAAATAAGCCACTTTAAACGACTTCTGAATGCTGAAAAATATTTCACAGGGGTGATTGAGTGAGTATTAGATCTGAAAATGGTTTCTTAAAAACTCAAAGGGAAATTTCTCCAGTTACTCAAAAAGCATAAATACCGTAAAGATGGTATTTACCTGATCTGTTCCCTGCATGAAACTGCTCTTATCTGCCTCCTTTAACCACAAAAAGAAAACTCAGCCTATTTCAACTACTTTTTCACCTGATGTTAGCTCTAACTGTCAACATAGAAAACAGAGTTGGGTTCTCTATTTTCTGGTGATATTCTATCCCAATAAGAACACATTCTATTTTCCCATCATGCTTACTAACAAGTGAGCATTCCATTAAAAGGGAGAGTTTATTTATCCAGCCTTTTGGAAACATTTTTTTCTTTGGTAATGCACTAGACAACACATTAATATCCTCTAGTTCCTGCATCTGCAGTTCACATCTGAAATTTGGGGGGACTGTTGCCTGAATATTGTCTGCAATGCTGGGTGAAAACTTCTGCCACCTGATAGAAAGGAGTCAGTAAGTGCTACACCCATTCCCCTCCCAAATCAGCAACAGAAAGATTGGAATTTAATAAGTAAAATAAACCCCCTGAAGCATTTGGAGGGAATGAAAGTCGGTGAATGATCAGAGTTCCTGTAAAGCATCACAGCATGGAGCAGGTTAGGAAATCTGACATGACAGAGAGAATACAAGAGGAAGAGGTCACTTGGAAGAGTTATAAGCTGCCCCCTGAATATCGGGAGGACATGCTAATTTAACTGACCACAAATGGACAGAGTCAAAAAATATGGTTAGAAAGAAAACTAAATGGTTCTGCATTCCAAAACGTAATTACAAAAGTAATTCTTGGCTTTTGTGCTCCTGAGTCCAACATTGCCTCTGAAAATCCTGAGCATTCTCTTTTAAAAGCTTTTCATGCTCAACGAGAAATAAGGGCATATAAACAAGCGGCAGAATTGCACTGAACTTGGGCTTTGAACCCTGGTTCAAATACAAATGTTGTGTATCTTACTGGTCATTTACAAGAGAGGAAATATGGAGAGGTGATTTCTGGTTTTGGGAATAGCATAACACACAACCCTCACACCGCTTCATTTATAATCCCTCATTGATTAGTTACTACCCCTTATTTAATAGAGGTACTTTTACTATTCATGCTCTTAACTGCAGCTACTCTAATTTAGTGGCTACCCTTGTTTAGAAGTCTCACCTTTAGCATAAGCTTCAGATTAAAGTAATTACATTTAATACAAGCTGCCCACTTTCAAGGCTGCCCTTGATTTAGAGCTTCAAGGAGAAGTACTTAAATATAATAGAAGCCATGGCCTGCAAATGAAGTCCAGAACAAAGATTAGTTCATACACCCAGTCTAGCACTATTTATAAGTGCACTGTGTCAGTGAGATAGAATATTTCCTGGAAAAGACTATACTTCATATTGGAAGAAAACCTCATTCAGTGCTGGACAAAAGGACCACTATTCCGGTGTACCACACTGCTTTTCTTCAGGTGCAGAAACAGTCCTTGTAATCACCCTTCCATAAAACCTCATGTTTGTTTTTAAAATCCCTATCAACTCATTTGCTGGATGTCTCTGTCTCTGAAAAAAATTTCCAGTATGGCTGGAAGGTGACATTTATTGTCTGTTACGTCTGTGAAAGTGAAATTTCATTTAACACCTAATCCTGCCCATCTGCACCAGTAAGGCAGAAGCTGTTCCTCCTCTGGATTAACAATGCATCCCCTACTTTTAGGGTGGGACAATATCCTAGCAATCACTCCAAACACCTCTGCCAAAAATGGACTCCCAAAACAAGCTATGATGGGCACTCTCCTCAACAAACAACTCCAAGGTCACCAGAGGTGGCCCTTTAGTTTCTGATTAAAATGGATATATTTTACTTCACAAAAAAATGGTCCCAAGGCCAGACCCAGCCGAAGGGGCAGCAACCAGTGATGGTCATCCTGAACCAATCCCACTAACAGGCATGCCTCGTCCATGCAAATCAACACAGCTCTCCCCATATCCTCAGAGCTGGTTCTGGAAACAACCACCAGCCCAAAGCTGAGATCCTCCTCATGTTACACTCCAAAAGCATGCCCAGCTTTGACTCCAATGAAGACAGAAGAAGGTTTTCTCGCCATCTCAGAATTAAATTGCAAGGGCCAACAAACTGGACTCCATTTGCCTCTTCCACTGGTCAGAAATGTAGATTCAGGACGACTCTCCTACCTCTGTTGCTGAGCAGGGCAACAGTTTTTCAGTCTCATTTCAACCTTCTCAGAGCTTCCCCAAGGTATACAGATTAGGACAAAGAATTATAACATAATTTTAACAAACATAAATAAATTACATATAGTAATATGCAATTACAACATAATGGCAGTATATTAAATTATAACGTAAGCATATTATAATATTACATGCTGTTCTTATTATGATTACATTAAGCCATACATGCCAGACATGGCAATGAATGTTTGCTTTGCACATGAATGAAAACCATGATATATTCAGCTGCTTGATTGATGATGAAATTCTTCCTGTCTTCCTCCTCCTATTAAAAAAAATTAAACCATCCAGACTGAATTGCTCTATACCTGTAAGTAATGCAAGTGCTACATGGAAAGAGTTGCAACAAAATAATAAAACATTCAATTCAGCTTTTCAACTGATCACAGTGTTCTTACTGGTAATCCAGTGTTACCTACTTGGCAGACAACAGACCAGATCTCATCTCTGGTACAAACCCTTCAAGATAAAGGCTGTGCTTGAGACTGCTTAAGAACATCTAAATGTCTAATTTCTTGATCCAAAAAAGACAAAAAAACCCAAAAATAATTGTTTTGTGCCTAAACCAACAGGTTTCATGTTGCTGAATTTTTCGAAATGTAGTAAACAATGCTGGAAATACAGTGTCAGTGGGTGACAGAGATGGGCAACATGCAGGAGTGCTGCCCACTCTCAAATCATGTGGCTCTTGCCCTGTGATCAGTGAAGTTGTGAATGTATTTTTGCAACAATGAACTAAGTACACATCTTTCAAAACAAGTCTTTTAATGCCCTTAAGCTAGTTAGCAGTTTTACAAGTTTGATTTCAAGTAAAATTACAGAAATTAAATTGCCTTGGACTGACCCCATTGAATTCTAGTCAAAAAAAACCCCAAAAAACGTACATTATCTAACAGAAACTTTGAGTTCAAATGTCTTTCAGCATCAAGCAAGAAACAACTGTCAAGGAAGTGACTAAATTTTACAGCCATTCTTACTGATGAGTTCTCGAAGTATTAAAAACATTGAGTTAGAGGTGGGAGAAGTGGACAGGAATCTATCATAAAGTAGGAAATATGTCTTGACTATGAAAATCAATGCAGCTGGCAAACAGGAGGACAGAAAATTGTGAAAAAATGCAATCAACTTTGAAGTGGCAATGAAGGAAAATGTGAAATAGGGCTCCCAAACACATGGGCTGAACAAAGAATCTTCACCATAAGAATAAAGCAGCAAACAGGCATTAATTGATTTCTACCAGAACCAGGAAATAAATGAAATCAGCTTTTGATGAGCTTTTTTAGATTGTCCAGTTTTTTTAAGCCTACCACAAAATTCCTGCATACCTTGCTGAGAGTCAGAATTTTACCTGACTATGCAGACTAAACACATTTACCAAAACCTTGCCGTGTTTGCTGTTTTATAGAGAATTTTTGTCTTGTTTCTGCCAAAGAACAGGTACTTCATGTGCTCCACATAGCTTTGCCTGGCAATGCTGCTCGGAAAAAATGCTCCATCACCACCCCACTTAGCAAAACAAATTGTAAAATATATCCTAACAAGAAGTGGCTTGAACTTCCATTTAATTAATGTCTTTCACATACACACTTCCTTTTTCTTTACAAAACAATAAATGTTTTATGCCATAATTTTAAAGGACCATAAAATACCTCATAAAAATAAAGACTGTCTCAGGCTGTAAGATTCAGAGCCTAATCACAGTCATTAGCATTATATAACAGTATAAGTGTTAGAGAATAGGTTATATTTTCCTGTAAAAACAGAAGTTATCCACGTTCAAAACACACCAAAAAATGGAGCTTACACTGGGAATTCTATTGCTAGATAATATTTTGGATTGTGCATTAAACAAATAAATAAAAATAGGTATTTCATGTGTACAACGTATACTACATTCAACTGCATATCTGTTTCAGCTAACAAATTCTCCATCAGATCTCAGGTTGTGACCATACACCAACTCCTTCTCATGGTGCATTACCTCTTCCAAACAACTGAAATTGGTAACACGTGAGCTTCTGTTACTCAGAAATAACCTTTTCCTTCATTGCCTTTGTCTCCTGCCACGTTCTTTTCCCTGCAGCTTGCAGGGGATCAAATTTAGCCATTTGACTTGCATGTTGTCCTTGGGGAAGAGAAACACAACCACAGAAATTCACCCTGAATGGCAAAAAATGTGGCAATGATCGTGGCTGATGTACTGATTGTACAACCCTTTTACAGCACCATTATTTAGCTGAATTTTGGCCAGCAGTGTTGGGCTTTCATCTCCTTATGCAAAACATAATGTGGGACTGCAATTGCCATCTTTAGGCTTTAATGCACGGGGTAACAACCCGAGTGCTCTAATCTCAACGTTTCTGTGGGTTGGAGTAGGTGTAAACCAGCATATTTCACTGTTTCCTTCAGGAGATGACAGCCTGTCCCTGCCTTTTATAAATACAGTTGCAGGGAACATTGAGTAAAAATAAGGTTCAGAGTTTACCTTGTAGTTTTCCCCAAAGCTCAACGGTGAGACAGTTGTCTATAAGTCTATCAATCCCCTTGTGTCTGAAGGTGCCAAATCCAAATATAACCCCTCCAACCCATCTTTGATAATTACTGGGCAGGGATTTAGTAGAACATCTGTCATTATGGCAGCCCAGTTTTTCAGTGTGTTATATCCCTAGTGACTAGATGGCTTTTTTTTCCCACTCTATCCTTATCTCCTTCTAATATTTCTTCCACCTAAAAGATTTCAAATCATACTAGCTGACTGCTGTATTTAATAGGCATCCTCAATACATTAAAACATTGTTCCATGTGAAATGTGCTGTTAAGTATTACCTTGGCTAGTAATTTAATTTAATGGGATAGCGACAACACATTGACATTGTGCAGGTTTGTGACCTAATGATTTATGAGACAAGTTACATTTGCAGACACATTGATTTTGGTAACTGTGCAATGAACAGAACTGAAAAACAATTTTCACCTTTTTTTAACATCTTTCTTTCCTCCTCTCCCAATATTACTTTATACTTGGAATGGCACCTTTTAAAGCTCATTGACGGTTTGAAAAAAAATTGTAGGTCATGACATCATCTTTGAAACCTTCAACACTTGAGGAGCCCCCTGCATCCCAACAAGTGCCAATTAATGTGTTCCACATCGCCGGCCCTTAGAAGTGAGACAATAAAATGCACTGACTGTAGTAAACCAATTTAAACTATGGTGAGATCTCTGTGCCTTGATACTCAGACAAAATAAGGACAACAACCCCATCACATGCAGGGTGCTCCCCTGCACCTGCTGGCTGACATGGGTGCACACATGCAGGAAGAGATGGCCCAGTTCACTCAGACTAAATCTACTGGGAGCATCTGGTAGAAATCAGGATCCCTCACTGTTCAAAGCAGAAAAAGTTTGTTGTGCCTCTGTATAACCACACCAGCTTCACAGTTATCTCATCAGGTAAATCAGACAGTGAGTGGAGTTAGGACATCCTATGGGAGATAATGTCTACAAACAGGACAGGTGATACTAGAAATTGCCATATTTTTTCTGCTTTTCTCCCTAGCAGTTGTTGGAAAAAAGCACATCAATTTCATGGCAAGGGAGGGAGTACACAAATATTTGCCATCAAAAATATGGTGCAATAAAAGGGAGAAGAAAAGTTTGTGTGTCACAGCCAGTAACCAGTGGCAGAGGCAGGCAAGGGCTGAGAGCAGAGAAGATGTCTGCAATGGCACTGATGCCAACACTTGGCTCTTTTTGCAGATCAGAAGCTACTGGAGAGTCACAAAGCCCAGGTGGAGCTCCAGCAGAGAACACCTTACCTGCCTGCTGCTCAGCAATGGCCCTGACACCGGCAGAGAGAAGGGGCCCGCCCAGCTCCTGAGGAGGGGGATGCTGCAGCAGACACATCAGGGGTTAAACGAGCACTGTCCTCCTCGGGGGTGTATAACTGAACTCATCCACAGCCAGGAACCAGCAAACATCCATCAACACTGGCACAGTGCAGCCAAACAGGGAGCATTTCCTCTACTCCATATTCAGCGAGAAAAATCACATGCTGGTCAGATAGACTCGTAAACTAAAGCTGAAGGCCAGAGATTACACCATGCTAAGTAAGACCACAATACTGCAAAGTCTAGCTTAAATCTAAAAGATCTCTTGTTCTTTCAAAATTTAGCCCAGTTTCAATCTTTGCAGCTGATCCACATTTTTCAAAGGACTAACAGAAGGACTATCCTTCCTCTCCCAGCTCCTGTCCTCATTATGACACTCTCACGTGTAGCCTAGCAAATCCTGTTCATCTGCTGTTAGCAACTCAGCTCTGTTACTCAGTTCAGCCTGCTTCAATTTATGTCATACCACCTCACAGCGATATCCACTTCACATTTATTTTAAGCTATATTCTCTTCCTCATTAAATATCTTTTCTAGCTTCAGTCAGACATGGATATTTTATGGCAATGACAGCATTTCAATATGGTTTTAAATATAGCTTTGTCCACTTTGCAAACTCCATCAGGTTACTTGTACCCTCACTCTTTTTAATTTCTTCTCTAAGTGATATAGTTCTAAAGTGGGAGAAAAAAGTTTCAGGTTTTTTAGGGGTGTGTCCTCCTATATATTTGCACATCCTCAGATTGCTGCATCTTACTTGCACAATGCTCCTAGGAGGATTTCTAGCTGGCTCAGTACTGCCTCAATCAAAAATAGCAGAGCTGGCTCTGCCGGAGTCCTAATGAGAAGCAGAACACAATGGATGGCACCCAGCAAGTGCGATGCTGTGCCCCATTATTTGAGTCAGCTCATTCATAGCTACCAGGAGTATCTTTACACAGTGCACATTGCCCTGTGTAGGCATAGCATAAAAGACACTTTAATGTGAATGTGTGAGACGGAGGATTAATGATAGAGGCGATTTAAGAGAGAAAAGAAATCAAGGAGCCATAGGAAAAAGGAAAGACAATGCCAGAGAAGTCTTTTGAATTCACTGCTCTATTATGGCAAACTTTCCTCTTAAAATCACAAGAAATGCAATAATAATAGTAAGAAATTACTGAGAACCTCTTGCTGCAAAAGCATAGGACCTTATTACCAACCCTGCAGAACCATCGATTCCCACCCTCACCAATGTGAATTTGACATGGGATTTATAAGTTTATTTTCATTTGGCTAAAGAATAAGAGTTTATGCAAAATGCCCCTATTCATTGCCTCAGGCTAATACTCATCCCTCTTCTATCATTAAATTAGGTTTTAAAATAAAATAATTTTCAGGCTTTTGTCAAGGTGTTGATGGATTCAAATCTATGTGACAGTGATCCTTCCACGTCTATGAATGGAAGGATTAACCACATTAGGAGACATCTGCAGAGGTCACAAGCGTTAAACTGCTACTCAGTTCCGATTATTTCAGTAAAAACTGAGGGAATTAAAAAACTGGTTTTTTTTCAATGATACATGAATTCAAATAAAAGTAATTGGTAAGGCTATCTGCTTCCAGCTCTACAAAACATCACAACCTCTCACTGGTTTGAGTGTTTGGAGATCAGGACTCTGCTTCTCTGTCACAGACTCCCTGTGTGACCCAGAGCACCTCTCACTTACAGGCAGGTCTAATTAGGTACGCACAATTTGTGTTGCAATCTAGAACTTGGACAGAGTCCCCGAGGGCCAACAGGGAAGGTGACATCTCCAAACAGAGACTGAACACACAGCAGCCACAAGCAGCAGTGCTGCAGAAAGCTCTGCTGCATTAGCTTCCTGTCTGGAATACTCTCCACAGGCAGAAGAGACCAGGATTAAAATTTTCTCATCCACCCTGCAGCCCTGAAGCCCTGATCTCTTCCTTAAACTAGCAGGCTCTGCACATTAAGTGAGTTTTATCTCTTTTACATGCTCCTCCTCTGGCCCTGAAATCTTGACTACCAGTTTGTACACAGCACAACTTTTATATATATCATTGAAGAATCACGAAAGTATAAGAATAATGAGAAAAAGTTATTGTTATTAATTACAATAAAGGATATATTTGACTTGTAACTAAGAAAAAGGATTGTACAGAAAGTCCCATGTTTGCCAGGAGAGAATAAATACATGAGTTTCATTCCAAGTGCTGTAAGTTCCCATCACATTCAGGCAGACAATATATTAAATATATTTGCAGAGAAACCACCAGATGCTCTCATCTACCACTGCAGTTAGAGGCAAAAAAGCAGGCGGTGGGAGAATTGTACATCCCTTCCAAACGAGCCTTTGTAAATTACACACAATTCTTAAATGCTTGCTAACTTCCTGGTACTCCCATTATCACGGCAGTGACAGCAATAACCCAATCAAACATACGGAAAAATAGAAATCAGAGCATTTTCAATTATGGCTTTTTCACTCTGAAATCCTCCACTCCAGGAAAATCTTTCCAATTTTCAGACTTGTCAGTTCTGTTGAAAGCGTCCCAATATCCTAGGGAAAAATCCTGTATTTACTACTCAGTTGTGAGACACCATGACTCTTGGACATCCCAAAAGGCCTCTCATTTGCCTTCACTGCTTTTCGTATCACTGCATGACCTGAGATGCTCAAAATGATGGGGAAGGTAAATGCTGAGCTCAACATACAGATTCACACAGAATCAATCTGCATGGTCAAAATTAGCTCTAAGAAGCTGATTTTACTTTGCTTAGTAAAGCCCAACTTGATGGGTACTTTATGATTTTCTAAGTTAGCACCACTTCAACTCCTTGCTAGAGTTTTCCATTCCAGAAAAAGAACTCATATTTTTACACTCGCGTCTGTGGTTTCCTCAGAGCATCTGGAGGAGGAGCACCCACAGACACTGTGGGTATCTCTTTACAGAAGCAGTGCTGAACCTTATGGCACACCTATTTACTGATTTATGGTTTACAGTGCTTCTAACTAAACCAGTGTTGAGTTCACATCAAAGTGAAGTACTGCTCAGTACTACAACTTCCTTTTGGGGCCACATCACAAAATTGCCAACTAAAATTACATAAATGGTAGTACCAGTGACTACGTCTTGGGAAAAGATGCAAAAAGTAATTATGAAACAAACTTCTCTTAGAAGTCTGAGCTAGATTAATGAAAAGCGAGAGCTAAAAAAATAAAAAAGATGCAAACTAAATCGATTACAAATCAAATACTCTTAAATGGAAAATATTCATTTCTGCCGTCAGTGCTGAGTAATTGAAATGCTTTTTGAACTTGGTTATTTTCAAAATTACTTGGAAATGAAGATGAGTGCTCCTTCCTAACTGCAGTTTGTTCTTAAACTACAAGCAAAATTGTAGTATGAGCTATACAGTAACTAACAGGAGATCACAACTGGCTAGGCTGTGCACTAGATGTCACAAAAAAGCTTTGTATTACATCAAACGACTGGAATTAATCAATATACTGAATTTATAGTACAGTGAACATAGCTTAGAAAGAATTGATCCAACACCACGTGTGTGTGTGTAAAATCCAAATACAGGTTTAACAAATTAGACCACCTTGCTAATTTTCACTTTAGATGCTCATTTATAATCATAATGTCTCGAACGCGCATCGCCACATGTATTGAAAAGCCTGTTCTTGGGTTGTCAACTTGTTTTGCTAAAGTGCATCTGCTTGGCAAGTACCAGAATGCTTCCATTTGTTATTAGTGAAATAAGTATACTCTCACAAAATTAAGACAAATTAACTGTGTTGGTTCTGTAGAGCAAAACACAATGTTTTCCTACAGATCATTTCACAGAGCAGGGCACAGACTGGGACTGCTCAGCAGGGGAAGACCCAGGCTGGGGCAGGCAGGAGATTGGGAGGGAGCCCAGCAGCAGGAACCAAAGCCAGCTTCAGCCCAGCGAGCCATAGCACCCTTCCTGCTCACCTGGTGGGGTGAGACGAGCTTCTCCAGAGAACAATTCAGATTGGGAGCCCAGCGGAGTGTTTTCAAATCACCTCTCTCTCCCCATTGCCCACAGAGAGAGTCTAGAAAGGTTAATTTTGTAGTGCAGTTACCTCCAACAGTGGCTAATGGACTAAGACATCTGTTGAGACTCATTAAAAGCCTGATTTTCCTTTATTCCTGATATCAGGAAGCTCCAACAGCCCCAGACTACACAATGCTCCTACGGGGCGCATTTAAATTATGATGCTAATTTAAGACATTCGACACTGTGGGCAAACAGTGGGCTGTGGGGGTGCCACAGAAATCTGCTGTACTACTCTTTTCCATCTGTTGCGTTGTCACCACACTTCCAGTGACAGAGGAAGAGCTTAGAGATGAGTTTTCAGAGTAGATGTCCAAGCAGCAAGTTTCTAAAACCTCTGAGATGACCTGCTTCTACAACATGACGCCATTTGCACTCAAGGGCAAAGACAGCCTGGCATCCCACACAGAAAATTCACTGTTGTTCCTTTAGGGATTCACTCGCTGGGAAATGTCAGTAGGCAAAACAAGCAGCTGGCTGTCAAGCCTAAGTTCAGTTCTGTATGCAGAAATTAAAAGGAACGTTATAGTTTGTCTGTCTAGAGGTGTGAAAACATGATACTCAAAACTGGATTTGAACTAGAAAAGCATACGTACAGTGTATATTCATATAGACATCAGCCTCCACAACCACTGCAGAAAATCTGCCTTGAGGGCAATTGTGAGAAGTTGTTAAATATGACCTGCCTGCCAGTTCTAGCTCTGGGTCACCTCACTACCCAAGACGGCTGGCAAAGGGCAAGGTTGAGGAATGGCAGAGGCAGAGGCAATGCTGGTAGAGAAGCTGCTCTGTGGGTCAGACACTAATTTCCTAATTTCCAGTCCAGAAACCAGCAGAAATGCAAAAGATTTAATCGGCTCGGAATCTTTGGCTCAAAACTCATCTTTTTCAGAAAGCATTGATCAAAGAGGGTCTTCAGGAAGGCTAAGCAGAAAAACTGACAAAGAATAAACACAACTGTTTATCCCGAATATAACTTTATCTTCAACTGCAGCAAGCCACAGCAATTAAAGAAGTGAGAAATTCCATGTGTGAACACTTTTCTTCTGGATTCTCAGAATTATTCTTTAGAAGTATCTGATATCTGACAAATCAGAATACACCATTAACCAGAAACTCATGGCACTGAACAGGTGTGGGGAGAAGTTTATCCAAAAGCCTAGGAACAGATTCTTCCAACACTTTCATTGCAGAAATGTATTTGGGTTTTTATCACAGGCTGACAAAAAATAAATGTAATCTCATCTGTTCTATTTGTCTTTCAGTCTGTTTATCAGCTGCCAGCTTTCTTCTTCGTATTTTGAGGCAAACTAAAAGTGTTTTTAAAAATATTTTAAAAGACTATTAAGTACCTCCGTATTTTGCTTCCCCATTTCCTCTGCCTCCACCTAAACAAGTAGTCTGAAAACATCCTTTTTTGCTGAACGCAAATAAACCAATCTACAAATAGCTGTTAAATTGCATTTACTGTAGCTATTTGACAAAACATGTTAAACCCCAGCTACTAAGGAATAGCTTTATGCTGAGATGTGTTCAAATGTTAAGAAAAGGTTCCTAATGCAGCTGAGTGGAAGAAGTGGTCTCATTTTACACCACAGTCAGTGCCCAGCATGATTCCTTAGTGCTGAGAGTGGCACTGCAGCTCAGGAATCCTGCAAGGATCTTACAAGTGCTGATTACTGAGAGAAGCATCAGTGACAGGACCTGAGGGAATAGCCTGAAGTTGAGTCGGGAGAGGTTTAAGTTGGATATTAGAAAAGGTTTTTCTCCCAGAGAATGGTTGAGCACCGAAAGAGGCTCTGCAGGGCAGTGATCACAGTCTGACAGAGCTCAAGAAGCATTTGGACGAGGCTCTCAGGCACATGGTGTGACTCTTGGGGTGTCCTGTGCAGGGCCAGGAGATGGACTCAGGGATCCTTCTGGGTCCCTTCCAACTCAGCTTATTCTGTGTTTCCATGAGTCTGTGATTACAGAGCTCCACAAATGTCCTCTATCACATGCAGAGAATGCAGTATGTTAAATCAGAGCCACTGTTGTGCTGCAATCACTTATTCTGTGTATTTTGGGCAAGGAATAACCTTGGCAATTGCTAAGGAACAAAGAGAACTGAATACACTGATGTTCTTTTGTTTCACTCTTGTTCTTTTACTGTCAGGCCAGAAGGGTACTGGACTGTGGTGCTGGTTCTTCAGGCGCCAGCAAGGATGGCATTTCATAAAGGACACACATTCAGTCAGCAAGCAACTTCTGCAGACTTTAAATTATTCTTCTTTGTTGCTCATCTGTTGCTTCTTTGGTTCTTTGATGCCATGGAAGAACAGCCAGATAATGCAGTCCGGATTGCAACATACAAATGCAAATTAAAAATCACAGAATAAGGCTTACATAAAACAGCAGGCTGGTCATCCAGTGGCATCGGATCAAATCCTTAGTGCAGAGCAGCCACTCAATAGTATTGCAGGTGTTTCATCCTGTTCTGGACCTGACATTCCAATTGGGCATTACATGGTTCAGCACACTACTGTTCCTTTGAGCCACTGGAGGCTTTGACAGATTTCAAAAGGAAGGTCCAGTGTTTACCACCAGAAAGGCAATATTTGCTAAAATACTTAATGAGTCCACTCTGCTCTGTTAAACAGGAAAACTTGGTGTTTCACTGAATGAGAACAGCAGATAAAAGCTGAGGACTGACATAAGTGAGATTATTTGAAGAGACCTCATGCAACATGGGTAAGACTTGCACTCAATTCGTGAATATTTCTTGTGTTTCACAAAAAAAATATTACATTTATCCTCAATTTTAAACCCAGATCTGTATCATTGCAGAGCAGATTTTTTTGGTGGTTGTATGCCATTCTGACTGCTTTAGGTACTTAAAAGCCTCTTATTATTAGAGAGATTCATAATCTTTTATGAAAGTATCCTCAAAAGACCTTGACAGCAGGATAACATTATTACCTGCATTTCAACGTTTGTGGATAATACGAGGTGTAGGCAGATCAACGTGTTAAGGCTAAACAGATGAATCCAAGAACTTCAGGTGGGATTATTCTGAGACATCAAGAAGAAAAATCAGAAGTCCAGGTAACATGAACCTTTTGAGGAAACATCAATAAAATGAAGGTTGCTTAAGCCTAGAGAGAGAGACTTGATTATACATATGAACTCAAACTTTGAGAAGAATGAAGTGCTGGAAGAGACTGCCTGAATCCTAAAGGCTTTTAAAGAGAGAACAAGGAGACAGTGGTCTAGGAAAGCCAGTGAAGTTGAAGTTGTTTTCACTTTTGTGCAAGAGTGAACCTACTGACCTCGGGATGTGCTCATTGATGTAAACTGGAAACCTCCCTGAGCCTCCAGAGTTATCTGAGTCCATATCCAGGGGATGTAACCCACCAAGGATGATCTCAGTGAGAGCTCAACACATCCCAAAGTCATCCTTTTAAACTCAGCACAGCCTGCTACAGTAGCTGCTGGGGTGGGTAAATCCAGGCTCAACCCCTGCAGCCTTTAATAATTCAACAAAGCTCAAAGATGGGAGCCACAGCCGTGGGCAGGTAATTCAGGTAGACACTGTGACTGTGCTAGGCAGCACATGTTAAAAACAACAGCTGATGCACTAGGCTCGTTTTAAAATTAAGAAATAGTAGGCATTACAGATCTGAGCCCCAAAATGCAGAGCAGCTGAGGATACTACAGAATTCTTCTGGAGTTATAATAAGCTCACTGCATCTGTAAATTGGACGTTTACATGTCTGGCCACTGTGGTGATTATTGTTGTTATTAAAAGAGAGTGCAGAAAATCTAAATAAAACACACAACTCTGCTGTTGATCATTCACTTATTTCTTTCCTGGAGCAGCCTGCTGTACTGCTAAGAAAAAATAAAATACAATTATGCGTTATAGCATAACACTTAATTAGCTTTACAAGAAGACATTAAGCAACACACCAGATGCTAATGAAATCCTGAAAGTCCATTTTGTAATGAAGCACATATGTACTAACATATTTTAATTTCAAACTAGTTCGGGGATTACAAAAAGAAATTGGAAGTTACAACCTCAAGACTGCACACAGACATGCAAGAAGTAAAGTATTACTGGGAGTAGGATTTACAGTTTAAACAAAATATCTCTATCAACAATAAAAAAACCCACACACACAGTGCATTCATCAGTTTAAAACAACTATGACAGCTGGCAGCACTATTGGTAAGTTCCCTGAAGATAAAAAGCAATACCAAGTCAGAAACCATTGGTAGGCTGAAGGTAGCCTATGAAAGCCTCAAAGAAAAATATGTGCAACCCATTTGATGAAAAGTGATTGAGGATCTGCAAAAAGGGAGAGATGATCAAAGGATTAAGCCAGGAAATTATCTATTTAAAATCCTTTAAAGATACCAGTGTGATGCTCTTAAGGCTTCTATTTCTGCCCAAATGGAAAGTATCTCCCCAAGGACCCAGCTCAAAGATAATGAAAGTCACTGAGAACCATAAATTCTGAATAATCCTGAGGATGCCAGGATTACCATCGCTGCATTGTCCTTTTAGAGGGCAAGTGAGAGCAGCACGTGGTCTTCAGCTGCCCAGTAAGCCCAGAGCAGGGATTTGATCCAGACCACACCTTGTCCCAAATTCTCCCTGACTGCTGGACCTGCCAGCAGTAAACGGAGCCTCTCTTGCTCCCTCTGCCCATGCACAGAAATCTGCAAAGTGGTGCTTCTGGTCATAATAAACAGAGAAATTCAAATACAAGATTCCTGATGGCCTCACTTCATATTGAGTGGGGCTATTTTGCTGGAATAACATGAGTTTTCTGTGTCTTTGAGCTGCTGTGGTACTGGAGAGCAGGGTACCCAACAGAGTCAGATGCCTGCAGGGTTGGGAGCAGCCAAGTGGCCATCTCTGGATTGCTGGGGATGGATTTACAAAGCTAAAGGAGTTTCTTCATGCTTCTGAGTGTATCAAAAGCTGGAGTTCTACCCAAAGTGAATGGAAATGGAGTAATTAAGAATTAGTTTGTGTTTGAAAATCTGATCCTTTAACTATTGAGGCAACATTTTATGACAAATCTCTCTGTTGCCATTTTGTGGCACTGCACAGCCATGTTCATATTCTGACTATGATAAGGTAAAGAAAAAAAAAACCCAAAACAACACAACAAACAAAACCCAGCCAGAAACAAACCATAAATAACCTGACTGTATTTTACAGCAATCCTCCAGAACACTCCACCTAATCCCAGTGATATTACAGACACTAGCACAGTAAATATTTTTAAGGACTGAAGCAAAGCAGCAACTCTAGCACCTGAATGGGTGCTTAGCAGCACAATTGTTTCTTTCTACAGTCTCCAAACACTCATTTCCAAACTCTTTGACGCAATCAGAAGATTCTGCAATAGAAACTTATTCCATGACCTCTGTCTGAAATGTTATTGCTAGCAGTTGGATTACTGCAGCAACTGGGACGGGTCTCCGCTCTCTGCAGAATGCTGAGTAGTTGTTACACATATTATCTAATAAAACACACATTATTTCAAACGTAGGTGGAACATAAAAATTCATCTAATACCTTTATGTGAAGCTAAATGAGTGCAAAAAAAAGAACAAAATGGACAAGATACATTTTTTTAAAACATGAGGAAAACTAAACCCAGCAAATTCTTCCTCATTTTTAAATTAGCAGTTGTATCTATGTTATCATTATGCAGTTCTCCTTCTTCCTCTCCTCTTAAGGTATTGATTTTTCTTTCCTGCTAATGAACTAGGCACTCTGACAAATGTAAACATCCCAGCGTCCAGTAATTTCAAGACATAAGCCTACTAGGAAACACTTACAGAGACATTCTGCAGTAGTCACAAAATGCTTGTTTTACCAGTCACTTGCTAACACCCAGTGCGTAAATGTATATAATTGCACAAGTGCTCCATGAACCACCATTACCTGGTTGAAGAACTTGGACAAATTGTTTGACTTATTCTGCACTCTCATTCTCAGCACGAGCTGGAAGCACGCCAGAGGAATAAGCTACCCAACAGATGTTAATTGTGCACTAGACCACACGGCATGACTCCACATCCTACACAATTTTAAATATTGCAATTACTCAAAGACACAAGGGCAGCCTCTCCAGACAGCCTTTCACACCTTAAAAAATTCTTTTGGGAAATGTGCAAGGAAGCAAGACAAAGTTAAGAGCTTAATGTAAAGCACACAAACAGTAGTGGCGCTTCCAAAGAGCTCTCCCAGATCTTCCATGTTTTATACCAAGGAAAACGGAGGGAGGTTCAGAAAAAAACAAGTAAAGAGGATTTGGGAAGGGAGATGATAAGGACTGGCAGTGAGTGAACAAACTCAGGAAAACCAAAAGGCAGAGAGAGGTTTATGCTCCACAGCAGCACTGTTGTGGCAGGGATCCTCGATGGACCTCTGGCTACACGGGGTTGAAGGGCTGGAAATGCAACAGGATAACAGGATCATGATCTTAGTTTGGGTACCATTTTGATTTCTCACCTTTATTGTCCTTTCAAAAAGCCCCAATAAAAAGATTGAAAAATCTTGAAAGAATTTTTTAGGCTCAAATATTTATTTTCTCAGCCTTGTTTTGGTTGCCAAGAAAACACAAACTTTAAAGAGAAAGCTTTTTCCAGAGCTGCTCTTTTGATGAGAAAAGAAATTAGTTTTCTTTTAGAGATTGCTATCCAAGTATAATTAGATAGGTTTACAAAATATATTTATTTCCCCTCAAATGGAAACCATATTTTAAAGGAGATTTGAATGTGTAACTTCTAAGCAGAATCAAAGGACTCTTATCAACATACAAGTCCTTTATTGTCTGACAGGCATGGAAATTTTGTCTGAGTAGAGATTGATTTGATGCCAGCTTGCAGCAATTGGAAAGTAATTAGCATTCTTTCAAACTGAGGACCAGAAGAATGGCCTAAGGATGACATTCAGTTCAGTGAATAAGGAAGAAAATTTGTGTCTCCTGCTTTTAAATAGGGATGACAGAATTTAGAAATCAGTGACTTTACTGTAAGCTCCTGTAAGCTACTGCCTCCAAGGCCAAGCCCAAAGGATATAAACAGAGAATTTGTTAATTGGTGAACACAGTATTTTGACTCTGACAAAGAAGTCTGCAAGTAGGTTTTTATGATTAGCCACCATTTTTTCTTGCCCTTTTAAGATGCTGTTCTAGTGGTTTTTTGACTGAGAAATCTCAGTTCACTTATGCACTAAGGATGGCAACACTGTGAAGACAACCATCACTCATATCCTGTAAGTTCTAGTTTAATTCTTTGTAGAGATACTTTTTTTTCTTTTGGTGGTTTTTTTTCCACTTCAATCTCTGTGCACAGGTATGAAGCAATCTTGTACATGTGTCAAAAGACTTCTGCACCTTCACAAAATACCATAAATCATTAAATACAGCTGGCTGAATTAATTCTGCTCACACAAATAGCAATGTTAACTTTCATCAAGAGCTGGTACTGCAACCACCAGCAGTAAATCCAGAAAAAATACTCTGCTCATCACCTGTTACGTCCATTTTGCTGCTTGACATGCTGTTAGGAATCTTACTAGGAAGTATAGAAACCAAGAACACAAAATATTTGAATTTTTCAAGAAAATCCAGTCCATTCTGGAAAGACACAAAAATTCAAACCAGTGATTTGTCATGCGCTTTTTGTTGCAAGTGTTTTTTATACCTAAACCACAAAAAAAATTGAGAGATTAGAAGACAAGGTTTTGCCGGCTCTCCATTTGAAGTAGTAACTAGTTGGCCACCCTTTCAGCATCATCTTTGAACAATCATTTCCTGGAAGAAGGGGAATAAAGAGAATGAATTATAGAATGCAGTGCAGGAGAAATTGATCTAAAGGCAGGTCAGGATACAGGAAAATGAGGCACATTTTTCTATTTTACTTGCCTGGAATGTCATGTTTCCTAATAATGATACCAATAAATGGGCTTTCAGTGGAAAATGGCATGTGAAGACTTTTGACATCACCAGTGAACATGGGACTCACCCCTATTTCACGTCCATCACTAACAGCTCTGAATTACCAGTGAAATAGAAACACAAATATTTAGCAAAACCTCTCAAACAGCAGAAATAAGGGACAAGAGTAAAGAGCTGAAGGGAAGAGAGAAGACATGTGTTTCCTGGCTAGAACTCAGTTTACAGAGAGGATTAAATTTATTTTTCTAATTAGAACCTTGTTAGTTTTGAATTATATGCAGCAGTGTGGAAAGGAAATCGTGGGGGAGATGGTGTATGAGCCAAAGTTAATGCTCAGCAACAACCACAACAGACAAGATGCAGCCAAAGGTGCAACAGTACAAACTTCTGTTTCTTCACTTTAAGTCCTGAAAAAAGAAAAAATTTAAGCATTAAGTAAAGTGACATCAGCAGAAGTGAAAGTTTTAACAGGTCATTTTCCAGGAATACACTTGGTCTGACAGACTTCACAAGCAATAACTGCTGTGATAACATGACAAAGAAAAGCCTAAAAAATTCCAGAAGCCACCACCAAACACCACCATCCTCCAAAAAAAAAAAAGAAACAGCAAATAAAACAGTCTAAAAAAAACCCCCTTATTATTTCTGAAAACTGATATTCTGGCAAGAACCAAAACTATGATCGCATTCAAGAGAAATAAAAAAAAGAGAGAACTAAGGAGGCTATTTAGTTTTTATTTCACCCAAGAGCACGTTTATAATGTCATGTCAAGATGAGCTTTCTGGCTAAAACTTGGTCAGGATTTGTATCTACAATGAAGTTAATGACATTGCCCTTCAAGGGTGACGAGCTCCTTGGTAAACAATTACATGTAGCCATAAAGCAAATTAACGCTGAACCCGCAGTTATAGCTCACTGTCAGGGGCTGTACTGCAACCTCAGCAATCCTCCATGCAAACACCTTCTCAGGAGAGCTCTGGTAGGAGATGGATCTATCAGAAATCTGCAGAACCCCCTCATTAATGAGTGAAACTGGGGACTAGAGCCTGGGGACTAACATAAATAAGTTTGAGAAATAAGATATACGTCCGTATTTGCATGAATGTAATTTCTGGAGCATGCTGCCATAAAAAGCCATGAATTTGTCATGTCTATTTGGCTTCAAATCAAGGCTGAAGACCTCTGTAGAATATATACCGTGATGGAGATGAAGTAAACAGCTTCAACATACAATAAAGTTCCATGGCCTCTACTACACAGTGTCAGGGTAAGCAATCAAATATCCCAGTTTCTCCTTAAAATCTATGATTCCATACTGAGAGTAATTTCTGAAGCAATGGAATGAAAGAAAAACATAACTTTTCCACATTAATGAGCATAAAAGGCTCCTTTTCCACTTTTTATGCCCATCAAAGCAAGGGACTTATTGTCTAAACTAACCTTTGAATAAACACAGAAGGCTCTTTTTAATGTCAAACCCCTTCCTGATAACAATTAGACAGTTAAAAATAAATGCCCCAAAACTTATGGTTTAAAGCAAACAAACAAAATTCTCACACGTGTTGTTACAATAACTGGGGTAGTTCATTATTTTCATGTTTCCCGTCAAGGAAAATACTTGTGGTAACTTTGAGGCTTCTTTTCCTAAATACTGATACAGCCAGGAAGTAGGTGGAAAGCAGATCCCTTTTGGGTGGGAATGAGAGGAACTGCAGGAGCAGAGAGAAAGGGAATGAAGAGACCATCTTGGATGCAGCTTCCAGAGCCTCAGAAACACAGCTGACACGACAGAGAAAGATTTAGTGTTCAATACAGTTTGAAAGCAGCCTAGAAATACAAAGGATTCATGCATTTTGTGCATTACTCTGCTTGTGTTCATAAAAACAGAAGGTTTTGCGGTTTTTTTAATTAAATGAAGTTGCACATGAGAAACACCCAACTCCCTTACTAACACAGCAGAAACAAACTACAAGACCCAGAGACTTTGACTAATTGCCCATATCAAATGGAGAGAAGAGGATAATACAGCTCTAAGTTTAATAATTGGCTATTGTAATAAGACTGACATCGCTGGATGTCCTTGGGATCACAGTTTCTTTTGGCAATAAAGCATTCGGAATGGTTATGGTGAACATTATGAATGTTTATTAACATAACAGCGCATTCTGGTTCCACAACATGCAGGATGTGTACAATGGTGCTGCATGCATTATTCATACTGTGCAAGACCAAAATAATTCCTCGTTTCAGTCTTCTGGATTCATAATTTAGGATGAAGAGACAGTCACTCTCTTACAACAGAGATGTTTATGCTGCTCTTACTTAGGTTCATTTGGGTCTCGCACAGACACAAAGCAGAGGATGTGATTTAACACATCAATCAATATGAAAAATTGTTAACAGCATTTCTGAGTGCCCTGATAATCTCAGAATTAAAAGCAACACCACGGCCCCTTTTCTCATGCAAAACATCGTGTGTTAAACACAACAGATGGAAAATAACATTATATAAAATAGCAGATAAATAAATTGGGAGCAAGAGCACAAAGTAGGGCGTGTAGGAGCCAGAAACCTTTTATTTCCTCCTGTTCCTCTGTCTCTCCGGTAGCTCTAAAATTGGAAACAAACTGGCTTAAACTATTTCTGTGAGCTTAGAGAACTTAAAGAACAAGCATTGGTTGTGAATGAAATTTCAGCCTGGTAACAGCATCTGCCCAAACACCAAAGTTAAAAAAGGAAGTGTTGACAGGTCCCTACCTACAAAATGCTACAGTGGCAATTGAAATGTCACATGTGGCCAGTCCTGTCTCAACAGCTCCCACCTCTTGACCAAAGGAAGAGGTGACAATTGTCTTCTTAGTAGCTCTTCTGTCTTTTTACACAGGGCGCTGCAAAATTAATTTCAATACAGACAGTACTGAAATATTGCTTCTTTGCTAGGAATATTTATCAGTTTAGATTCTTCTTAAGCATTATAGAACAGCAAATGTCACTGTGATTTTTATATTTTTATATATATATATAGTTTGATTGCATATAAATTCAGTTTTGGATCGAACATATCATTCAGGAATTTCACAGAGAAACTGTCCAAGGCACACAGCTGAAAAAACATCTTTAGAAACCAGGTCAGATATGTTACATTATTTCATTCTTATATTTTCAGAGAAAATATTTAAATTTTTACCTTAAAAAATGTAAAACAAAAAATTCATTGGGGAGCGGGGGGAAGCATATTTTCAAAAAAATTATATCAGTCCCAAAAAATTTATGTGGAAAGCCACAGCATTATTGAGAGGATTAATGACAGATTGCAGACATGAAAAGCATGAGAAACAGAACATGAACATGGTGAACCTAAATACAGCATTCACACGTATGATCTGGTGATCCAAGATCAAGGACTTTCCAGAGCCAGATGAAATAAAAACAGAGCAGGATGCTCAAAAGAAGCCCCAAAACAGCGAAATTTTCTAACTTGCTCTTAAATCCCTTCCCACTTTTGGACTAACAATTTCCATTATGAACATCTTATAAAATCTAACTCACGGGAATTTTTAAAGATATTTAATTATCCACTAATTTATCAGGGAATATTAGGTATACATGATGTGGGAATTGGCAACCCCCGTGCCCTACAGAGTGCCACTTTTAAGCAATCAAAGCAATTCCTAGAGCAGATTTGACACATAAAGTCCCCCACGCTTCCCTAGAGCTGGGGAACCCTGGCTGCTGCCCCCCATGCCCCTGAGGCTGCCCTGTGCCATCCTCTGCACAGCTGTGGCTTCCAGGAGGCACAAATCAGGTGCCACTTTGAAACCTCTGTGAACCAACACCTCAAGTCCCTAAACCACTTCACAACGTGCGCTGTTCATATGCCCCTCTCCGCTTATGAAATTTTCCTTTTAAGCATTCACTTGGACAGGTGTTTTAATGTATAAATCTGACATAAATTATGCCAGAAACCACTTTGGTGTCTGACAACAAGCAGAGAGGAAGGATGACACTTAACTCTGAAAGCAGTGAAAAATGACACAAAAGACGACCTTGTTCCGTCCTTGAGCGTGGCACAGGCGTGCTCAGAGATGCTGCCCTGCCTGAGGCAGAGGGAATGGATCTGCCCTGGCCTGACCAAGGCAGAGCAACCTTGTGGGCAGCCAAATCCATCACCAATTCCCGCTCTGTGGTGGGCTCGCTGATGACAAGTCTCTTCATGTCCCCTTTCTAAAAGATGCCTTTAAACATTCTTTTATTTTATTTCCATCAAGCAGAGTGAGCAGCTTGTATCTATCCACAAAACATTGTCATTATGCCCATTAAATATCAAGCCCAAGTCAGAGAAGAAATGATGAATCCTTTGCATTACAATAACCAGAACACATCTGCCCCACACTTTTATTTTATTTCACAGTTTACTCAATGTTTCAATTTTTGGAGCACAGCAGCGGCATTTTTCCAAGACCAAATACAATTAGTCTTTTCACTATATGACTGCAATGCAGAGTATATAAAAAAAAAAATTATTGTGTTTGGTGTCATTTATTTAATCTGAGTGTAAGTAAAATTGCTTATTTGATCATTTATCTAGGAGACAATGTCATGTCACAGTTTTACTGATCACACAATTTGATTTTATTTTCATTTGTTATTAGAGACTGCAAACAGTGGAATAAAAAAAGTATATTTACAACCTCTAGTTAAGAACTGAATTTCCCACTTGAATCAACAAACCACCCTCAGTGAGACTGTGTGTATGTGGAGTCAAGGCTCTACTGGAATATATGCACACGTGCTTAAACAGAAAGATATTAAAACTTTGTCAGCAGGAATGCAATCAATAACTAGTGTGGTGTCTGAAGGGAAAAAAAACCCAAAACCCAGAATTCCAAAGGGAATTTTAGCAGAGAATGATGGCAGAGTTGTTGTTCAAGCCCTCAATACAGGGCTTCTGATCACCATAATGAAATTACCCAGATTCTGCAAGTGGGCTTTAATGAATACAACATGACAAACATTACCTGAGAAAAAAGATTATCTGCATGTGTTTGTTTTCTTTTGGCTCACAAGCACTTCTAAGTTAAGATTTTTTTATCTTATTTTCTCCTGATAATTCATTTTGCTGCACAGGAGTTCTGCTTTAACTGTTAAGACCAACCACTTCCCCAGCTCTTCAGGGTAAGAAAAAGTGCAATCTGCAGTTTTGAACAAAATTACTGTGCGTGGTATAAATTAATTTAGTTCTAGTTCTACGGTAGCTTTACATGTTTTTTGCAGCTTAATGTCTAAGAAATAACACAGACAAACTGCCCTCACTTTTAAGAAAGCTGAGTGCCCAGTTCAGAAATTTTCAAATGAGGAACAAAACACTCACAGAAAAATGCTACCACAGTGGTCTGTATTTTCAGTGTAGCAATATTTCACGCAATTTAAACAAATTTTCTTTAAAAGAACAAAAGATCTTTCTGGGGGGAGTTGCCTTGTCCGTGACTTGTTCTCCAAAACGTACCTACAAAGAAATTGGGACCCACAAATCTGACCCTTCGGCAACAAAATCCTTCTCCCTCCTGCATCGTCTGCGGTGCCGGAGAATGGTTTGTTTGGCACATATGCTCCCTGAGTGCGAAGTCATTCCGGTGAAATGAAAGACAGTCTGGTGTAGCTCATTCATTAATTTTCACAGCAGTTGGTGCCCTGTTGGCATTTCAAATTAACATAAGGAAAAGTTCAAGAGATTTAACTTCATTTCAAATCATGTCTACTATGATTTTCAAGAAATGTTGCAAATAGATTAAATTGCATTAGTAAAAGCTAATTGCAGAGCAAAAGAGAAGAATATTAAATGCTAAGTATCAAACTAATTTCAGGGTAACATAATTTTACCAGCTGAATCATCCCCTGCATGAAAGCTCACACTCAAGTAGCTGCAGCAGTGACTGAGTCACAGGGCAGGGCTGAAGTCCCTAAAGATGCTGTTTTGCAAGTGTTGAATATACAACTTGGAATGAAAGGATTTTAGTCCTGTTCATTGCACAGCTCCAAGCCCTTCCAACCTTCTCTGCAACTGGATCCAGGGTCTAAATAAGCCAGTTCTTATGTGTGTAATAAACTCTTTGGGGCTACTGATAAACTGCAGGGCCTTAAGAACATGCAGAGCTCTAATGATATAGCTGGGGTTTCCCAGCACTTGCCTTTGGCCATTCATTTCAAAACTCCCAGTAACACCTTCTGTACTAAACTATCCTGATCTGACCATGAAATGGGGAACTTACATCAAACTCCCTGCAATCTCAAGTGTAATTGCAGCTCTTTATTTCTGCACTGGTTGGTTTTGCTGTTTGTCCTTTAAGGTCACTGACAATTCAGGAAATATATCAACTCAAGGAAGAGTGGATGGAGAGAAATAAAACACTTTTTTTTTTTCCTGAATAACAGAATATCCAGTGCATTTTAGGCTTTGCTTCCTTCCTGCTGTGTGGGGAATTTCTGGGTGAAAACAGTGTCCTTCCAATGAAAAACTTGATTACTCAAAAAGAAGAAATAAAGGTGATAACACTGGGGAAAACAGGAAAACTGTAGCCTCAAATTACCTGATAACAAATCAGGGAGCCATTAATGAAGTTGGATAAAAGCTGTCAAAGGGACCGAGGTGCAATCACCTAATTTAGATACCAGCAGTGCAGATAGCTGCATTTAAGCATCTCCCTTTTATGTAATGGAGAGACATAGGTTCTTCAATGCTGTGGGTTCTCCTCCTCTGTGAAGGATCAAAAGTGCTTCTTTTTCTCCTTGCCTATTTATTTTCCCACTGCCCAGAGTCCAGGTGATATCCAAAGTCATGTAGGTTGAGTCCTACTCCCTGGTGTACGGATGCTACTGAGAAGCCAAAATGAGGCACTGGCATCCTTGAGAGACTGCACCAAAAGGATGTTTGTGAGGTTGGAGGAAAGGATGAAATTCATTGAATTCCCAAAATTAATTTCCTTAAGGGCAGGACATACACTGAAGTGGCACCACATCACTCAGGTCCACAAGTGTGCAGACAAATAGACAAATTTTCACAGGAATAGGGCATTTCATTGAAATTGTTCTGGCCTTATTTTTTCCCCAAAAAATCCCATTATTTCATGCTGAAAGAGCAGCGGGAAGCTGTAGAATCTCTGAGACCAAGTGAATTCAAAGCTGAGTCAGAAGAAAAAAACAATACATGTCCAATGGCACTTCACAAATACTGCTTGCAACAGGAGCGGGTGAAAACATCCACAAGGAAGCCATTTTATGCTTGTTACATTCAAAGTGTGGGAGAAACACTGAGAACATTTCTGAGCTTGGTTGACCCAGAAGGACTGCTCTGGTTTGTTTTCAAAGTAGAAGCTGAATAAACAGAATCATTATAATAGCTCAGTGTTTGCTAAGACTGTAGACCCAGAGAATGAAGTCATCGGATAAAAAAATAAAAATATGTGCATTGTAGACTATTGAATAAGTGAGCTAAAGAACAAGGCTAGGAAACAGAAGGAAAAATACAAGCTTGGTCTTTGGTTACACTAAAGCATTTATGTCCATCCATAATAAAACCTGGCCATGATGTTACCTTAAATTAGTCTAAACCACTTAAACTGCCCCTCCCTTTCTGTAATATAATATAATATAATGTTATGGTATAAAATATAGAGCCTCCCCTTCAGCCACGTGCACATGCTCACTTCCTCAGTGTGACACAGAGATGGCTCCTGTCACAAGGCAGACATTTCTTTGTGCTTTGTGGCACAAAACCCTTGAAGAAATCAGTCTGCAGAGCACTGTCTTTTCTCACTTACGGGCTTCAGAGTAGCAGTAGAGAGCAGAAGGGCCAGAAGTCAGGGAGAAGAAAGTGAGACCGCTGATCACGGATTCCCAAGTTCAAAGCCAACAGAGCCAGTGTAAGTCCCTGGAATGGCTCAGAAGCAGAAAAGCTGGGGGTGCTCAGTTCCAGGGTCAGCTTCAGAGGGCACAGTAACACAGCGTGCTGTGTCTCACCCGGCCCCAGGGTCAGCCCGAGCACGGCAAGTGTTTGAACAAAGTTATTTGTTCTTCAGGCCTGGGTGACAAAATTCTTCCCTTCTGGATCAGTGCTTTTTGACCAATGGAGCAAGCTCTACTTGAGGCTTTCTCTACATGCACAGGAATAGTTCAAAGGCAGTTTCTTTCCCCTTCTTTCCTCTTGGGTCCTTAAAGACGCTTTTGGATGAAATCCCTCTGCTTCACCATGCACATTTACCTAGGGACGCTCATCTGCAGGTTCATCACTGCTCTTCTGACATTCATAAGTGATCACAGCACCAAAAACACTCTCCAGGGAGGCTCTATTAAAAGTTTCTGCAGACTTGTAGAGAGGTTGGAAACATGCAGCAACAGGCCCCATTAAGAGATTCCCTCTTCGGCCTTCTCCAGCCTTTTCAGCATTGTGGTTTGTTCAGAGGCCAAGGGGCTCTGAACAAGAGTTATTGCTCACCAGGAGTTTACTTGTGCATAGTTACCCATGGCCACAGTGACTTTGCAACATATCTGTAATTCCTTTGATTGAATGCGAACAGTCACAGCTACAATTTCCACCTGGGACACAGAAGTCTTGGGATCAGTTGATTTGGGAAGCTGTAGCCAGTTAGCCAGTGGAGTCATATCCACGCTGCAAACTCAACAGAGCTTCCACAGCTGCCACTGAGGAGAAACTTGTAGGTTTACAGCCCGTGTAACAGGTATGGAGGAACTTGAGCAAGACCTTAAGCTTGAACTCAGAGTCCCAGACCTAAACCTATAGCACAGTATGCAAAATAATAAAACTATGGAAATGCAATAATGGGATGCTTTAAATCCAAATCCAAGGAATTAATTTCTGCACATATGATACAACGAGCTGTGCAGGATTTTAAACACCTTCCAGATAAATAAGAGAGAGAGCAAAATGGACTGTAACAAAACTCTTGTGGTCTCAAGCTGTTATCTCATCTATCTGAAAAAGGTAAACAAAGTTGGCTAAATGAAAGATTGGGACTGATGATATCCAACTGCTGTCTGACATTTCAACATTGCAATTAAAGGTCTTCTCCTTTGGAGCAGCCTCTATTTGTCAAATGAAACATCAGGAATGTTTTTCAGTTACTTTTAAGAAGGTTTCAAAGTAATAAAAAAGAATGAGTATAAATATCAGACTAAAAACTTGAAAATGTGCTATCTGATTCAAAGCGTGCATAATGTATTAAATTAATTACATATATAATGCTGAGAGACAAAACATTGCTGGCAGTAACTTAGTCCCAGATCAGGAAAGGGACTTGGGAATTACCACATCCAGAGGGAAAGAGATAGTGAATCACATCTCCCAGAAGATTTCCAAAAGCAATGGGAAAATCTTGCAGGGTGAGAAATAGATTTTTTAACTGCAATTATCTACAAACAAATTGAGTATTTCACCAAGTGCTTTTGTCTCTACCAGTAAACATCAAAAAAAAAGCAATAGCAATAGCATAGATCCAGGAAATGTTGTGGCATTTGGAGTATTTCACAAGCGTTTCAGTTTAAAAAATCTTTTCATCAGAAGATGGTGAATTAGACAATGACTTAATATTTCATGGAATTATATCGACTTCTATATTTTAGGTAGTAAACTGGGACGTGGATAGAATTTTTGGGAAAGTCACATCGTCATGAGAAAACAATTACCTTTCTGCCACCTCCACTTTCTGCATGTTGACAATGCTTAGTGGAGCACCACCTTTAAGAACCTGGACTCAGGACCTCCCCTCCCATTTATCAGAGGTTTTATAATGCAGACATCACAACTCTGCACAACACTGCTTAATAAACACACTGCCACAGTTCCACAGCAGAGTCTCTAAGGAATTAGAACGTTCTGTGCAGTCTCCTTTTTCTCCTGAGGAGATGCCAATCAGCCAACACGTGAAGAAATTTAAATGGACTATCCTTGGTTCTAGGAGAGAAAATGGATTTATTTTTATGTCAAGAAGAAAAAAATAAGATCAAATGTTTTCAGCCCCATACACACACACACACACACACACACACATATACAACTTTAGGAACACTGGGGTTAAACGCATTCGTTTCCAGAACTCAAGGGGGAAAAATTTTTAGAAAATAAAAAACACAACCAGAGGGTATTGGGGGTTTTTTCTACCAAAATTAGGGCTTGTGGTTTTGGTTCGGTTTTGTTTTTTTTTTCAATACTCCTAACATGATGTACCTGGACATATTATAAGAAACTCCAGCACACAATTACTACAGCCGTTGTATACCCTTGTACTTCAAGAGCATTATTTTCATAATTATTGTAGCGAGTTGAGAATTAATAATTAATTCTTTTCATCTGGGAAAAAAATGTGGGAAAGGTCTCACAATGGATAGTCAAAAATAACATGTTTGAATCCATCTTTATTACTGGCAAGAACACATAGTTAATTCAGTTACTGCCAGAATTACTAGAAATATCATGATTATCAGGAGAGCAACTGGTACTGTTTGGGAGTTTCAATAAAACAATTCAACAGTCTGAAAGATCAAAGACATTAGCAAATTAAGTTAAAAGCCAAATGTAAGTTAGCTTTGAAGGAAATGATTCACCTAAACAGACTGAAGGAAAAAAGATACAATTTGAAATGCAATTTCTCAATTAAAATGCGCTCGGAATCCTACTAATCAAAAGGTAAGCAGAAAACTTGTAACCAGAACTTTACTGAGTCACAAAGCTGTTAAAAGGGGCTGCTTTTGCCTCACAGGGCAACGTGAGTGGGGGGTTTTTTTGAACATTCGTCTTCTGAACTTAAGGACACTTATAGACAGCTAATCGTAGAGTTGCATAATTATGCTGACACAATTATTATTATTATACAAGAAGTTATGGTAGTAAAACAAAACAAAAAGGTAAATAACTAAAACAGAAGAATGAAAGTGTGATTGCAATACTGTAACGTGGCAGCAGACTTTTTGTGTAAACAGCGATGAGGAGATTTGTCACCCAGTCACACCAAGGATGAACAGAACGTTGGCACCGGGAACCTGTGAGGGAGGAGCAAAGTTCTTCTGCAGCTCTGACAACAATTTACCTCTGTAATCACAAATAATGCTGCAGAGAGTGCACAGTTAATGTGATAAATAACTCTGCCACCTCACTTCCACCCGCAGCTTCCAACGTGCTTTCTTATTACCCTGCCTGACTTACAGGTGGCAGAGCCCTGCCCACGGGATTTTGTCTGTTCTTTTTATCAAATTTCCAGAAACTATACACAGAAGGTAAAAGGATACATTTTCTTCCCTGTTTCTTGGAAAAATCTCTGTAACTGCATTCATTAAATGGAGACAAGACCTATGCAGGCAACTGAATTCAAACACGCCACATCTGCTCTTCCTTGAAGTGACTCTGAATAGTGAGTAGAGACAGTTTGCCCTCAAAAAATGCCAAAGAACCATGTGCAACTCTAATTTACTAGAAGAGTTTACAGACATGGCTTGGGGACAATCAACTTTTTTTTTTTTTTTTTTTTTCCCCATGCCCTGAACACCATCTTTTTGTAAAAA
>VZTA01022025.1:98374-121998 GCA_013398855.1 Mohoua ochrocephala
TTTTTTTTTTTTTTTTTGCCACATGCCCTGAACACACTCTTTATGTAAAACAGCAGCAGGCAACATACTAAAAGATTAATTTTAAACTTTTCCAAGCATGGCTGGAATCTTTTTTCCATCTACTCCCTCATTCTTTGCAGTATGCAAGAAAGCTTGCCATAATCATACAGATCAGCATAGCTTATATTTATTGCCTAATTATGAAAAAGTAATAATAAAAATGAAAAATGGCAATATAGATTTTCAGTCATATAATTCCAATGTTCCACTTTGCTAAAATGATGTAAAACACCTACTCTTATTAGCCAGGAATATGCTGAAATAGCATTTAAATAAAGACAAAACCCACAGCCAGGCAGAAGGCAGAAATGCTACAGCCACATTTTACAGTTTCCAATTAGGTGTTTCACTGCAAATAAGACATGAAAAATACAATTTTCTCTCTCCATAACTTATACGATGCGCAAGGATCTCAGATTAGCACTCATTATATACCATCAATCTCAGAGCAGTGTTTTGAGACCTCCAAATAAAAGTACGACCCATGTCTGGACAAAAAAGATATTTTGTTTGCTCCTCGATTTGCTATGCATCTTCATTTGTGGTGAAAAGATGCAATTCCCTGCCTTCACAGGTTTATGAAATACTGTTTACATGAGTCAAGGACCAAAACATTTCTTGTTGTTATGGGAACTTGGCGCATCTAAGATGCTGCAGTCATTTGGTAATCTAAGCATCAGACGCTACTGTGTTTAAATTACAGCACGTGCTGGCGCTTTGATGGAGAAAACTACATACATAAAAACCAAATTAAACCAGCAAATATTACGGTAACATTAAGGCTGGGAGTTTAATTAACTTTCCTGAAAGTCAGACTACTGAAAACATTGGAGATCCTCAGATGGCTGAACATGGAAGGAGCAGAGAAAATTAGGCAGAGATAAGAGAGATTGTAAAATTATCTAAATCAAGGTCACAGCACTGGGTGGGAGAGGGGCTTGATCAAAGCAGGAAGGGGCTGAAAGTCACTCTCAGACAGATGCTGGAAATGCAGTTTCCACTGATTTAACATCACACAGCAGATGAAAAAGGGATCTGCCATATTCTTGTTATACTGGGGAGAAACAGCAGACAGTCTGGGTGGGCACTGGAACCTTGAGGAGCAGCCACCAGGAACCTGGAAACCACAGCACGAGGAGGCAAGGCAGCTGACTTTTTAGAAGCAGGGGGTGGAATGGCTTTTACAAATCTTTTTATTAGTGTGGCTGTGATGGCAGGTGTTTTCCTCAGCAGTGATCTCTCCAAAAAACCATCTCTTCATTTACTTTTAGTGCACCTGTGTTCCTTCAATGCCACTTTCTATACACAAGAAAATGGCTGCAGAAAGCTCCTCTCTTTTTCTGACATATCTTATCACAGATCTCATTCTCTCTAAAAGGTGTTTCTGAAGGCTGCTGAACCTGACAACTGCTAGATTTAAGAGGTAAGGCAGCAAAAATTCCCAAATCATTCTGCTGAGCCAGAGAAGTGCTATGGAAAGGGACGTTTATCATATTGTAAATATCAGGTTCTTAAAAAAAAATCTGGAGATAGAGTCCCACCCTTCTTCCCTTCTCCCCACTTTCTTCAAATACTGAATTTAATGCTCTGGCCTTATCCAAATCTTTTCTCACTGCCCTGTCTTTAAGTTCTGAAGCTCTTTGTGGTGTCCCAGGTACACGAGCAAGCATGACTAAGCTGTCTGTGGATACAGGTGAGTTGTTTGGGAGTCTGTTTTCATCCTCTCTACTGCTAGCCTAACTAAAATTACTTGAAAACAATTATCACGTCAGATTCTTCATGTTCCTTATCATCATAATTTTAACAGCAGCCCACATAGCACAAATGCCTGGAGAATTCAAAGATGTCTCTCATCCATTCTCCTCTTTACTGTTTAAGTCTGAATTTAGCAGCAGAGATTGTTTATCAATATTTTAGCCTCAGATTGGCTACACTGAAAAGGAGGGGGGATGTGAGCAGATGGCTGTGGCAAGCTGCATGCCCTGAGCGGGTAAAACACAAATATGCTTCTTGATCAACCACTGAACAAACTCTCACAAATTTCTATGCTGAGGAAGGCCAGACTCAGGCTCTGTGATGGAAACTGACTCAGGTTCTAATTTAATTTGTCTTTCTACAACCTCCAGACTATTTCATAAGCAAAACAAAGGCATGAGTTACACTGCATCACGTGCAGACACGTTTGAATTCAATGCATTCATTTATGTGAAGTTAGCTTGACCTTGTGCCTGCATAAGTCAGATCAGAAAAGTCCCAACAGCTTAAAATAATAATAATAAAAACCACCACAATCGGATACACCAGAAACACTCTCACTGAGAAGCAGCACTTCCAAAAGTCGTTTTCATTTACAGCATCATAAATTCTTATCATCTCAAGTGAAAATGACAGCAATGAAAGCAGACCAGGAACACAAACTCTCCCCTCAGTCTCCCTCAGCATCGAGGTGTCAGGCTTTGATATAGAGATGTGCCATCCAGGACAGGTTTTTCCTGTGCAGAGCAGTTACCACGAGAGCCCACTGTGTTTAATCTGTTCCTTAAAAGGGCTTGACCAGCCAGGAAGAGAATAATTGAGTTAAAAATGCCCCAACAAAGGTGAAGAGAGGGGTCAGGTTGTTTTGGAGCACTCCTTCACCTTGCTGCCAGTGGAGTAAAAACTTAAGTGCAGCCAAGGGAAGATTTTAGCACATCCAGGATTCCCTGGTGTCTCCGGTATTCAAGCCACAATTTCACCTCTCTGTAGGTGTTTTTAAGCACATTTTGTGGTAAAACAGCTCTTGGGATGCTCTTTTCCAGGCCAAGGGCAAGTAGCTGCTACTGGTCTCACACTTGGGCAGAGACTGTCCCACATGCTCTCCTTGCAGATGACAGACTAATATTTTGTCTTTGATGCATCTTCAAATCTGTGATTTTTTTCGTTTATGGACATGTCTAAAGAACCAGATTAGTTTCCAGTTGTACCATTCCGTCAGAAATCCCACTAAGAGGAGTGCTCAAAGTCAAGAGTATGGCAGTAACAGGACTGATCCCTGCCTAAACTATAACTACCTGCCTCGTGAATAATTTTATTCTCCAGGTCTGTCAATCAGGTGCCTTCCGTGAGCATTAAATTTATTACAGAAAATTAAAGAAAAAAAATGATGTGGTGTCAAAGTTGTCTGTGAGATTAATATTACAAGAAATGGGAAAGGTGAGCATGAGACACCAAGGGCACCCATGTGCCACACTCAGCTAATTCACAGCTTTTATACCTCTGATGCCCTCAGACTGAGGTCAGGATTCTGCAGAAAGGAATTGTGGAATCAAGGGTGGGAGGGCAAGGGCAGGCAGAGTGAACTAGGAAAGCTTTTCCAGACCTCCCAGATGGGCCATGCTGACCCAGCAGTGGGACCCACCTGTCTCACGTGCTGTGCCTACCTACAGCAGCTGCAGACCTCTGGTTATCTTACCATCCTTGCATTCAGTTTGAATTTTCAAAGCTACTTGCAAGCATTCAATCCATTCTTCACATCGCCTTTAAAGAACTTTATTAGTATTCTGCCAGGATTTGATTTTTCTTTTGCCTTTTTTTTTCCTCAAGTGCTTGCTAGCAAGCTAAAGTCAGATGCAAGGAACATGTTCCTTCCATAACATTCAAAATATTTCTAAACAGTCGGGGAAAGTTTAGCATTTTAACCATGACAAGATGTCATAATAAACTGGTTATTTTTATGTAGCTTAAAAACTCCTGCAAAGGCAAAAAGAATTTCGTGTTTCTTTAGGACTCCGTGTGAAACATGAATTTGCTGAAAACTACCCAAGCATGGTATGAAACAGCACATTGTTTAAAGAGTAGGTAAGTCTTCAGTTCATGCCAAACCACATGGGCTCCTGCTAATTTGTAAAACTAACATCTTTGGCAAGACACGGGCTCCCTACATTCCCATTTCAGCTTAATTTTTTTTTTACATTAGACACTGTTAGGTGCTCCAAAGGAATGATACAATTGTTATTTCTTGGAACTGGAGTCTATATTATGTGAATGTGAGACAGTGCATTTGATGCAAATATTTAGACATATAACAAATTTTTTTTTAACGTAAATATCAACAAAGCTCTTCAATCTCATTTGAATAATTCTGGACTACCAGAGTGAACTGAATGACTGCCTCAGAGCTTACTCCTTCAGGAACAGCACCTTCTAATTAGAAAGCAAAACCTGGCAACTCTCAGCAAAAACAGTCCAAAACAAATTTAGATTATAAAGGCGAGTAAATAAAAGAAAAATAAAATGGTGGATGGTAGAGTACCCCTATCCACTTAGCAGTTAGTGGAAATTTTTGCCACCCACCTCCTGTCTTTGGCATGAGAAAACCTCATTTTTTGGATTTTAACGGCCCCAGAATTTTTTCATCTGTTCATTTTGAAACTGAAATAGCTGAGGCTGATCACCACTCTACTGTTTCAGGCTCCTGCTGAAGAGCAATTTGGTGTAAATGTTCAGAGTATGCCAGTAAAAAATCTCTTCCTGCAGCTTCAGTTCTGCCACTTCTCCAAAATGGGCACTTTTTGGAACATTCTAAGCAATACTTTGACTACTATTACTGACTACTAACTACAGCTTTATCTCAGGCTCAATTCTTGCAGTGTAGTGCTGAAAACAAGCTTCCCAGTGCATGAATATAAACATACAAACAGGAACAGAAATAATTAAGGAGGTAATATTTTTTATAAGGATATGAACTGGTCTAGGCAGAAGAAACCTTCCACTCCTGCTGTATTAGCAGAGCAAGATGAATTACATAAGCTGTAAAAAGCAGAAGACAGTATGAAGTTCTGTTACAATTAAATGCTGCTGCCAGCTCAGGTAGCAGCAGTGTGGTTTTCACCTCTGGACTCCTCAGGGTGGGTCCTTGGGCCCATTTTTCTAATGATCAGGAATCTTTCGTGTGTGAGCAAGACAAATAAATATTGAATAAATGCAGCTTTAAAAATCAATGTGCACTGTGGATACAAGGAGTGGTGATTTTATCCTAACTGCTTCACAAGCACCTACCTAAAACAGTCTTAAATACAGCTGGTGCCCTCTGCTATCGTATTTATCTCAACAGCTGTCTGAAGCTCATAAGTCTTGCCTGAAAATCCATTGCTCCTTGGTCCATATAATAAAATCACCAAGAAATCAACACTATTTACTCTTGTGCATTTATGAAACCTGACCTCTTGCAAGATTCCAAATGCAAGTACTCAAGGCTGCAGTTGTGACAATGGCCCTGCACAACGGAACATTTGCATGGCATTGCTTCATCTGAGCACTGGGATCTGTGCAAGCTCAGCTCAGGGTCTGACACTGGTACACGAATGGCAGAGACTGCAGAGCATCGTGGTTAAGGGGAGGAAAACCACCATCATCACGCAGCTGCTGGTTTTCCTTAGGGATGCACAAGCAGAATGAGTTTAATTATGATGCAATGCGCTTGTAGCCCCAAGAGTGTTCAGCTGCACACCTGGGCTGTGCTTTTAACTTACTGAGTTAATATTCTGCAGAAGACTTTCTCCCATGAAGATGGTTTATCATTCTTTCACTTGGTGGCTCTTCGTTGACTTCCTAACTCCCGCTTCTCTATCCACAGTAGGAAATAGATACAGATTATTGCAAAGAGTTATTTTGACTGGGGCCATCCCCAGCCATGGTGGTGTGAGAAGGTGTGGCTGAGTGCCCACCCCCCGCCCAGCAGCTGGGGATCACAGGAATTAATTCCTATAACCAAAGACATGATGAAGGAATATAGTCAAACATGATTACTTGCTATACTGACACCCTTAATTCAAGACCATTTGCATGAACCATTTCCAAAATCAGCAAAAACAAGACTTCTGGGAAAGGGAATCCTTCTGCACAGTGCTTATTCAGCCGTGTTTGGAGAATGTTCGCGCAGAGGAAAAATAACACATTGTCAGGCTTTGCAGGGGTTTTACCATGCATAGAGGAATTCTCACTGAAAATCTGGCCCTCAGTGTTGTGTTTTCTCATTTCCTTTTTCTGTTTTATGGAATGCTTGTTATGTTTGTCTAACACCATAGTGTTAATTGTTTAATGTTATAGTGTTAATTAGAGGTTCTCTACCAAGAGTTACTTCACCCTTCTCATATACAGAGCTGATTAATTCCTAGGTATGCATTATACTAAAAGGTATATTAATTAACATTCTAACATTTTATAATTATATTATGCGTTAGCAATATTACATTTAATTGCAATAATCACTGTGACATCGCATGGGGGTGGCACTACAATTTAATACATTCTCATTTTTCAGTCATAATAATCATGATCTAAATTTCAGTAACTCCTTCAAAAACCGATCTAATTTTTAAGCTTTTCTTTAAAGGCCACTGTTAGTTATTCTGTAGAAATTCTGTGATTCGCAAATGGAAGCTGCAAGTTTAAACTAAATTTCTTTTTCAGATGACATTCCTACCACACACAGAGATGAGACAGAAGGTCACTGAGCACAAACTGTGCAAGCTAAGGAGAAAAAAACACCCCACAACTGAAAACATCTTTACCTTTTACTGGTAGATTGGTGTATTTCTTTGATAGATCTTTCATGGAGTAAATGCTATTGATGTCTAGACATCTTATCTTGTTTCTGGCTTGTTGTTAAAATGTCTCATTTTCGTCTAACTTCACTACCACAACATCCTACTAAAGACACGCTTGAATGTTTGGCTGACCTACCATCAATACTTCTCGCTTCTGCCCCTGCTCCTTCCTCCACAAATCTTCCTCTGATACATTATTTAGAGACTCACTGATTTTGTGCCCAATCCTAATCCACCCTGTTCCATATCTGAATGTAAAACACCACAGGTGGTATCTCAGCAGGCACGAGGATGGTAAAGTCCAATCCTCGGGAACGTGAAGGATGCTGCCAGTACCCAAACGCAGCACGTACTTTTTCCACAGTTAATAAAAAGATACTAAAAGTTACAGGAGTCATCATCTTCCTCTAAAAAGTTTGATTTGCACTGAGATTTCTCCTACATGCAACAGGGAGATGATCTAGCTGTGTCATCTTTCACCAATCTGGTGCACAATTAGCCCCAGAAAGAACTAAAGGAAGATGTGCTAAGCACATAATACAAAATTGAGACAGATTCCACTCGTGTGAAGCCAGAAGCCAAATCCTGCAAACATTTTATAATTGAGAAAGGAGACAAGTAGCTGTCTTTTCCAAGGACTTTTAGAGACTCCACTTTACCACCTGCCCAGTGCTGTCACTGCTTCATGTCCCTTTTTGCTTTTGTTTTTCCTTCTTCTTCTCATAAAATTTATATGCTTCATCATATACAGATCCCTACTGGAATGGAAACAATTATTTCATGATTTTTGTGAGGAGGAAAACATTATTTCAGTCTGAGGGAAGCAGCTGAAGTTATCCAACATGTCTAAAACACTTTCCTAAGAAAGTTCTTAAAAGCAAAGTTAATCTATTTTCTCTTAGAATAGCTAATAGTGCCTGTGGCTATGTTTGCATGCACAAATGTTTGTTCTCTGTTCCACTGTCAGGAGTGTTCTTTGCCTAAAGGTCACATTCCAACAAAACACGATGATAAAGGTGTGTTATTACTCCTTCCCGCTTCCACACTGAAGCAGAGAGAAAGAAATAAGTAACTAGAATATTTTTCCATGCCTATATAAATCCTGACTGCCTTGAGAAATTCTTGTGTAGGGCTATCTCAGGGAGTTCTTGAGGCAAACACAGTTTAATGGATGCAGGAACCCACACACCCTGAAGGACAGAGGATAAAACTTCTCAGTCCTGAGTGACTCAGTGAAACTGCTCAGGAGTGGGAGAAACCATCTCTGGTGATGATCTGCAGGGTCATACACAGCAGTTTTATCACGTTGTGCAGTAACACCTGAAAGCACCATGGGTCCATCGCAGTGCAGATACTGTAAGAAAAGCCAGACTCAAAATCAGGAGGTCGGGATGTAATCCTTACCTGCACACTACAACTTCTGGACCAGGGAAAAGACAGAGTCCCCTCTCTCAGGAACCTGAAGGACTTGATAATGTCTGTGATATCAGGATCTTTATGATGTATCTGGCCTTTTCAGATTTATCCCATTCTTATCTTGAATTAACAATTCAACCTGACTGTAGAAGAAAGTGGAAGGTATTTTTCTTTATGCTTGTTCTTTAAAAATTTAAATTTTGTGACTAGCAATGAATATAAGATTAGGTTAAGTATCTGATCTGAGAAGAAATTTTTCCTGATACTTTTCTATTTAATATAAAGATGAATGTGTGGGTGGTTTTTTGAAATGAAAAATTACTCAGGTGCCTTAGAAACCTACTTCTTTGGAAACATGTGAAATGCCTGTGTTAGTTTCAGAAATTCAATTTAGTTCTTCAAATCACTTGGGCACATTTGAAAATATTACCCTTGATCTTACTCTTGGTAGAAAAAGATTGGTGTCTTCATTAAACAACCCTGTTGAAATCAAACTTCTGTAAAGTTCTCCATTTTGAGGAAAAGAGGTATTTAGAAAAAAGCAACAAAAAACAACGTTTTCACTTACTTGATTAAACACACATTATGGATTATTGCCAAGACAAAGACAGCTTCAGCCAAGCATCAGATCTCAGTTTTCTATTTTAGATGGTTATTACATATAGTCTTTCCTATATGTACTACTCTCATTTAGTCATAATAACTCTCATTTGCTATGTTGAGTTTGAAGACGACAGAGCATTTAAGCTGTTTAATTCTGAGAGCATGAACAGAACCCCAGCAAAAGAATCTCTCTTCATATGAAGAGGTTATTAAGTAATTGGCCATCTCTGTTCAAGTCATTGAAATGATTGTTCTTTACAGTTATTACCCTGTGCTTTCAGTTTACACAGTTTTTCCATTTAATACAAGTAGAAGATAACTCACCAAGTTGGCAAACAGTGTTCTGATTAGCAAAAACATTTTGAGCTAAGACAAACTCAATGCAATTATTAGTATAATCTTATTACCAAGATAAATCTTTAGACAAGGTTCAGACAGGAGCCTGTAGCTCCTATATATAATACTAAATTTAATTACACCCAGTTAAACCATTAAATGGGAGAGCCTGGGCTAGGCTGGGAGCTTGTGGATGTTTAAGAAATGGCTCAAGAGAGTTGACAGGTACTAATCCTGTCTTCTTGTTCTTCCTGCGTAGGTTTGGTGGGCGAATAAAAAGCAGTCTTGCAGGAGACAGAGGGATGAAAGGGATCTGTTCCTGAGCTATAATTACAACTCCCAGCATATATAATTCCATGTATTTAGTGTGCCTGGGATATGGGGCCAAAACCCCTCCCCAGGAGGGCGTCACAGGCTGCTGTGTGGCACCAAGACACTGATATTTGTTCACTCCCACTTACCCAAAGCTGCTCCTGAGCCAGCTCTGCACTGTGGCACTTGTCACTCAGGACACTGAGCAGAGACTCAAATAGTTTCAAGGTAACCCAAAATCAATCTCTAACCTCGTGCACTGAGCAGTTAAAGTGCTGACAACTCCAGCTAAATGAGCATGCATTTTCCAACACCGTACTGCTGACCAGTCACCAGTGCCGTGAGAACCTCTGGCAGCCCTTCCTTCTGCCATTTTGCACTCCTGCTGATGCAAATCCAGAAGGACCCAGCTCCAAGCTCTGCTCTGCTGAAGCCAATGCAATGTGCTCACACTGCCCCAGGACCTGGGCTACAATTCCTGACACCACTGTCCCCATCTCAGACCTGTTTCCCCCACATATGCTGCTCCCTACAAGAGCACCCATCTTAAAGAAATAAGTTGATTCTCTTAGATGTTTATATGGTTATTTTAAAAGGCCTTGTGACAATCAGATTCAGAGGTGACCTGCTCTTGGTTTGCAGCCATCTGGCATGGACAGCAACGCCCTGGCTCACCACAGTGGAGAATTAGACTTATGTCTGCTAATTTAAGCACTGTAGATGAAAAATGAACCATATCCTGCCAGACAGCAATGCTGAATGGGATTTACCACAATCACAGAGTGCAATCAACAAAAATAATGCAGAAAAAATATTGCACATGGCACTCGATTCACAACTCAAACGGTTCCATGGTACAGCAGATGTGGATACCTAGAGCAACCACGTGCTAAATAACTGATGGAAGTCAAGGGAACAGACAGAAGACTTAAAACTTATAAAATTTAAAAAATCAAATCCGACCAACTTTTGAGTTTGCATCTGTGCAGATCCAAGCTGTATCTATGACACGTTAGCTATACTGGGAAACTTCAGAATACTCTGCACAGACCAAGAAGTTATTTTTGAGTGTCTAATGGATTCAGTAGCATCATTCCTTTTCATTCTATTGCATTCTTGATAATGGATGGGTTTTATTTATTAATATGCATTGATGGTTTCAAAATAAGTTTTATGCCAAATATTCCAATGTAACATTCTGGATTTGTGCATAGCAGTAGTTTTCCATTAGGGAAAGAGCCATTGGATGCAGGCAGAATTTGCAGAGTTGTTGCCATTCTAACTGCAGCAGAGCATATAAATTACAGCACTGTACTTCATGGGAAATCAGTCATTACTGTAATTAACCACCTTCCTTATCACCTTACGCCTTTGCCTTATCACACCATTGACTATCTGCTTGTAATGAGCAACACTCAGGGATTATTGTTACATATACAATTTACAGTAATTATTAGGTTACTGACAATGAAATGACTTATAAAACTAATAGTGCATCTTTGTTTCTCCAGGTTCAATTTAAGGAACTGTGCCATTCTCACTTCATTTCAAAATATCAATAAAGCTGTTTCCAAGTTGAAAATTCATTTTCCTTTGTGCATAGACTATACATTTCTTAGGACAGAAACCCATTTCCATATTAGTCACAATAGCAAAATGATTTCTCATTCATCCTCAAGTTTATTAAAAACAAAGTGCTTTTAATATTGGGTGAAGCTGGATTAAAAGCATACATTAGCTCCTGACATTAAAATGGAGTAATTTTATTTCTTTATTCCACAGTCTGAGACAGCATTAGAAGTAGACTTTCAACCGATATTTTGGAATTGCAATTACTGCATTAAGAGGCAAATCTGGACTCCAAGCAATTAATGCATTAAGAGATGTATGTAGACTATAAAGGTGGATACACATAAAGGTTTAATTATAATTTCTTTTAAAAAATATTACTGCAAAATACTCAGTGAGAAACAGCTTTCCAGACATCATCGATATATTTTTCTGTTTTTCTAGCCTGCAAAAGGAGAACGCTAAAATCCCTGAAGTTAATATGTGACAATAAGAATCAAAGCATCTCATTTGGAAAACTGCTTAGCAGAGCTGCCAACCAATAAAAGTGTTCCTTCACACACATAATTCTCAAAACTCTCAACAGAAGCATTTCCAGGTCTGTTGCCTTGGAACTCTCCTCCAAGCATTCTTTCATTACTTTTCTGACGGCTCCTTCTGCAGAGTCTCCCTCTCCCTCCTCGTTCCCGCCTTGGAGAAGTTAATAGAAGACACTTCAATGCCTCTGTCTCACCCAGTGCCACTAATTCACCTCTGGAGAGTTCAACAAAGCGATCCACCCTTCTTTTGTTCTCTTTTCCCCTTGGTTGCCTTTACCTGTAGCTTCTTGAACTACACAGACACTTTCCCTTGTCAACCACTTAGATCCAGCCCTCCCACACCCAGCAGGTCACCTTGGGCTGCCCCAGCAGGGAACCCCTGCTGACTCCAGGACAGGCAATCCCACCACTCAGCCTTCACTAGAGATCTCTCCAGGCCTCAGGGGACAACAGGGAACTGTCTCCTGCCAACAGATTCTTCGAGCTCCCAAGAAATCCAAGCCAGCTCTCTTCCCCTGAGAAACCATCCACAAGAGCTGAGGTTGCTTTTCCTCCTCCTGTCTATTGGCTTCTGGTACCAGCTCCTTCCAGGGTGGACTGACATGTCCCAGAGGAGCCAGAGCTGGTTTATTTTTAAATCAGTTATTAATTTGACACTGACTCCCCTCATGAGTGATAATTTTCATGCCTGTATTATTCCTATTTTTGCACGCAAAGAATATATGAGATCAGGATCATTATTTCATGGCTATGGATTGTTTACACACATTAAAAAGCAAGACAAATCTGCCTTTTAAATTGTATTATTATTGTTAGCCAGTTGCATGCACAAATTAAAGCAGAAGGAGCACTGCTTGGTTTTAAACATGCCAAACAGTCTGCATGTTTCAACATTGCATTGGAATGAGCCAAGGTTTTTTTCCTTCTTCTACCACGGCCAAATCCCTTCTGAAGTGAGGATAAATCAAGTTGGCTGTTCTCTGCAAGATCAGAATGGGTGGCTTTGTTTTTGATGCAACAAGAACAGAAAAATGGGGAATGTAATACAACTACCTGAAGTGCAAAGATGAGAACTGGGTTGGAAAGAAATCCTAAGATCAGGGTGAGCAGGGACACTGGAGCCAGAGTGCCACGGTGGAGCAGGGGCAGATAGAGAGGGGGACTGGTGGGGGTTTGGCAGCTGTTATCTGTGAGCCAAAACAGGCTGCTCTGCTTTTGCATGGAATAGCACAATGTACAGCAGCACAGGCACACGTTCTGCAGCCGCTGGGCCTCAAGAAATTAGGCTAAAAAAAAAGACATGCCAATGAAGGCTGATGCAAGCTAGACTCCATAATGGGACTGGGCAAACCCAGAGAGGCTCTGTGCTCTTGCCCTGTGGGACCCGAAGTGAACAGAACCCAGAATCCTGCTTTTGACAAAGAACAAACTCAAACTGCTTAGGGAAAGAATCCAAGGCCAGGCTGGACAGGGTCCTGAGCAACCTGCTCTAGTGGAAGGTGCCCCCAACCCACAGCAGGGGACTTGGAACGAGATGATCTGTAAGGTTCCCTTCTAACCCAAACCATTCCATGATTCTATAATAAGCAAGAGAGCACAAATCATACCAGCATCCCCTCATCTCCTCTGCCAAGAACCAGTTAATTGATTTGCTGAATTAGAAATGTAAATAAGATTCATGATTTTAAATAACCATTAATGGACTTATCTCTCATGAATTTATGCAGACCTCTTCTTAAACATAACTAACTTTGACTTTCAGAAGACTTTGAGGCAGAGTAAGCTTAACAATTTAATTATTAGTTTTCCTAGAAAAAAAAATTACTTTTTAGTGTTGGTCCTTCATCTGTAAATTAATAATTTCCTTTTGGGTCCTTGCAGTAGCAAATCCATGCCTTGAAATTATTTTCAGATCTGTGTATCTGCCACCTTCAGGCCTTCTGGATCTCTTGTCTGGTAAGGAGTAGAAGCAGACACCTCACAGCAATCTAACAGTGCCCCACAAGTAATTCTCCTCCAAGATCCCTGAGATTACCTCAGTTACATTGGTGTAAAATTTGAATTCCATTTCTTAAGAGGTCAGCATGAAGGCTACCCTTGGGAATGAATTCCAGAGTCAAGTCCTGAGGGCACACAAATTCAGACGGGTACCTCGGCGCTGCTAAAGCAGAGTTTTCCTAAATTAATATTTTTTGTCATAAAGTGACTGATGTTGAAAGAAAGGCTTTTGTAAAGCTTCAGTCACAAATGTACGGGGGGGAAAAAAGATCTTTGGTAATGAGCCTAATGCCAGTAAAGTGAGCAAGAAGCACATGAATAGCAACATAAAGTAAAGCTTACAGTTATTCTAATCCTACAATGATACCAGGCTCCTCAAAATGCTCTCTTTCAGTACAACAAAAATCAATTCTGCTTTCATGGAAGAATAGTCAACCTCATCACTGTTCATTTTTAAGCACTCAGAATAAAAACAAACAAAATCCAATTATTTTTTCTGTTATGGTAACACATAAGGCCCCCTACCAGGGCTCTAATGAGTGAGGCACCCTTCAAGCACAAGATGGGGTCTCTTGCTTGAAGTTCTTACAAAACAAGTTGCCAAAAAAGCTGACATGAAGAAGAGAAGCAGCAAGTGAGACGGTAGTCATCAATTCTTTAGTTTCTTTCAGTGCTGGAAGCTGTTTAACAACTCATAACCATTTCTGTATAGTCAGGAAAGTGACTTCTGCTGCTATCTCAGTAGGTAACCATCAGCCCCAAGTAGTTTGGGTTTTTTTATTTTACATATGTGTGTATATATATATTAAAAAATATATAAATCTATGAGTCAGTGCATGCTTTTCCTCTGCTCTACAAGTAATTTGTGTAGTAGTTCCACAAAAGTTACACTTATTTAGTTGAGTCAAATTACACAGTGTTTTTTAACCAGTGACCACGAGGACCAAAAGGGACTTTGAATCAGACAAGTGGGTTACAAGGTCATTCCTAGAGCATTTCCCTGCCCAGGTAGGCCAAATGTGTGGCCACATCTATCCTTAACTTAAGGATACCATAGGTTTAGAAACAGCATTCCTGACATCACAGTGCTTTTTTAAAAAAATAGTATTTTAACTTCTACTCTTTGTGTCCAGAGTAAAATACAACTCAAGCACAAAGCAATGAAAAATGAAGAGTAAAACTCAGCCAAGACACATCACGGTGAATGTATTTGGTCATCACCAAGAAGGGCAAAAATCAGTTCCAACCAGGTACTGTACAATTTCTGATGAAACTGTCCTTTAAGAAAGACATTACTAATTTTTCTTCTGAGATAGGCCTTGCAAAGCTAAGTAAAATCACTCAACTAAGCTGCAAAAGTACTTTAAAGAGTCAAGCTGATTGATAAAATCAAGGGCTGCCAAGTGACCTGAACAGACATAGAGAAAATACCATTGTAAGGTTTTATTCTGAGCTCGTCCATGAAGGCATGCTCAAGGTTGTGCTTCCCCCATAAATTGACTCTGCTATTAATAGTCACAGAAGCATTACTGGCAAAATAGAATAGCAACAACTAACTCAGCAATACAACATTTGAAGCAAGTAGCTGTCAGCAGGTGCTTTCAAAACCTCTTTCTGTTACTGACTTAGTGAAACAGGTGATGCCACTCGGTAGCCAGAGCACTGTGATGTGCTGGTTTCTCACTGTTTATGCTGATTCCACACCATTTACCACCCCCCTGGACAAAGCTTAAACAGAACAAAATGTTCACATAAAAATAGGAAGTTTCGTGGACAAATCCAAACAGGGTCTTGAGCTGTGCAGATTCACTGCAGTCAACAGAACTGAGCCGAGCTCATCCTTTATTTTAAGGGTCTTCAGTCAAGGAATTTGCACGAAGAGTAAATTTGTGCCAATACCTTTAAGCATGTGAAACAATTCTGCTTCTGTTGGGTGGGATTTGACAAAAAGCATTGAATCAAAGACCACGAGGGCAAACCAACATTTTGAAATTCCAATTGCTGTTATTTAGGAGGCTGAGGGAAAGAGGAAACAGAACCTGTTTTGTACAACGGCCTTGTGTTGCTTCCAGCAGAAGGGATAGAACGGCTTTGTTTCCCATTTTACAACAAAAATGAATTGCAGAAAGTTTCACAAACAAAAAAAACCCACCAACCACAATGGAGCCACTATTTTCATTTTTCTTTTCTCATATTTTCAGTATAATCGATGCAAAGCTGACTGTTTTGTACTGTCATCAATAATTTAAATGTATGGAAAGTTTTATTGATTTCTCAGCTGCGTTTGCATTCTGTATCTTCCTAGCTTACTTTAATCATAAAATTACCAATTTTTTTCCAAAATGCTCAAGAGCTGCACACACTATAATATCAGTTGGTTTTGATACAATCTGTGCTTACATTCAAGATCTGGTAAAGTTGAGCCACAGTGACAAAACACAGTGAAGGCTTTCATAAACAAAGATTTACGTATACGACAAACAAGTGTGCTTGAACAAATTCATGGTATGTGCACTGACCTCAGACTCTCAGGTTAACATCAGCATCTTCTTAATGGACTGAAGTAGAAAATAAGATTTCATGGACATTACCCCTGAGACAACCAATCTTTACTGGCATCATCAAACAATTACAGCATTATGGAAACTCAACCAAGGGTGAGAAGAGACACAGAGAAAACACAATTTACCGTAATTAATGTTATGTTAATAGCATGCATTTCACAAAGTCACCGAAGCAGGAATTCCATTGCTTTATTCCTGGAATACAATGCAAAAACTGGGGCATTGTGTACTCAGTGCACATGGTAGCAGTGCTGCAGGAGGCAGGGAATAAAGGGCAGATTTCTATGGTCAGGTGAGCAACTCCTTCCTGCTCCCATTCTAACCATCTCACTACTCTTTCTGGTATCAGGGCAAAGCAAGAATTCTGTTCATGTTTTCACAGACAGATATTTCCCTCTGTCACACCCAGACAGCTTCAGCTTTATTTGAAAGAAACAATTGTGAAGGGTAACACTAAATTCTGAAATAACAGATCTGGTTGTGAGTAAATCATGTTTTTCTACACACTACCCTGCTTTTGGGGGGAAAGTTAGTTCTCTAACACAAGAATCTATTTTCTAGTTGGGACTAAGACATAAAGATAATTTCAATTTTCTTCACTTACATCCATACCATCCTGTAATTTATTAATCAGTATTGATAAGTTAATTAAAAACCTTGATAGCCAGCTAGAGGAAAAGGTATCATTTTGTATTTAGAATTAACTACCCTTCTCTGCTGTTTCAATAATATCCTGCCTCGCTCCTTCATTCCTTTTGCCTCTTCCATCTTTTAGAGAAAATTTTGGAACATTTCAAATCATATGTTCTCCTGGCACATTTCTCCTGAAAACAACTTCTAAATTTTTTTTGCTCAGCATATTCCAGTTTAAATAATAATCCCAAGTAAAATTACAATGCCATTTTTTGGGGGGTCCTTACAGATTATAACAAACTTAGAGCTTGTAGACAGGAAAGTCTACATCAAGAACTTTTGCTTGAAAATCTCTTAGAAAAAGTAAAATGGAAGATGAATTCATGAGCTAAACAAGTGGGTTAAGGCCATACCTTACATCTAGTACAGAACAGGCTGTTTCCTGGGGCAGCAGATCAACACCAGCAACAAAAAAAAGCTACAGCCTCGCACCTGCAATTCTTGGGTCCAAGACCTGTGCTCTAAATTACAGGAGATATGTATATGCAAGTACACACACATAACATAACACTATTTAATTTTAAAGACACACTAGAGATCTTCCTTGTGCCTTGATCGACTGCCTATGAACAAGTTTTCTCCTTAGATAATTAATAAGGCTCACAGCTATAAATTGACCAAGTTCATTTGCTACTTTGATTCACGGCCAATACTTATCCGACATTTAAATTTCTAAGGTGAATCGAATCATCTGCTAATCTGTTTGCTGATAAGTGGGAACTAGACAAGTTTTGATTTGAATGAGAAGGAGGCTGATCAGAGCTGAAAATTATATTAAATGTTAATTACTGTAAAAAATTGATGCTACAGTTTAAGTCACAGCTAGGAGTGAATATTTGATTCCTTTTGTGTTCAAGGCCAGGAGACATCCATCAGGTAGCTTGGGAACACAGAAACACACTCTTCCAAATCATTATTATAACCAGCCAATGTACTGTCTAATGAAAAACATTATGCCTGATGTAATTCTAATTACAGAATTATTGTATGCTCACACTTATGTCTTTTTACAGTACACTAACAAAACCCAGTGTGCCACAGACCCGGAGCTTGCTCTGCAAACAATTACACACTTGAGCAGCCTTCCTCTTAGGAGAGGTTCCACTTCAATGGCTTTAATGAGACAGGTCACGTGAGCAAAATTCCTCTTACATATATTAGAAATTTCTCTCCTTAGTATTCAACCTTTGGGATTTTTTTACATTAACAGCGTTGATTTAAATTTGGGCGAGGGTCCCCCAGAATTTTTTTTTTTTCCATGTGCCTGTCTTTGCCTGTTTTTCAGTAAATTGGCAGAGCAGATCTATTTCAAACAGACTTACCAAGACAAAAAAAAAATATTTCATTGCCATTGTGTTTTAAAACAATGTCCTAGTTCATAATAAACAAAACATCCCAAATATTATTTTGGGGGGAGGAAAATTTAAAATGGAAATCTGAAATAGAAAAATACTAATACTTCATTTTTGTAACAATAATAATAAAGTTAGTATCATTACTAAAAGGTTCAACACTAAAATTTGAGTTTCTTACTATCTTTTATTAGGTTTTATGGCTTCCACAAATCTGAACAACACAGTGTTTTAAATATTCAGGACAAGCTGATGTGATTTCCTTGTTGGCTTGACATCCGGCAGGGAACCAAGATCTGGAACACAACAGCTACTTTTCCCTCTTTTTGCCCCCTTCAGCCTATTTCCCTCAGCATACCAAGCATCCAACAAATAATGAAAAATCCAGCTGCTAATCTCAGCCTACAGCAGTATAAATCTCGAGGTTGCCCTGGAAGCGAGCAGACATCATCCTTGAGAGAGCGAAGATTTATCAGGACATGGCTGGGTATTTCAGCCCTGCTCTGTCCTCCCAACACTTGATTAAAGAGACGTGGCACAGCCATGAGAGGTGGCTGTGAACAGCGGCCACAGAGTTCAGCCAGAGACACGTCAAGCCTGCCCTGGTATTTGAGCAAGGCTCGTTCTATATGAGAACTGCTGACTCAAACCTCTTTAGAAAATAAAATAAAATAAAATACGAGGACATGGCTCATTAAGCACATTTTCAATTTGCGCTGGAATATTCATCTCTTTAATCAAGTCACTCAAAATTTACATGTAGCCACAGTACATAAATTGTTCACCATAACTTCTCCAAAATCCTTCCAGGAGGTCCATCCCTGGGTCTGAAACATTCCTGTACCACTCCAATTACATTCAGTAGGATTTGTCAGTCTGCAGAGAGTATGACATTTATACTCTAGCTAAATTCAGCATTTGTAATGCCAGGCTATTTATTTACTGTCACCCATAACTTACAATGGTGCTGGGTTTTATCTTGTATTTCTGATACACTCTCCATTATTGCTTATTTATGAAAATAACCTGTGCCATCAAGAGTTCTACTCCTCTTTTTATTAAAGAGTCAGCAACAAAATTACAACTGTAGAGACAGATCAGACTTGCTGACCTGTGGCAGAGTGCAATCATAATGAAAATAAATACTAGTTTTGAATTACCATGAGTATGTGCAATGCAGACTAATATTTTTCTAGCATTACTTTTTACACGGTCTTTTATATGAATTTGTTGAAATGAACTTGAGCAGCACTTAGGGACAGTTCTTTTAATCTCTAAGATAAAGCATCTGGGTCATCACTGTCACAGGAGCTCCAGTACTGTTCAAGGTGTACAACTGGATCCACACTGGACATTGTGAAAAATCATTATTTTGCTTTCTCCTCTGACTCCACTATATTCCTATGAAAATTTATGAGATTTCTGAGACTAAAAGCTGGAATTTTTGACTGTGGAATATCAGTACATTTTTCAGACAAAGAAAAAGACTGGTGGGCCCTTAACAACCAGAAGAAGGGTTAATCTCTCCTGTGCACTAACTGAAGCACCAAGGGAGATTTTAAACTAACAGTACAAAGTCAAGCTAATAAAGGGAAAAAAATGAAGAACAGAAAAGTCCAAGATTTCATGAGAGTTCAGCCGAATTAGGAAAGACAAGAAATGCTTCAGTTATCACTGTATTAATGACAGGAATCTGCAAAACAAAGGAAAAGGAATTGGAAACTCACCACTGGGAAGAAATGTCATATAATTAGCATTAGTGAAGCCAGATGGGATGGTTTGCAGCATCACTGAAATGCTAAAAATCCTGCTTTATAGTCTGCTTAAGGGCAGAATGGGTGATAGAGGTGGAAGTGTGTATTAAAGACATCATTACTTCTTTTATGGTTAGTGATTACTGTGGAGTGCCTGGGTTGAATGTGTAGCAGCATTTCCAGCAGCAGCTTCCCAAAAGAGGCACAGATGTAGCAAATGCAGCTCGGGAACAGGACGGGCATCTCCTCCAGCACATACCCACATTATGCAGGAGAAAGCATCTAACTTGAGTTTGAGAAGCTCGCAAAAGTTACTCCGGTCTTGTAGCGTAAAATTTGTGTGAGTTACTTCAAGTCACACTTGAGAACAGACATTGAAATGAGCAAACAGAGTATGTTAGCTCTATACACAGCCACATCCTTAGCTAGAGCAGTAGGTTTAGTCTTGGCACCAAAGTCTGAATTCATTTTGAGACAAGTAACCACAAAATACAACGCTGGATGTGAGCAAAGGTAGGAAAATGTGGCGAAATATTAATTCAGAGGTCTGAAATAGAGTTATTCCAAATGAAAGGCATGAAAACCAATGGATTCTTTATTTCTCACATTATCCTCTCAAGATGGGAGCAGAGAACAAGCCTACTCCTACAAGTTACACAGTCTCTAAAGAATGAAACTTGGAACAAAATGGAATCAGTCATGGAATCATAGAATATCCTGAGTAGAAGGGAACCACGAGGACCAAAACTCTAAAGTTCAGAGAGCTGTATAAAACAGTCATCAGGTCCAAGACCCAGATAACAGATACAGCTGTTGAAAGTGGGCACAGTACTTTCCAGGTAATCCCTACAGAAAACAAACATCCAGCCTGATGTGTTCATACCAGAAAGTTTCTGTTAACATGAGTCAAAATTACACAGAATGCATCGACAGACAGCTGCAACGTGTTCAGCCTTGCCAGTGGGTTAAATGACACATGTATTTGTGATTAGAACTGGAAGAGTTTATTTACCTAGTAGCTTGTTTTAATAAAGGTATCTTCCTATGATTAGACAGCCTGCATAGAATTTATAAGCAGAAAGAGTAGCTGATGAGAAAAGCTATGAGCTCTTACATACTGCCCTGAATTGTAAAATACCCCAAGAGAACTCACCAAGGAAAAATTACTATGCACTGTGAATAAGCACCCAACACAGCACTTGCTCTTTGCATTTCAGATTTGATAATCACCATCACTGGAAGTCTCAGCTTCACCAGAAAAATGCATTGAGTTCTACGGTTCAAACTTCTGTGAGACCTGCTTGCTAAAACAAATACATTTTCAGTCTAGTTTTCCAATATAATCCCCACAGAGAAAACTCAAATGAAGCATTGCATAGAAATGTACTTTGTGCCTATATAGCATATGTCCTAAAGCATATTATTATTGATTTCTTCTGTTCAGTAGAAGGAACTGAGTTACAGACTGAGTCTTAACTGGAAACCCCGATGTTAAGGGCATTACTTTCAAAACACCAGATATTACAGCCAAACCCACACAACTCTTGAGCACACAGCAAAAAGTCTGTCTCCAAGGTTATTTTGGAATTCATTTAAAAGCAGCTGAAAACATCCTATTTCAATGTCAGAAACCATGATTGGGTACTTTGGAGGCAAAAACTGCTCACAGCCATCAAATTCTAGGATTTTTTCTCCTTTCAGTCCATCTGTCTGTTATCCCTGCAGTGCTAACAATAAGAATGCCAGGTTTTTCTTTGGGGTGTTAACTGACAGGATATGCAGAAAAGATTCCTTGAACAACCTATCTCTAACTTTCTGTGAGTGTGATTTAAGTGAACAGGAAAAATTGTAACTCAAAAAACTGAAAACATCCTAATTGAGAAAAACACTTAATCTGCTTGACAGACTTTTTGTTTTACCCACACTTTCAAATGCTTTAGAAAATAAAGTCCTTGTCATTGGAACAGAGGAGAACAAATGTAAAAAGAGGAATACATGTTCTTAACCCAAATTACAAAGAGAGCATTTAGACAATTAGGAAATTAAATGACACAAGATGAGAGAGAATTCAGTGTTTTAGTAAGAAACTGTCATTTCAGGTTTCCCAGGTCCTGAGCTGGTGCTATAACTATATTCCATCTGTTGGAGATCCTTGATAAATACAGAGTCTGAGAGTGGCTTAAAGCACTGGAGGTTATTACTTAATGAACCAATCTGCTGAAGCTTTATACTACTGCTATTTTAGATAGGGGAAATTAAGTGGAAATATAAGCATATTCAGATTTCCAAAGGGTACTTGATGAGGTTCTGTGATTTAAGATTGCTTAGCAAATTGGGAACCACCAGGTTAATTAGGACAATTTGCTTGACAGGCAATGTCTCAAGAGCAGGAATTCATGCATTAGCAGTTCAGAAGACAGTGGTAAGTACAGGAATTGCTTGAAAAGTCTAGAAATAATAATGATTTTTAAAAAAACCTAACAGACCCCATCACCTAAAGTGCCAAAGAAATGGCATGAGCTCACACGGACTGTAAGCATGAAAGGCTGAAGAGGAGCAAAACCAGAAAATTGACATATTGGAGAAGTGATCAAAAATAGATTACACAGTTCACCAAAAACTTCAAACACAAGACTTCAGAGAAATATGCATCTATAAAAAGTTGATGGGGAAGAGCTGCTTGGTCACAGTGTTCTGGGAAAGGACTAATCATGGATGATAAACAGCCATTGATACCATGCCATTGTAAAATAAAGCATCATAGGAGCGTGCTCTACATCTTCATTACAGACTACATGGAAGCAACAGCTTGAGCCACAGAAGGAAAACATTCAGGCTGGCTACCAGGAAAATGGACAGGGTAATTGGGACATGAGAATCAATAGCCTGAAGTACACTCTCATCATCAGTGGAATGGATGGTTCTTCATCCAAGATTTAAGAGGAAAAATAAATTACAGAAAATATCTTCCCTGCAAACTCTGAGTCCGGCAGAGTGGCTCGCACAAGAAGCTGCACAAGAAAGCTGCTCTCCCTATTCCCTGCATACATCCAATGGAGAAAAACAGGCTTCTACACAGGGGATGGATAAGAGCTTTTTTAAGCTTTTACTCTGAAGTGCATTCCAAAAGGACTTTGTCTCTTTTCTGACTACCAGAACCTGGGGAGAAAAATTGTCCAATCTAGGAACCCTCGAATTTAAGCATTGTGAACACTCCACTATGGCTCTACCTGGATCACTGGGATTTGTGTTTGTTTCACAGCAGTTAGTGTTAAGACCTTCAATATTCTATAAATATGAAACTAAGTTTGACTGAAGTTAACAAGGAAAAATTAAAGCTGTCACAACAAGCAGAGGTAAGAAGGCATAAACCTCACTGCTGGAGAGCTCATCCCAAATCTGCATGAACTACTGAACGCTACGGACAAAATGCTAAGAGCCAAAGAGATTGTAAGTGCCTCAGTAAGTGGCTCAACAGAAGGAGAAGGCAGTTCACTGCAAATTAATTTAGAAGCAAACAACCAATCTGCCCATACCCTACCCATAAAGGGTTTGAAAGGTCTTGTGAGACCGTGCAACAACTGGCAGGGAAAGATCCTGTTGCAGTTTTGTTGAAGTTATTGTGTTTTTAACAGTGGGAGCGTGGCACATCTCTCTGATACTCGGCATCCTGGACACGACACTGTTACTGGCTTGGCACCATCTGACATCAAAACCTCACAGCCTCTGAAGAAAATAAATGTGAGAGCTATTTAAAGGATCTAAAAGTTCTTATTGGAGGGAAAATAAAACTCTGAGATAGCCTAACATGAAAGGTTTATTTAAACGGGGGAAAAAAAAA
>VZTA01022025.1:123674-195909 GCA_013398855.1 Mohoua ochrocephala
GCAACACTGTGTTTCCCAGACAGACAAACTACTAAGATGTGGCTGTGATATGCTGGATACAACCACAGTTTAAGATCAAAAGGAGAATTATCTTGACAACAATCAAAACAACTGTCTGATGTCAAGACAAACCACAGTTTACACACAAAGCAAATTTTTACATGGCCTTCTACTTTGCTTTTCATTTTGTGCAGAGAAAGAGACATAGCCAGAGATGATGTTTTGCTAACATCTGTTGCATTCAGTGCATGGTCTGATCTTCAAAGAGACAGGGAAGGGGTATTCTGAATTTAAAAGCCACCCCAAGCATTTTCTCTCTGGTTGTGTCAGTGAGAACTTGCCCCAGGTGAGACACCGACGTTGGGTGGAAGTCGGGTGGGGGCTCTGTGTGGCCTCGTGTCAGCTACTGCTCACCTTCTTCTGAAACCTGGCACCAGTTTCTCTTCGCTGAACCTTTGCATTGCTTCTTGCGTGGATTTCAAAACACTTTTGTGTATCCTCTGTTATTTATTTGTCTACACCAGGACCGAATGGGTCATTTATTATGAAAATTGCACCAATGGGATTTCAGCTCCTTTTCTGTTTGCAAATTGCCTGTGAACAAATCGCAGAAGCCTCCAATGGATAACTCAAAAATATTGACAATTTTTCATAGGGTAATTAATTGGACTTACAAGCTGCTAGGAAATATTTCACTGAAGGATTTGCACGCTCCCTGCTGTGCTGGTTGGTGTTAAAAGTTATGTTGTACCAATTCTGCTCTTTTATTGGGTCTCTTCAGTATGGCAGACTCAGCATCACCTGACTTGAAAACAACGCATCCAGCCATGAAAATAAACTCTGAATCATGTACTTGAATGTCAAAATTAAAATTCACAGTTCAGAATTCTCTTTCCATTTCAGAGCAAATTGCAGATTTTGAGATTAATAGTGTATTTTTCCTAATCTTCATCTTGCAGTGTTTCCACACTCTCTATCATAGGAAGTATCTTCCAGGATTACAGGAATGTAACCAAGATAAAATCATCTTAAAGTTCAAATGCATATTTGCTCTTTCTATCCTGTGCTACCTCTCACCTTTGTTTTCAACACCTGAACAAGTATGTGATTAATATGTAATTCATGTCATAAAACTGCTTTTCTTCCTCCTGGATAATTAATGACTGTGTTAAACAGATACTACATTTCCTTCCCTTAGAATCTTTACAAAGATTTTAATCCACGTTTCAGTTCCCACAGCCAAGTCAATTTCATTTTTCTCAGCTAACATCTTCTTACTGTTTGCTAAATCAGGAAGATTTATTTCTATCACATACCTTAAAATGAGTGTATTTCATAATTAAGTGATTTACTCTTCATAAAAGCTAAGCTTTACATAAAATGTCTTCATAGCACTCACGTTATGGTAACAGCTAAAATATCAAGAACCCAAATAGCAGCGCTAGCCAAAAGGAAGAAATCACACATCTGAAAATCAGCTGCAGCTGCTTGATCTTGTGGCAAAAGGAGACTTTTTTTCCTTCTCCAACAGAAAACAACTCACACTCCTCACTGACAGAAAGAGGCACAGGCTGCTGTGGCTTCAAGCTGCCTTTGTCCTCTTCCAATCTGATCTTATCTATGCTCCTTCAGACCCAAGGATTCACCATAAAATCACCACCATTAAGTTTCATGCAGAGGTAGGGCATCTCAATTACACTCAACTATTGATATTTCAATTAGATCAATAGTTCCTAAACATAGATATTGACATTAAAAATGCCTGGGTTTTTGCAATTTGAAATTTGGGACAAAGCTCTGTCACTATGGGAAAGTGGCAACAATTTCATATGCAGCTAGGCTAGAGAGAAATTGAATGTTTCACTCACAAGTGGAACATGGGAAAAGCTTCCCAAAGAGGGCATGTAAAGAATGAACAAGTTGGACCCAAGCAGTTGAGAAAGAGAAATTTCCAGCATTTTTCTTCTCTTACAAGACAACACAACATGAGAGAATTAGAAGCTGGAATTCAGGCGGAAGATACAGCATGGATTTTAAATCACTAGAGCAGTTATAGAAAAATAATATTTCCAGGAGATATATAGTAGGGTCTCCATCTCTTAAAATATTTAAACCATGAGCAGATTGCTTTGAAAGAGGCCATGTCCTACCAGGGACAAGGTTGTGAGAGCTGGTACAATACTCATTGCCTGGCATTGTGTGCTGTATGAAGCTGGGCTGATCACGATCAGCCCTTCAAAACTCAAAATTTATTCATCTGCAAGTCTGTTGACACAGACACATGTGAAAAACATTTATTTTGTTCTTTCCAGAACAAAAGAGCAGTATGTGACCCGAGGCACAGTTACTTTGTTTTGAAGAGCCAGAAATCCTATGGAAGGCAAAACAAAGATCATGGTGTGAAAAACTGAACTTTGAGGCTCTGTTCTAATGGAAAGTTACAGTAACAGGCTTGCAGAAGGAAAACAGCTTGCCTGGAAAACAGCTGAAATTGTGGAAAATGAGCAGAGGCACAACAGAAAACACACAGGGAATTCATATTCTGAAGGTTTTGAGTTTTTCCATAAACACACTGGGAAAGCCAAATGGAAACATCAATGGAGAGTAATTTCAGCTAAAGCCTTAAAAAAATGGGGTTTTTTAAGAAAAGAAACCAAAACTATTTGACTAAAATCCTGACGGAGCATTCTCGGTTTCTTTCATTTTGATGTTGTGGTCCACATATTCACCTTTCCTTCCTGTTACTTGAAGTTATTCAAAACACAGGATGGAGAAGGGAGAATTCAGCTTTTACAGGTGTTGTTTTTCCAAAAGAAACCAATTCAAGAGAGCATTAAATGCTGAAGGCATTGCATTCTCCCTGACAGCAGCAAGAGGGGCAAGGAGTTCAGAGGACTGTCAGCCCTTCTGCTCTGAAACCCAGACCAATGGCACCAGCTCCCTGCAGAGCCCAAGGTCACCAGGAGGAAAATGCAGGGGACACCCAGGCTGCACCAGTAACCCCCTCGTGTCATTAGACAGGGGCTGTGTGCTCTCCATCAAAGCACAGTGTGGAAATACACTGGGAATGTAGAATATTGTTTTGGGCACTGCTGAACGTCAGCAATTCAATTTTAAGGAGGACCTGGGATTCTCCTCCTTCCTTCCCAAGCAAATGTATTGGGGAAAATTAAAGTAGAGTTCTATGAAAACTGAGGTGTGAATTTGAATTTCCCCTCTGGATTTGGACCAACGTGTGCCCTTTCAAGAGGACACACGTGGAATTAATATTTGGCTATTCAGGCTAGAGAAACAAAGCCGTCACCACACTGCTCTTTTTTAACTTCTCAAAGTGGTGAAGTCTTGACATTACCCTCATAAGTGAGGGTTACCCACTTCCAGGGTAGCTCTTTCCTAAGTACATCATAGGTTCTCCTGCTTTTATATTAATCAGATCTAAAACCCTTACAAGTAAATGATGATCAAAAAGAAAACATATACTCTACAAAAAGTGCAGTATTAGAAGACAGCATGCAAGCACTAGGAAGAAAAAAAAAGCCATTTCCATTAATTCATATTTCTAGCACTCAGCCAGATATTTTCCTCATGTGAAGGAAAATAACATTTGTCCACTTTATTTCTGTGGTAAGTCTATAGCAAAAAAGCATCTTTACTAAATGACATTTTTAAATCACTTAAGCCACCATTTTATGACTACCTGACAATTCAATATTGAGTTGCTTAGGGGATATTATTCCAATTTATTCTCAGTATGCTGAATAGAGTTTTTAGAAAGCTTTTATTTCCCAATTGGTATTCATATTCTTTTGTGTTGATTTTCTTATGTGTTGATTTTTCTGTAATAGAAAATTAATAAAGGATTATTCCTTTTCAATTACAGACTATATGGTAATGTGAAAATTGTAGACTTGGCAAAACGAAAAAGCATTCAGTAAAAGAAGGCTAAGTACTACAATAGTGGGAGTAGGTAACACGCAATCTTTAGATGAAAAGGAAGCATCTTCATCAATTTGGACTGGTTAATAATTACATATCTTAATGCATTCTCAAGACAAAAACTCCCACTGAAGATCTGCGCCAATATTAGGTTAGGCAGCCACATAATAAACACTAGGAAAAAAAATGAGCCACTTAGTAGGTAACAGTTTTGTAGATAATTTCTGTATGTGTGTATGGCTGCATGTTACTCCTGTTTCTCCAGAAGGAGGTTACCTTATTAGCTGGAAGTAAAATGAAATGAGTGCAGAGTTATATCATAGTAAGGATCAAGTTTTTTGTGAGATACACAAAGATTATGTCAAGTAATAATACACCTAAGAACAGCAATCTGAACAACTAAACTAAGGCTTATAATGCCAGTTGTAAAAGCATTTCACATTTCTTTCCATCTGAGATAAAACCACTCTGAAATACAATTTTTCACAAGGGCAGTGAAAGCACATCTAAACTCATGGAACCGAAAAGCAGGTACAGAACCAGAGCAGGTGAGGGGGTTTCATGGCTGTGCCCTGAAGCTGCTGACAGAGTTTGAACATCAGGATAACAGTTTGTCCCTTTCCCATATCAGGGAAGGAGGGTGAATTTCTACATCATAAAAGACAGAAAGGACTACTTGGACTGGAGTTCCACCAAGATGAGAAGTCATCTTTGTTCTAGTAAGCACAGAAAAATCAGCAATCAATTAAAGTATACATTTATATGTATCATTTAAAGTACACATTTATATGAGTGCTAAAGACAGAACCTACTTCAGTGTCATTAGAATGCTTTGACTACTCACTGTTTCAGAAGCACTGGCAGTTTAAGTTGCCAAGTGCCAAACAATAACAAAAAAACCTTTATTCAAATTTTATAGTATACATTTATTTTCTAGTTCTGATTTCCACAGTCAGGTGTACACGTGTGCAGTGCTGTCATGAGTACACATTATTCTCGTAGACAATAAAAGAAATAAACCTCAATCCTATTGATTTCAAATCTGAGGCAAACCCCACTGAAATAAAGACAATGGCTAAATTACGTGGACTCTTTATTTGCCTGAACTGAATGAAATTAATAGCCAAATTATATTTTCCTTTAAAAATCTGATTATTACATCAAAATTGTTTTTTAACCTCACTTCATATATATAGGTCAGTATTTTATCTGTAAGATTTCCATCTTAATAACTAGCTATTACTGCATATTATATAGATTTATTTTTTCTACTACAGCAGAATTACAGTAATTAACTTTGTACCAATTACCAGGGTGCATATTAATATTCATACACTTTTACAGAAGGAACGATCTTGAAATCTCACAGCAGGGATGGTTAAAATGATTCATTAATGTTCTGCACAGGTTTCTTTTCTAATTCATTAAGAAAATATTAGCATAGTCATGTGAAATTAATTTTCTTAAAAAGCTTGATATAAGTAAGGGATTAAGGGGACTGGGTCTAATATAAGAAACATGGCTTGCACCATGCTCTTGGTCTCCAGAGGCCGACTATCATATTTGAGGTATTACTTGCCACCGTACTTTGATAATGAAGAAGAAATCAGAGATAGATGGAGGTAGCTGAGCTGAGGATTTCATTTTCACATAACATAAAGGAAGCCTCATGCACCTTCTTCTAACAGAGACAGAGAAAAAACACATTACTCAACATGAACAGGAGGCTGAAAGGAAATAAAATGAAGTGATAGGCTAGAAATGAGGAGAGCATCAAGAGAATGGAATGCATAATGATAAAAAGGGGTGAAGAGAAAGTTTAGCAAAGACAAGGAAAAGTAATCCAAATGGAAAGGACTTGAGTGAAAGTTAAGTGTCCATCCAAAAAAAAAAGTTTTCAGGAAAAAGAAAAAGCAAACTCAATAACTAATAGCAGTGAGAGCGTAACAGACTTCATTCATAGACTGGTGTAGAAAGGAACATAAGGGGGGAGGACATTAAGATCTCTTGAGCTATAATCCAGAGTGCCTCTTGATAGATTCAACTCTGGTGTACGCAGTTAAAATAAAAAGGTGAGCTGTGGAGGCTACGCTGAGTGAAAATGACTTCACTGAGTGAAAATGACTTCACTGAAACAAATGCAGGCAAGCGTGTGCTGTGAGCCAAGTCCAGGGCTTTTGTCAATACTACCTAATATCCAGCATTCCATTTTCCTCCTGGTGACTCCATTTTCCAGTCAGCTTTAGCTCTGTAACAAAACCCAGCTCAATAACACTCGAATGTCCTCCAGAGACAGAGGAGAATTGGTCTTCTGCTAAGAAAGTAAATGCAAAGGTTTTAATCTTCCTTGCCAGGACTTTATCAGAGGTGGTATTCAAGGAGCTCATTATAAAGATATATTTGGGGGGCTATGTTTTATATTTGTTTGCATTTTTTATTTTCCTTATAAGACCCAATTGGCTTTCATGACCTGAATGCTTGAGTTCCCTGTCCATGAACCTGCTCCCGAACATCCAGCTGTGCCAACCTCCTTATGCCTTTTCACAAAAGCACCTTATTTAATATTCCAATTACGGAAATTGATTATGAAAACATGTTTATTTTTTTTATCTACGTCACATAGCACCTGGATCTCTGTACCAAAATAGTGCACACAGACTTAACTCTTTAGGTTCAACATCCTAAAAATTAGTATCTCCTAGTGTTTTGCATCAGTGATGTAATAGTTAAACCTTGGTACAATTTCCCAGTGCATTCCGTTATTTATGACCTCTGCAATTATTATTCCATGGCACATAGAGTCAAACCTTTCACGAGTAAATTATATGCACATAAGTCCCACTGATTTATGATGGACACCCATTAATTCTTATATGTGCTCATATTATTCAATCTATTGATGTGAAAGAGCCATATCTCACTTTAAGCAGCAAATCCATACATATGGACAGGGAATGCAGTGAAGTGGGGACCTCAGAACGTGACAGGGCAGAGGGAAGGGCACTCATGGACAAAGATGCACTTGAGAGAGAGACAAGGAATGGCCCCTGCAATTTCTCTCCCCACTAGCACAACTTAAAAAAAATTTAATAAGTTTTTTTCTTCCTTTCTAATTGCTTTGGGTCTACATTTTTTCACTAAAAAAAAAAAAAAATCAGTATTGCTAAAATTTAAAATGCATTTTTTTAATTTATTGGAATTGCAACATAATTGGCCCCCCCACTTTAATTTTCACTTTTAATCATTTTCTGCTTAAAATGCATTACACCAGTATTTGTAGGTACGAATTCAGGCCTGCAAGTTCCAATTTCTCAAAAATTTTAAGTGTCATTAGATTTTTTTTTTTTTTTACTTTTCTCCTTTAATATTCTGGTTATATCTACCACTAAGCAAGATCGGTAAACTCAGGTATTTCAGTTTTCTGCTTTCCATAATTTTCTGCCATTTTAAGTTAAAAAAAAAAAAAAAAAAAAAAACCCCTTTCAAAAAAAANCACATAGAAAAATAGAAAATTTTATTGTTTTCCCCAATTCGTTTTTCCCAGTTTGTCCTAATTACAAAGGTTTCTTAAAAACTTCAAAACATTATTGCTTTTTAAAGATCTTTTCATCCAAATAAAAGCTACAGTTCTGAAGGTTTTAAATCTATGTGGATAATGTTCAGCTCAAACATATAACACAGATCCTCATTCTTCTATTAACATCTCTGTCGTTGATTGTTCCTGAATGAGGAAGGGGAATACACTCAAAATATAATCAAGGGCACACTTCCATCTATTTTCCACATGGTCTTTTCTTTTGTATTTTTTTTTCTTGAAACTTCATCTTCTCACTGGTGGGAAAGTATTTTTTACTGACATGAAAAACTTCTTTGATAAAAATAATGAAAAAACACTTTCTGAGCACTTTCAAACTGCTACTGAAAGATCATCAACAGGAAAAGGAAAGCAGATTATCTTTTCTAATTAATAAAATTTTTAAAAAACAGTTAGGAAGTCATGGACATACCTCTCAAAAAGCTTCATGGAAACTCTTTTTTTTAAAGAACATTAGCTTCTCCCAATTTTATTAGCATCCTATTCTTTTTTGTCTCTTTGTTATAAAACTCAAGCTTTTAGCTTCATCTAATAACTCTGTTAGCAGGATTTCCACCCCAATTCATGATTCATTAACTGTTATTATATAGAGATTTATTTCAAATTGCTTTTGAAAAACTAGACAGCTTAAAAGGGGAGAAAAAAGCCAAATCCAGTTCCACATAACATACAGAGAGCAGACATTTTCAAGCAGTCTTAGAGAATGAAGTTCAGTCTCCATTGCTGTCCTGACAACTGGGTCAGGCAGCCACAGAGGTAATTTATTGTTAAACCCTAAGCAGATCTCAACTTTTGTGTTATCTCTTTAAAGCCTCATGGACACTTTAATTATAGCCACTCCATGGATAAAATTGGAGCGAGTCAAAGGAAGGCTGGAGATTCAAGGGCAGGTTACACAGAGATAACCACACACTGTAGGGTACCACCAGAACAATAAGCACTTCAAATAAAAAGGAAAAAAAAAGTCAAAGCTTGCACAAATGTGGGCAAACATCTGTGTGTAAGGAACAACCCCAGTGTCACACACTCAGTGCTGCCTGGTGCTCCTGGATGCCGTGAGTGGTTTATGCTCCACCCAACATCTGAGAGTCGCTGCATCCCCACCTCACCTGTTTTGAGAGCTAAGATTTGTTCAGTGATTCTGGGGTTTGATTTTTTTGGCTTTGTAAAGGTAGAACAAGGTGAAGATGTTTGAATTTCTCTCAAAAAAAAAAAAAAAAAAGAAAAAAAAATGCATTTGTCAGTGTTCTCCACTGTCTTTGCTACATATCATGGAGCTTTGCACAAGTCCTAGCTGCCTAGATGTTCCCTGTGCTGCTGTTGCCCTAACATTTTTGGTTTATCTCAGCTCTAAGGTTTTAAAATGATCGTATTGAAGTGTTGGCATGAAAACAAAGGTAGTGAAACAGTTCAATTAAATAATCCAGTCATACAGTTTTCTGTAGCTCTTCTATCTGCTCTGCTCGTTGTCCTCATTTATCAGCACCAACGCTTGAAAAATGGGGTTCTCTACCATTCATCAACACTTCTGTGACAACCTTTTAACCAATTCTCACTTTGATCACCCCATTAAAACTGGCAAACCCGATTTCCATTTTTTATGTCAGCTAGATCTATTCTCTTAAGAGCCTGAACCATTTGTCTTTTCTAACTTGCTATGTAGGGTCAATGCTTCTTGTTCTTTAAGTCTTTTATGAGATCACACTGCAATGTGCCCTCACTGTCTCTAGAGATTCTCTCTTTTGCTGCACTATTTTCTCCTTGCTTCTCTGTTTGCCATGGAGTTTCTGGTTTTGGCTTTTTTGGCTTTGTTCAGCTTTGTTTTAATAACACATTTCATCCCACATCTCTTGTCTGAACCAAGCTGATATCAACTTTAGACACAGCCTTCTAGAGGCAGCTGAAAATGCATTACAAAAAAGATAATCGTGAAGATTATACTGGGAAGAGCGGCACCTAGCTATAAAACATTTAATAAACCAGACTTTCATGGGCATGCAAAACCCATCCTATTTCAGAATTCACTCAACCATTCCTTTCTAACATCAAATATCACATGCATCAACCACCACACTTCATGTGTGATATGATATTCAGCCATTATAAAATGAAATAAAAAACATAAAAGCATACATGTTTGGAAATTTTTAACCTCACCAAGACACAGGGCAGTAGGGATAGGCTGACAACAATAAATTAGGTTCAAAATGTAAAAAGTAAAATTCTGTCAAGGAATCAGATATCGATTGGTTCAAGAGAAAACACGAAATGCAAATTACTGCCTGACTTTAAGTCCGTAGGAATCTTGCTTTAAAAACTGGAGATGTGAATTAAGCTTGCAGAAGTAATAAAAGACAAGTAAATTCAACTTTATAAAACTTTATTTCAACATGTATAAATGCGGATGTGTACACTAAGATGACAACCTTTCCTCATAGCAGATTCAGGAGACTGGTGAAGTCTCACAGATATCGTGATGCACATCAAGTGGATTACATCAAACTCATCAAATCCATAATAGAATCATGATCCAGGAAATTACTTTCTTGATTAAGTATTCCTTGAAATGATGCTAATGACAGAGGTTTCTCAACACACAGAAGTGTAGTAAAGGAACAATTTGATCATATGTCATTGCGGACAACCCAATTAAAATGTCTATTTGATGTTCAGTAACAGAGAAAAAAGTCGAGTTGTGAAGTTCTATTAAAAAGGAATAAAAATAGCCTAAAAATATAGAATTTTTAACTAGATTTCAGGTACACTGACATCGAACTAGTGTCTGACTTGGGCTGTCATATTGCTAGAAACATAGGACTGAAGAAGTTTCACTATGTTAAAAATAAAACTAAAAGCATGAAGGCATTAGAAAAAAAATGCTAGAACATTATTTGAACCTCTTAGTACAGGAGTTGTAAAGTACGAATCCAGAAGTAGTCACATCTCATTATATAGGCATAATTGCTGCTTCCTTTAGCACACCCACTCCCTGCAGGCACTGATTTCTGCCTCTTCTTCCAATATTCATCCCCTCCCAGTTCCAGGGCAACAACACATCTTCTCATTTCCACTGTACATCACCCCTATTAAAAGTTAACTGTTGTGAAGCAGACTCAGCTTCCAGCCTAGAGACTGTTAGAAATACTCAGTATGATGTCCTGGGAACACCCACGTGCATCCCAAAGGCTCCTGGAAGGCAAACTGCTGCTGCCTATTGCAGCATCAATGGGCACCCACTTCATCCCTCAAGAGTAGCCACTTTATGGATACTCAGGTGCTTCTTTTTTAAATGCAATAACATATCCTGCAGCGGAGTTCCTTCCCTCTTTGGAATATTTCAGTAGGTTTTCATCCTAAACCACTTTGCATCTCAAAAGTAATAAGTATCCAAATCCCTGCTGGACTCAGGAACCCCTGCCCACAAACTTAACCAATTTCAGTATTTCTGTTACCTCCTTCTCACTCAGCATTGTAAGTGTTGCTATAACATCAAGTTGTGGGTTTGGTTGGGGTTTTCTTTTGTAAAAGTCTTATGTTGCAATCCAATCCACTAGAGACAAAAGTAAATGAGAAGCTAACATCATCTCATCCTATAAATGGGTCTGAAACCAATGTGAGAAAAATTCTGATTCTAGAAACCTGCAGTTCCCTCATCAATGCCTACATGAGATGTCTGTGCCCAAACTTATAATTCTTTATTTGCAGCCATCACCTTGAACAAATAAATGAAAACATGCAGAGGGGCAGGTGGCTATGCAGCTGCAGATGTCACTGTGAAATAGATTTGATCAGGCTAAACTTAGTGATGACCCAGTAGGAAACAAATTAGAGATTATAAAGGGGACCGTGGGCATTTTAGACAACCTGAATTGCATTTAAATTAGGCAAAACCCTTATGCAAATTTGTGCCACTTTGCAGCTTCAACGGAATAATTTCAAACCTATTTAAAACAATCTGAGAACATGACATTACCCCACTGTTCATTCCCTTGAAGTGCAGGAGGGTGTTATGGTTTATAGCAAACCATTACAGATAACAGGACACAATTGTGCCGCACATTGTCATTACTGGAGACTCCGGGTTTCACAGCGCAGTTACTCAGAATAACGGATATCAGCTCGCCAGAGACAGCAGGACAGCAGCCATTCCTTTCTGCTGCTTTTCCTTCCTGTTTTCTCGCCTCGCAATTTGTTATGGAGACACTTTTCAGCTGTTTACTTCTGAGCAGCTCATTCTTACAGTATATGACACGGCAAATAATTCAAGTTCCCGTCGCATTATTACATCGGTGTGCAATAGGGGAGCGACACATGGCTCACTGTAGGGTTATTAAATCACACTGCTATCTCCACAGCTGCCACAGACATGCAAACAAACGGAACTTATTATTCCCCTCCTGGTTTTTTCATTTACCCTCACACCTCCCCTCACTTTTGCTACCTCACTATGGCTCCATGCTGCCTTTCCCACATAAATAAACAAATAAATAACTCCAGAAGAACATGTGTTATTCCTTATGGGTTACATTCATCCAAAAGGAAATTAATGGCAAAGCCCTCATTGACTCCAGAGGTGCCAAGGCGTTTCCATTTGTCGCGCTAATGGTCTGACTGAACACATCACTACAATTTCCAGCTTTCTCCAACCTCTCAAAACGAGTTTGCATCCTTGCAATTGCATCTAATCATTAGTCCCTGTCCTCGGAGTGGCACTTAGGGTAAATCTGTGCAAATTGTTAAATGCAATTCCAGGCTGCAGCCCCCTGGCTGGCTAAAAATATGTTTCTATGGAAAAAAAAGGACAGAGACCATCAAATCATCTCAAACACCACTATGCCCATGGATATGTTACAAAAAATAGACATGTCTGAGGTTGTTCCGATAATCAGGTTTTGGAACCAAAAGCAATCTAGTAACATTGGCCCTTCGACCCACTAATTAGCCTCCCTGAAAGCAAGGTACATGAATTTGAGCAGGGCACTGGGAACTGGATCAGTGGCACAATTTCTATTTGGTTGTTGACAGTTGTAGGTGGAGAAATTTTGTTTTCATCTGACATCTGCTCCATTGTAAAAACATTTTAGTTTTCATTGGGTTCCTATGGACAAGTAGTGCCAGAAGCTCGTTAGCCTTTTTACCTTTAATTACTCAAGAAAGAACAGAGAAAGGGGTTGTTAATACATACCTAGATAATCACACAGCTCAAATTCAGGCAGACCAATATGGGGACAGACTGTGGAGAGAAGTTTGTTGTGGTTTTATGGTTTGGATTTGTTGGCTTTTTTCTTTGTCTCCAGCCCTTTAAAAGGTTTTGCTTCTTACACGAAACAGTGACCTGCAATTTTCAGGTATCAGTCTAAAACATATCACAAAATGAAACCCTCTGAAGAAAAGAGACTGAACAAATGCACTGCAAGCGCTGGGTCACAAAAACTTGACCAATTCTGACACACAGAAATTTTTATTCCTCTCTCTCACTAATCCTTTTCACCAGCAGGATCTTTTGGGCTAAAGGGATTAAATTCAGTACTTTTGTAAAGGTCAGAAAGGACCATTTCTAAAATCTGTTCAACTTTCTTCTTTGCTTCTTTTGAACGGTGCACAAGAGAGAGCAACTGTATAGGCTCAAGTTTCCATTTAACATATTTTTGACATTTTGCTCCTCTGGTGAAGGAACGAAGGGCAGTCAGTTAACTTTACCAGAGCTCACAAAAGAAGAGATGTCAACAGAGCTTATCCCATTTCTTTAGAGCTGACACAAGTCTTCAGAATGCCTGGGAGGAAGCCACATGAAGTATTTTGTCATAAAATTTTTCTTATTATTTTATATTTCAATCCTTCAGTGTTCCCTGGGATGGACCTAGGGTTCATAATGGTGTATTTCAATTTATTTGATAAAGCTAACTCTCAGTGCTACTACAGATTATTTTAAAAGCTCCCTTAAAATATTAAGTAGCATCTTGGGTCTGCACAAGGAAAAAAAATTATCACCTAATCGCAGCACTATTGAGTAGCAGAAATTAGGGATGGAAGAGAACATCCAGTCTATCCCCATGCCAGTGAAGGATTGCCCTCTAGAGTACTCTTTCTACTGCTTTTTCATGTCTAATTTTAAACTGTCTTAAGTGATGGGTCTTTCACCACTTCTTCCTCTCCTGCATTCTCAATTTGGTGTCATGAAGCTTTATCATGGATTTGAGCCCACATTTTATTTTTCTTAATTTCAACCCATTATTCTCTGTTATACCTCTCTGTTCCTCTCCACAGTCATTTTTCACCATCATTAGTCTTTACCAAGCAAGTATTTCAATATAGTTATCATGTCCCTTGCTCTATTTGCATATCCAGTCTAAATATATTGCACTCTTAATTTTACCTGATAAATCAGATCCCTTCAGCCACTTAATCTTTCTGGTTGTTCTTCTATAACTTGCCCTCAAATTGTGCACATCCCCAGGATGGCAACAGGCAAAGGCATCAATTTATCTTTCAAGGCTACACTCGGGCTAAACCACCAGAGCAAACCCTGGTGTCATCCTGCCAGTCTCCAAAAAAAATGCAAATTTGGTGGCCTTGCTGTTCTCCAAGTCCTGTGTTTTGGCTGTGACAGGAGAAGGTAGGATGGACAGCCTGCAAAATTTTCACAGGATGGAAAGCAGCAATGCATAAGAGGAGATGACCAAAAGAGAGGAATATAATCCTTTGCTACTATTTTTGGGGTTTTTTCATAGACAAGTTACAGGAGGAGGAACAGAAGATTAAAATATTGGTTTTAATAGTTATTACCATAAAAAGTAGTACCAGATTTTCAAAGGCATAACAGAAAAACAGTTGAAAAGTGAAACGGTAGTCAAGGGTTGAGGAAAAGCAGAAGAGCCACAGAGGCTCTTTGAGGTCCCTTGTGAGCAAGGAAGTAGCTGATGAGCACTGTAGTGACAACCCCCTCTGAATTGTGGTTTTCTGCACCCTTAGGTTCTGATCTAATAAAACAAGGTCTGAAAGGGTTTTTTTTCACTTCTTGAAATATGACCTCTTGTACTGTTGTGCTCCACCTACAAGAATGTCACACTTGTTTTGTAGACAAATAGCCTGTTGGCTTTGCATAAGACAAATTAAAATGCATTCCTTTCACGAAGTACTAATTTTTTTGGCAAGCCCAGCTGTCAGTTTGGTCATAGGTAAATATCCTTTTGAGTGAATTCATTATTAGAATTTTTAACCAGAAAGACATTAACATCTGATGATACCAATACACTTGCTCAAGTATGGGTTTCCTTTTTTCTTTTAAATAATTTTTATTACCATCATCTGGACTCATTCTTCGGGGCAAAAAAAAAAAGTCCACTTTATTTGTCTTTATACACATCAATATACATAGATTTTAATTTGAAAAAAAAAGCTTGGCTAAAAATGATCACAGGAGTTGCTTTTGGAAAGAAGAGGGTTGCACAGCCAGCAAGGCTGCGAGGGCAAGAAAAAATAACAACCATAATTGAAACAGAAAGAAGAGAAACCAACTCCATGCACCAAGGCAGAAAACTCTAGACTCAGGAATTTATTTTTTTTTCCCTTTGGATTGGCAAAATGCAGTGTTTCCACACAACTGTGAATTATGGAATCAGTCTCCATTGATATTAATAGTATCAAAGGGATTTTGTGCTTAAAAGAATACTAATCCTAAAAGCACTTGTTGGCCAGTTTCACGAGTCAGCTTTGACACCTCCACCTGTGCCTCATCTCACCTCAGCCCTCAGTAACACAGGCAGCACTCGCTCTTCCATCCTCCCTTTTCAAAATAAAAGCACTACACTACTTTTTTGGGGTTTTTTTCGAAATAACTGTCTCAGTATTAGCTGTCATACTAAACCCTTGTTGCTAAGGACACACACGAGAGATTCACAATTTTCCCAGCTTCTGTTTCTTTCTCCCAACCTCACCACACGTGCCTTGGTATCAGTGAAATTAGTTGATCTCCATTTCAATCCAGTCCCCCCTTCATGGAAAGGAAACAGATTGGGGACTTCTTTTCTACTACATATATATTTCCATTAAACATTCTTTCTGTTTCATATAGGCGAGAGTAAAGATTTCTTGTCTGACAAGATTATGTAGTAAAACTAGAGTGAATTCCAATATTGCCAGGTTTGATTTTTTATTTTTTAACCACAAACCCAGCACAGACGACTCCCTCTATAAATATTGTTCAAATTACTGTGTAAATTTGAAAATTACAAGCACCACCTCAGGGTGTTCAACAGCCTTCTCCCTTATCTGTCCCGATAAAAACATTTTGTAAAAGTCCAGAAACATCTCTCAGCTATTTAATGTTTCTCGTCCATAAACAATAATGATTGATTTTGTTCGGTCTGGAAAACACAAATTATCCCATAATCATTTTATCTTGCCAGCCTTGCCTCCCTTGACTTGCTTGCATTTTAAAAAGAAAATGCAGTGATTGAAATGAAAAATGGAAAAGGCTGGAGGCACACAAAAGATTTCTCTGCTTCTGGAAACACATCTACTATAATTGTCTACACAGACTAGACTTAGTTTTTCTGTGAAAACAAAATGAATTTAAAAATAAAAGGGCACATTCCCTTTAAACTTGCCTTGCAACTATCCAGGGCTTCATTTCCACATTTTTCCTGCTTTATGACAAAATAACATACACATGACAACGATGTTTCTTTCCTCTTGTCTTTTCAAATTATTTTATACCTTAAAAAGACAAAAATAGAAGAAAATTCAAACCTTCAGATGCTTAAAAGCTTTGATTGAGAAAGCACAGTCAAGAGAAACAGGGATTGGTCTGCACCAAGGTACACTGATGGCTAGAGACTGAAAGAAAAAAACAAAAATTCACCAAATTTATGGGAAAGAGAAAAAAAAAATTAAATGTGGCAAACAGGAGGCAAGAAAATGCTGAGGTTTACCTGTATGAGTTCATAGGCCTACATGTCAGCATTTGAAACTTAGTTTTTGGTGACAGAATAACCGAAAAGGGATGGTGAGATGTCTGTGCAAGGAAGGCAGCCTGTCCTGAAACCATGGGTATAGCGTTCTCTAAGTCCTGAGCTGAAAACATTGGCATGAAAACAAAGTAGATTCCTCCTTTTTTTTCCTTCCAAAATTATTCTCCAAGTTTCACACAGCCTCACAGGTAAACTATTCATTCAGAAATATTTTTCAGGAATAACTTGCAGAAAATTCCACCTGAACATGAGGAAGAGCTTCTTTACTGTGCACTAGAACTGGCTGCCCTGAACTGAAACTCAGAACACCAAAACTCACCAAATCTGGACAAGACCATCAGCATACACTTAGATCACAACACCCAGGACAAAATGGTGCCTGCTGCATGCACAGAGTACAAGAATAACACTCGTGCAGGAGAGCAAAGGATTTTTGAGCAAACTGCCAGGGAGCTTCAAGTTGTTACCACAACCAGGCTGAACGTGTAAGCCAATTTGATGTGGAAAGAGCTTTCTGCCTTTAACAACAGCTTTATTACATTAATAGAGGCTTAGAAAAGGTGTTATAGTAATATTGCTTCTGATCTACATCTCCACTCTCAATAGAATAATCCCCTGTTAAGGAAAGGGGAATTTCCAACACTTAACATTAAGTCTGGCTATAATCTTAGTAGATTTCTGATACCTTTATGGTTCTCCAATTTCCTGTCAGCAAGATAACCCACACAGCACTTCTCTGAAACAACAGGAGGGGTATGCCTGCACTTACTGCCAGTAATGTATCATATTTGAGAAGTTCGATCAAAAGCAGAGGTAGCCATTTACACAGAATTATTGGATCTCAGCTCTCAAAGACCCCATAAGCTGGAAGGAAGAAAAACTCTAAGAGCAATAAATCTATCTTTAATGTCAATACAAAACTCATTGCTTTGGTCAACAGCATTTCAGAGGAGTTTTAGGATGTTCAGAAGCAAAACACTCCCTGGAAGTCCCACCAAATGTAGCAGCTGCGTCAAGTCAGCAATTCTAAAATGCTCTATCTGGTAAAACAGCAAACAGCTATGACCTATTAAATTCTTCTATTGATTCAGCCCAACAGTGATCCAGCTGCAGCTTCAGCCAGCAGCCCCTGCACTGTCCTTGTCCCCCCCAGCCAACTCAACTCCAGGACAGTCTGAGTGGAAGCACACAGTCCCCACACATCCCCTTTAGCTGATACAAATTTCAGCTTCTTAGACTATGTTGTCAGATATTAAGGAAGAACAAATAACTGCTGAGGAAGGATAATCATATAGCTGCCACACTCCTCACTGTAACAAGTCACCTGCAAAAAAATAAAAATCAGGAAATAATCTTTTTTATTGAGGTTGTTTGGCTTTTCACTCCAATTTACTCCACACGTTACATAGACCCATCTTACCATCCAACTTTTCTAACAGCAGAATTACAGTACTGATGTGATTAAAGATCTAGAAGCAAGTAGTTTCACTGTAATATATATTCTTAAGTATTGGAGATTCTCAGGTACAGATTTCCTTTAGGTATGCACAAAGGCCTTTGAGGTAGCAGGCAGGTTTTAATAAGGAACAGAAATAACTCCAGTGATGCTGCTTTAATCAGTCCTCTGCCTTTAGACTCAAGGCACGTCTCAGAACTCAAATTGGAGTTCATTGGGTGGGAGGAACCTAAGTGCACTTTTGAATCTCCATAGTGTACAGTTAGCTTTCTTTTAAGGTTGGAATCCAAAGTTGACAGCACAATTAATTTTCACTACAATGGAAGCTCCAGAAGAAATGCATCAAAGCAAAAACTTTTTGTTTTGTTTTTCCTTAAAGCCATCTGAATGTTCCTTCAAATTAATTATTTGTGTTAGTCTACTGAAATGAAGCCAGCTGATCCAAGACTCATCTGTATTCTCATATAATATTTGCTAAGTCAAATATTATATGAAACCCGACAGGGCGTGATGATAAAACAAGAACACCTGTTTCATTTCATCCACAGCCTGTAAGTGGCCCAAATTAAAGAAACAGGAGAGAAGAAAGTATTTTCACAAGCGGTTTTCACTCCTGCCAACGAAAATAATATCCCTGTCTCTCCTGGTTTGAAAACAGTGTCCCTTTGACATCCAGCCATTCAGAGGTTCACCCAGAATCAAGATCAAACCTTTCCAGGAGAGCAGGAAGCATCTGAGCTGTGTCTCACAAAAGCACCTTCTGCCCACCAAGCTCTCGTGCATGTCTGCAATCAGCACTCTGCACTTGACAGGACCAGCCCACGGAAGATGCCAAGTCTCCTATCAAGTGCAATGAAATTCCACCCTCAGATCCAAAGCAAAATTAGCAAAACGAAGTCCAGGATTTGCCATACTCTCCAGAGGTTGTTTATTTATTTGCCCAAGAGCTCACCACTGTTAAATCCCCCCTCAATGATGACCAGCATAACAGATCACAGGTAGCTCTTCCCTCTCACTGCCTGGAGGACTGAAGCCAATCTGAAATTACTTTTTTTTTTTTTTAATTATTTCTTTAATTTCCTTGGGTGTCACAGCCCTTCCTCACTAAGGAAAGGCTAGAAATGGCAAGGCTGACTGGGAACCATCTTGATTTTGTGACAGTGTAAATTTTGTCTCTGCAGGGGACTTGCCTACAATTTAAACCAATAAATGTCATCTGAGAGCCTGGCTTTAAGTTAACAGCACTCAGCTAAACTCTGGCAGGAGTAAACAGACAGCAACTGCTGGTGCTTAATAAGAAGCTGTTAGCAGCTGGACAGCATAGAAGTCTTAGATTTTCTGAATGAATGATTATTAGAGCTGTGATTTCTCCCCTGTAAGTAGCCAGAGTCCTTCCCCTTGCCCTGCCCTTCTATTACGATGTCCCACAAGCTGCCCTGTTGAGGAATGCCATGGATACTGTCCGTGGGTACTGAGCACTTCATTTAAGTTTATTAGGAACAAAATGGAAACAGATGGAAACCCACTGCAATTAAGCAGCAGCCACCTCCATTCTCTGGGCTTCTCAATGTCTCCCAAGCAGTTCAGAGTCCAGCAAGGCAGAGCCCCCAGGCCCAACAACTGAATCACCCACAATTTGCCCTGGAAGGCTCCAAATACAATCTTCCTCAGCAAGTACCTTTCCTAAAGATGACAAAGGGTATTTTTATTTCATCCTGCATGCTGCAAAAGTTATCAGTGCCCAGCAGAGGAATTGATAGGAATCAAAGGGAATACCCTTCACTCCTGGAATGGGCATTGCATTTGCACAGTGCTATCACAGCTCAGAAAGACCCTACTGTTTCATGTACCCACTGTCTTATATTTGTCCTTGGATGAAAAAGTGTGCATCTATTACCTTTTAAGAATGTTCCTCAGGGCACTGTTATCACAGATACAGAGGAGGATCAAAATAACCTGTGATTTCATCGCTACACAGCTGTAAAAATCTGCAGGAAAATAAAAAAAATTGTGAGGCTATCAAGAGCAATATTGTACTGCTCAAAGAGACAGGCAGATACACCTTAAAACCAAATTATTTGCTAGTCTGCTGCTGCAGTCTGCTGTGTATGAACTACTGCCTGTCTTGGGATCTAAGCTGAATAAACATTCCAGACTCTCAAGCCAAAGAGCATAAAACCAGGGGGAAGGAGCTGACAGAGCTGAGGGCAGTGTTCCCTGTCGTGGTGCTGGGGAGTTGCTGCTCTCACCTTTCCACCAGTGAGAGACTGTCCTGTCACCTGGTGAGAGGTAACCTGCTCTTATGCACAGCCAGACAAAGGAGGGGGAGGAGGGTGGAATAAATAAATAAATAAATAAACTAACCACTGGCCCAACAAGCATGGGGAATAATGTATCTATTTTCAGCGACAACAAGACAAAACACCACATTAAAAATGGGCAAGAAACTTTCTACTGAGCAGTGTTTATTTATTTTTAATTCTTCAATAATTTAGGGCTTTCATTGTTATTTTCTAGCAAACTATCGCATCTTGTTTAGATCTCAACTCAAGGACAAACGCCCATATTTACCCACACTTATGCACCAAATGCAGCCATTGTAGTGCCTGTTTAATTTATTAAAGGGGTCAGGCTTGCAAGAGGAATAAAAATTCACAAATGCAACATTTGGAAAGATAGTCTTGAAACTAAAGAGGACAAGAGGACAGAGAAGCAAGCTGCTGCAATTCACAACAGTTTTCATCACTCTCAGCTCGCAAGGGTTCTGCAGAAAAGAAAAAGAAAGTGGCAGAAGTAACAAGCAAAAGCCATTTCTGAGTATTGGTGATAATACACGGGAACACACACTGCCAAATCATGTATTTTGCAGTGTTATTCTAACAAACTGACAATAAAATGCAGTGAAATGTAGTGCTGGGATTGAATCCCATCTGCAAATGTAAACGCATTTTAGACACGTCAGCTGTTCACAGCATTCATATCACCACTCTGGATTCCTCCAGAACGGCAGTAGGAAGCCCTACTATGGAAGAAAAGGCCATCAAGGGCTATTAAATGCAAAGATAGAATATAATCTCCAGCTCTGAAAGTCCCTAAACTGCAGATTGCCAGACGCTGGAAGAGTACAATCAGAGCTGCAGGTTTGATTTATTCCCACACTCTTCCCCTAAAGCATCTGCTGCCGGCAGCTGCCGAGGGTGACGGGGGACAAGGCAGGGCTTCCCTCTCTCCCACTCTGACTGGTGTCACTTTCCAGACTGGCTGAAGGTTCAGGTTTTCAGTGGTACCCCACCCAGGCCTCCCAGAACATCAATAGGGTGAGGAAGAGGATACTTTACAAAATGAAACAGAGGGGAGAGCTGTTGTGACCATAAAAAAGTAAGACATAGACAAAAAATACTAGGCAGGAAAATGAGACACGGGACTTTTAGCGAAATCCATGGGAGGAGACCTCAGCAAATTGTAATCCCTTCAAAGTAAGGGACACTGACTTGAAAATACCTGCTGGGAGATACCAGAGGCATCTCTGATAGTTAACAGTCACATTAATGTCACCTTTGGTTACTCATGAGGCCAACAAAAACCAAATCTGTTTGACAGGATCATTAAAGTAGGAAAAGTTCTAATGAGGCTCTTATTGAGAGTGCAAATGGGAACAGATTTATAGCGGTCTTGCACAGTTGCTGTGGTCTTGCAGGAGCACACACAGTTTTCAGAAGGATTCGTGACATTTCAGCACATCTTTCTTAGCATAAAGAGTAATTTAGCCTGTGCAGAGCAAATAGCTGGGAGAAACACCCTGCACATGAAAGCTTGTCGTAGCAAGGGTGACAGACAGGAGTACTCAACTCTCAGCTGGGCTTCTGTGCTTCCATCAAGTGCTCTCAGCAGAGCTCAAGAAAAATCCTTGTCTCTCACCAGCCACTGGATAATGTCTTAAGAAGGATAAAGAAAAAGAAAACTCTTCAATTCCCATCCCCAAGCATCTCTTCACAAGCATGGAGATCACAGTGCTTCAGTGCTGTAAGTGAGCAAGAGCTTCTCCAAAGCTGCCATGTCCTTCAGGAAGAGAAAGCTAAGGACTTCCATTAAATTCTCTCTTATTCCCCACTCAAATGCATGATTTCTACTTTAAGCTGCAGGTGCTGCTGGAGACACAGATGCACTAGGGATGAAACATGTTTTTCCCCTTCCAGCTATGGACAAACCTGGATTCAATTATAATGACATCTCCCATGTGTACCAGGAAAAAAATAAATCTCCTGAACAAGGTATTCTGCTTAGTAATACTCCATAAAACTGCAAACACCAGAGACCTGAATTATTGGGATTTCCATTACTCAGGCCAGTAAGTATCCATAATTAACTGCTGCCTTGAGCAATTGCTCACTAGAATCCCTGCTGCTGTGAGCAAAGTAGAATCCACCCTAAAGAAATAATATCACTGTTAACTTTAAGGCAAATAGAATTAGAAGTATTTTTAAAAAATTAAAACAGGCAACAGAACAGGATCAGGTACTTAACATCAGTTCCCCTTTTTCTCCTCAAAAAGAAAAAAAAATACTACTACACACAATGTGAAGGCACATTATTTCTTTCAGAAAATGCAATGAAAATAGATCATCGTCCACAGGAAAGAAAATCCCACTAGGCAAACCCCTAGGTATTTCTAGGACAGGCCCAGTGTTAATACACTTGTTCCCTCACACCTTGCTGGTACTGGAGACAGGGTTTTCTGCAGTCACAGGCTGCAAGTTCAGCTCAAACCTGCTGCTTGCAAGGTGTAGGAAATACTCTGTGTTTGAAAAAGTCCTTTCTGTCTGTGGAATAGCAAAGCAACTCAGAATGGCTCTGCACTCCTCCAGACACAGCATGGTTTGAGTTATAGCCCTAGACAACTATCCTAACTCAAGGACTCTTAATTACTGCTTGCATTTCATGACTTCATTAATTCCCTGGAGAGGGTAGGAACAGAGGAAAAAAAAAAAAAACACTTGAGTCATCCAGCACTGCGAAGGGCTAATAGCCCCACAAATAAGGAATTAAAAAAAAAAAAAATCAGCAACACAAGAAAAATCCTGTCCAATATAACTAAAGTAACACGAATCACAACTACTGAATGGGAGAGGAGGGAGAAACTACAGCAGGAAGAAGGCAACCGATAATGGTGCCTGTGTCCAGCCCATCTCAGAAAGTCAGCAGCAGAAGGCCAATACTATTTTAGAAGGCAGATAAAAGAACATCATATCACTAAGCACTCTGAGGAGAAGAAAAAAAAAATCTTTGCTCCACATCCAGGCAATTGATGCTGAACCTCTATTGATCGGAGCAGCTGTGAAACGCTTCGAGTGCAGGTGTAATACTGAGACATCCTGGTGACTCACACTGCTAAAGAAATCGTCACAAAACTACAGCAAGGTACAGCCTTGCAGAAGCACTGCCAGCAGGTCCTGGAGCTGCAGGAAACACAATAACAAGCAGTTAGTACACTAACAAACACAATAACAAGCCAGTGGAGCAGGGCACGGTCACTCCGTTCTCTCTGGATCTGCAGGGACACAGCGTCACGGGAACTGGAGAACCAGGCTGGCAAAGCTGTACCAAAGCTCACAGCAACCCACTCAGCCATAGAAAATGGACTTCTCTTTAACACCACTTTTCTCTACAAGTGCAAAAGCCTTTCCAGAAGGCCTGTTGGCACAGCTCTGCTCTCCAGGTGAGGCATAGCACAGGTACTTGGTGGTGCCCAGGTCACATCTACTTTTCCTCTCATCCATCTACTTGTATTTCCTCCATGCGAAAACAGCAGAACGATCCACACCCTGGGTCTTAACTTAGAGCTGAGACATTGCCAAGGCACAGACTGGGAAATAGGAATTGAGGAGCATTTCTGGGCCCCACACATTAGATTCTTCAGCTTGTATTTGTTACCTATTTATGCACATAATGTGCAAAAATCCAACCCAACACCCTCCAAACTCAAGTCCAGCTTCTTGAGCAAGCACAGCTGGTAACAGAGAACTCAGAGTGCAGAATGGCAGGTTTCCATCCCAGGACAGCCTCAAGGCTTGTGGAAACACTAGAGTAAAGCAGACAATGTGACAAAATCAACTGAAGAAATCTCATTGAATATAAACAGGCAGAGTTTTATAGCCAAGTGAAAAATCCTAGGCCAGAAACTGATTTGACAAGAGCATCTTTTCAGTGTCTTTCCATCAGTCAGTCAAATTTCTGGCTAATGAACATTCTTACATGCTTTCTGAACAAGTCCAAACACTCCTGAGACAAAATAAACCAAGAAAATAGTTGTATGGGTCACTGTCCACGACAAATCTCCATTTCATACATTCTACATAAATTTTGTTGTTTACGGCTTGGAGAATTTCATGCATCTTGAAAGCTCAAAAAGGTTTTTGCTGAATAATTATCATCTCAAAAGCACAGCTTGATCACTATAATCAAAACCTGAAAAATTCAGTTACTGCTTAGTAAAGACAATTGGCTGAAAAAAAAGGGATGAAATTTGCGCCTTTGTTGTGTTTTGTTTAAAATCAAAATTTCCTTTGACTTAAATAGAAAAGCTGGAAAAGAGAAACAATTCATGAAATGATTCAAATTCCAATAGTTTTTCCATCTCCAGATGGTTGAATGATCTTCTCTGGAGTCACAGTAACTCAGTCTGAGACACTTAACTGATTTCCCCTATTTTCCAACATTTCAAAAATAACAACAAAAGTTCCTCAAACAGAGCCAGCACTCAAGAGAGAGCTATTGTACCACAGGTGATGGGCCACTGGGGATTCAAGCAGCCAGCTGGGGAAAAAAGAAAGCAGGTGGAAAAAATGTTTGGTTTTTTGAAACTGTAAATGCAAAAGAAATACAAATACGGGGAGAGTGCAAGGAAAGGTATGGAGATTCTTAATAAGAGTATTTGGAGCCAAAAGGAAAGTATTAATCAAATTTTAGTTCTTCCCTTATGTGGTTAAATTCCCTGAAAGTTGCTGCTTTTTTTTTTATTTGTGTTTTAGTCCAAAAAGATACTAAATAATATCATTCATCTGCAATGAATTTTGGGGTTTAGCCCAAGGCTCCACTGACATTTGAATCATATTGTCCCTTCATGGGAACTACCAATAATGACCCAAACCCACTTTCTAATTTGCAAAAACCCCACTTTATTTTCCTCTAAAAATTTAAAATATTTTGGCCATTTCTGTTTAAAATAAGAGAGAAAGAGAACTTAACATCTCATCCTCTAAGAAGATTTGTATTTCTACAGCGATTTCACGGTGATTGTTGATTTGTAGCTGAGGATTTTAACACATACAGAGGCACAAATTGCTTTAAGGGCAGCCCCATGATCTGTGGGGGAACACAAAGAGGACAACACTGGTGACACAATGAAGTGCAGGTATGGTGTAAGAACCAGATTGATCCAGATATGGAAAAGGTCTGATGCCACGAAACATAAATGACTTCAGGGAATAAGAAATTACAGACAGAAATAACACTAAAAAATATTTATGAAGAACATTTGTCTGCATTCACCATAGAACGAGGACAGGCACACACTGCCAAAACAACCACGAGAATTAAGTTGAAGATGGTGCATCAGCAAATCTACAGCTATCTAAAGATATGAAACCCATATGTTATCCCTCCGCTGCCTTTACCTTTCAATTTGAACAGGAAAGTAGAGCCTCTTGGTTTTCAGCAGTTTGTCTTATATGTAATTTTTATTTTCCATTGATTTCCCGTTGTAACCATACTTCGTGTGAAATAGCATACAATGGAAAATAATATCTATGCCTATTTTACTGTCTCAAATTGGATTTCTGTGCCATTTCTTCTGATAGACCAGTTTTATTTCATCCCATCATTATTTTGCCTTATCTGCTCTCAGTCTTCATTTCATTTCAAGGAGAAACTCATCCTTATGCAGGAAAGCCAGCATATGAAATATCCAACATTAAAAACTCGCTGAAGCTTTCTTTGGAGCACATAGTTCACAGCACACAGATGAATTTCACCCTCAATAAACACTGAGGATTTCTGGCCAAATGAGGGAGAATACAGCATGCCAGCATTCAACATATTTTCTTCAACACAGAGTCGGTGCTTCGTTCCTGAAGTGATTTGTGGCCATATCCTATTCCTGACTTTCAATATCCGCTTAGCATTTTCTCAAATGACAGAATAGCTGAGGTTATGATATTGTCTGTCAACCAGCTGCTGCCACAGAGTCAAAGGTATGGCAATGTAAATTTGATTCTTGATGTCTATTGGACCTTTTTTTCAGGAAAAAAATAGATAGCTCTATACCTCTAAATTTAATGTCATGTAAATCGGGATGTAATCACAGATCCAATTTTTGTTGTCACAAACACAAAATGCCTTTCACCCTGTGCCTATTTTCCACACTTAACCTAGACCACTAAAACTGACTCTAAATTTAAATTCTTTAGAGGAATCCAAGTGTTTCTTCTTTGTAATTTTCAATAAGAATTCTGTGTAGAGGGGAATATCTAAAATATCCACCTCCCTAAAAAAGAACGCAATCAGGAAAGGAGTCTGCAGAATATATGTGTTCCTTTAGCCTAAAACAATTGGAACAGTGCCGTAAACAAGGACATCCCAGAACATCTTATATGTGGTCACAGGTGAAAGGAAAGAACTCCCAACAGAAATTCCCATTTTGCAAATTATTTGTGTTGATTACTAACTCAGGAATGAGGACAGTCACAGAGATTGTCCTGGGGGAAAAAAATAGCATTGACTTTTTATGTTACCAGAGCTGAGGGCTCTTATCCACCCTGGTCTTGTTTACTTCCTTGCTCAGACCTCCCGCATCTGTGGCGGTGTCACCTAAAGCCAGGAAGCAGCCAAGCTCTCAAAACCCATTGACACTGTTTTTCTATTAAAATGGTTCACTAAATCACACCACTGAGGCTGTAATGGACAAGGGTAAACCAGGCAATTTCTCACACATCAAATGAGAAGTTGGTGCTGCCCTCACGGAGGCACTTGGTCACATGGACAGACAGCACAGTGTTAAATCACCTCACCACAGAGTTCTCATCTCCATGGAATACTCGAGGCTCCCCATTGCTCTGCACCTTGTCCCTAAGGCAGCTCTCCTGTAGAGCACACATTCTCCACTTCCCCTATGATCTCCCAAGAGCTTCTTCAAAACACCCAGGCTTGCCTCGCTTGAGGATTCACCTTAACTTAAAAGGCATTTTTCGTGTTGAAGGCTCAGCAGCATTTCCCAGCCTTGCCAGGCTGTTTCCTCTCTCTCCTCAACAAGAGGCAGCACCTCTCGGTGTGATATATGAACTGCAAACACAGGCTACCACGACGAGCTAGTACTAAACTTCAGGCTCATTAAATAACTCCTGCCTCTTAAGTCATTCAACTGCAAATACATCTTTCTCAAGGCTTTTTGGTTTCTTTTACAGGTTGCTTCTTTTCCTTTTCCCACTTGCGCACTGTTTTAGTTTGACATCTTTTGTTATTCCCTTAGACCAGCAGAGGCATCTACAGACCTGCAAACTGAAAATGAACTTTATTAGACTCAACGGGGAAATGGTGCCGTGGGATTCATCACAGGTTTGTATCAGTGACTAATTGGCAGCAGACTAAAGGCATTACATGGTTCTGATTTCATGATTCCCACCACACCTCTGCAACTACTTTTTTCTTTTTCCTTTTGAAAAGCAGAAAATAGTCATCAAAAGAAGCACCAAGTAGTCAAAAAAGTTGACAACTATGCATTCACATGAACAAACTTATTACAAATATCTTTGCTAAACCACAGCAATTTCATTAAATGAAATAATCTAATAACTAAAATAGAAATTAGAAAATAAGGGGTTATTTAGTATTTAGAAATGAATTACATAGTTATTACATAGTTTCAATTTAAAAAGGTGTAAATGTACACAGGCCAAAATTATCAGCCATGTTCAGGCACTAATTTTAGTGGCAGGAAAGACACTGAGATTTAATCTCAGACATTTTAGTCCAGTTTAGTCATAAGTAGGAGACTAGGCACAGTCACAGGAGTTTATTTTTTTTACAATGGCCCATTTTCTTATCTCTGCTCTCTCTGGTTTGGAAATAACATAATCTTCCATGAGTAAGCGTTTTAGCTCCTCCTGCAAGTCTCCCTGTTTCACGTTCCACACACACACACACACACGCAGAATCATCTAATGCACAATGACAGTGGCCAAACTGCTCTTTCTTCCCCAAAAGATGGGGCCTGTCTTCTATTTCAATCTGTTAACCTCTCAGTCACAGCCCTCCTGGAGTTCTGGATTGCCTCTTACATCCCCCAGACAGAGCAGTCCCTTGGAACCTCAGCCCGGTGCCTCAGCCATCCACAGCTCCCAGGGGATGGGCCAGGTCTGTCCCTCTGGCTGCTGCTGGAGACACCAAGTGCCTGCAACATAAGTGCTCAAAACTTGCTAACTACTGTCCAGCCAATGTTAAAAGCCACTTTCTGGTGCTTTGGGGGCAGTTCCTGGGATGGGAGGGGAAAACAGGGCTTCTCAGTGGTGTTTTTTAACCTTTCCCTTTAAAAAAAAACAAACAAACAAACAAAAAAAAAACTCTTTCTCACAGCAACAAAAATACTAACATGCCAATTTCTTGCAGAGTTCAGGACGTTCTTAACATCTTGAATTTTGAGGCAATTTAAACTCAGAAGAGGGTAGAAAGTATAGATTAGAAGCCATAGCGAATACAAGCACATCATGCTATAATGTAGGGTTTTATTTTAAGCCAGTTAAGCTGATAGTTTGCCAACTTTCTATTCTTGTCGCTAAATTACATATAGTGACTGGTGTGACAGAGTCCCTTCCTGTTCAAAAACACTTCAGATCATTAGCAGTGCTTGTTGTTCCAAGAATGTATTACAATCACACAAACAATTCAAAATTACCAAAATACCGAAGTCCCATGCCGATGAACTTCTTTTTTTTTTTCCTGGTTTTCCTCTTTGTTAGCAATGCAGATGATCTGCATTATATTTCACATTTACGCTTCACTTCTAGGAAAGTTGATAAAGTACCATAAATGCAAGCTGGATAAAGATTTTCATAGAAAAATGTAGGAAATGCACAATACTATTTCGTACTGTCCACAAAAATAATGCATTATGTAGAGGAAGGACACCGTGTCCATGAAAGAGCACAGAACAGGCACTTTGCAAGATGAACCTCACAAGACTTAGGTTTTACAGAGCCCAAACCAACACAAACATCATTTAGGCTTCCAGGAGGACCCTGACTTTCACTGCTGACACCTTCCCAAAAGGTCTGGAGGACATTTCCACAGCCTGCAGCTGTGCTTTCTGTCCTAGGTTTGTTCTTACTCTCACAGACCTGGGGACACAAGCATCTCAGCAGACCCAAAACCCATTGACATTGTTTTTCTATTAAAATGGTTCACTAAATCACACCACTGAGGCTGTAATGGACAAGGGTAAACCAGGCAATTTCTCACACATCAAATGAGAAGTTGGTGCCACCCTCACGGAGGGACTTGGTCACACGGACAGACAACACAGTGTTAAATCACCTCACAAGAAACCGTGGCCTTTCAGGGATGACATTTAAAACGAGGAGCATTTGCTGTTAAGACAGCAAAAGCAATGACTGTAACCACATGCTGCACTGGTACTGTGTCTTTGACTGTCAAGGGCAGAAAAATGCACATGCAAGAGCTGTACATAACATGTAAGAGGCCGTGCATCTTTAATCCAAAGCAACAAGTAGTTTGTGAAGCACTGGAGAAACTTCAATGTGAAAGCTCCTTAAGGGAATGAAAGTGGAGCACGAGAACCACGCTGACTATTCTTATCTAGTCGTAAGAAATAAAAAGTGCATAGGATTGCAAAAAATTATGTAGGACTCTCCTTTTCTCTAACAATTTTTCTTTCTCTGCATCCATCATCAAGATGAATCTCACACTGGGGAAGACAGCACAGAAATATGTGCTTTGAAGTTTTATTGTTTCTCAGTACCACGAAACATCAGCACCACTTATGAGCCTATCCTGGATTGAAGGGATGCAAGTGACTGTCAACAGCTTAACATGTTTTATCCAGACAACAACTAAAAAAAACAAAATTACAGAAATTCCTTCCAATGAGTGAAAGGCTCCACATGAAATTGGAATTTTAGGCTGTTTCCACTGTCGCAGAAATGAACAGGTGCTGCATCCAGGGAGCAATTGAGCAGCCATGATGGGTAAAACCAATCCTACTCTGCAGAGTAGCTACAACCTGTCCCAGAGAGTAAACCCAAAAAGAAGAGCAGCCACCAGTGAGCCCAGGAACACGTGAGAAGATGAAACAACCACCTGTTTCTCTCTTGGGTAGAAGGGAATACTGCAAAACACATCCTTTTGAAACAAGGTCTCCCCCTCTGCGCAGATGGAGGCCACTGATAAAGCCTTCATGTCACCACTAGGCACAGCAAACACATCCAAGCACCCAAGAACTAATTTGCTCAATTATTCAAAAAGTGGAATTTACTTTCAAGCTCCATTTTAACAATTATTTAACAAAACAACAATATAATCAGGAACACCTGCAGCTGGCTACACTGTGTTTGGTGGTTCTTAAAGGAGAAAAGCCAATAAATTGATTAAACGTTAGCTGTAGGAAGTTGTCAATTTTTTTGCCCAGTATAGAGATGCTTTTAAGCCTTACAAACTTTAGTGTAAATTTGATTTGCCATATTCTTGTCCAGTAAAGCAGGAATGCAAACTGGACAGATAGAGCAGACAGCATTAATAGCATTTAATCTCAGCATTATCTTGACCTGGAAAACTTCATTTCAAGTGTCAGGTATCTCACAGCAACCTTTTTTTTTTTTAATACTTCAGCACCTGTCAAACAGTGTTGGCATAAAAAGCGGAATGAAAATTAATGTTTATCCTTCTCTGTTGCAGCATGCATTTGGTATACTGCCCTCAATCAGACAGTATGACTCTTCTTGTTTGGATCAAATTGAGCAAAGCACTCCTTTTTACAATTTGTTTAATCCAAAATTGAACCAAAACACATCTTTTTGCCAAACAAACTGTGATTGTGTGGGGAGATGCAACTGCAAATGCAGATGATGTGTACATATTGTAGGTTGATTAGATGAGGCTTTTTGTGTGCTCTCGACTTGAATAGCCTCTCTTCAGAGATCTCTGCTCAAGCTATCTATTAGTCATGGTTAAATGAGGAACAATTTCAAATATAGAGAAAACAGACACACTTAAGTCAGAGAAATTCAGTGTGTGCCACGCTCAACATTAAGCACAGCAACAGAGGTTACCCAGAGCCAACAAAGTGTGTCTGCAGCAGTGGAAGGGGAAAGGGATGCTCTCCTGGCTCCAGACACAGAACAGCAATCCCACCTTCCTGCCTGAGGTGCTGGGGCATTACAGAAGTGAGCCCCAGATTCTGCAGACGATGCTTTGGAGGCAGATTTTGCACCACCGTGGTTTAATTGTAAGATTTAGCACACGGCATATATTTGCTGCAGGGATTTCTGGTCACAGAGCTTTATATTTACTCTTTGCTTCAGTGATTTCAGAATATAATCAAACTCCTGGTCGACAAAATTCAAGAATTGAGGTCCCAGAACATCTGTGCAACCTTTCTACTCTGTGTCCCCTTTATCAAGCTGATCTTCCAAGCATGATACTGATGCCCCTCACCACGTGAAATACCACAGAGCATTTGCTTGACAGCTACCAAACCCTCACCGTGGTCCTCAGAGTTTTCATGGTTCATAAAACAGAAAGGATGAGTAAGGGGTAATAAATGTGATGTACCAGGATAAGAAAAAAATTGCATGTGGAAATGCAGCACTGAGAATCATAAAAAACTACAGCTCTCCTTTTAAAGCAGGATTTCAATCTCTTTTTTCATACTTGTACAGTTTTGGGGGAAAAAAAAAACAAACATAAACAGCAGAGTGATTTATATTCCATATGAATACAAATAGCTCTCCATAGAAGCCTAAATGTCAAATATATCCCAACTAGAGAGAGCAAATTCTAGGGAACAAAAGGGACATTTTTCCATGTATTTTTCACATGAAAGAGCACAGAACACAGGAAAGATCAGTGATCATGCATATGGTCGTATATATTATTATTCCTAATAAGTAATGCAGCATTACCACATTTGTTTTCCCATCTTGGGGTGGTGGGAAAAGAAGCACCTGGGTGAAATCTACCAACTCCACCTGCAAGTGAAAACAGGAGCTTAGACTTCACAGCACAGAGACTGAGCTCAAATTTCAGCCCCACTGGGGGCTCACCCTGAGAAGCATCATCAAATTAGAAACAGTACCTGGTGAGCCAGACTGAGGGATCAGACATCCCTCCTCTCTCAAATGACCTTTATTGGCAGGTGTTTAATCATGACCATGCTGTTCTATATATCTCCCTTCTCTCCAAGACCTGGGCTTCCTTACACACAAAATTTTCAGCATTTTGACCAAGGCACTGCAGATCAAGATCCATCTCTGAGACAGAGAGTGCAGAGACAGAAGTGGCCACAAGCAACCTGAGCCCTCCTTGCCCAGCCATCAGCCTTCACCCTTCTCAGAGCCAGCTTTGTGATTCAGCAAGCACTTTCAACTTAAACAGAGGGTGTTTCTCCAATACTGAACAGAGAGAGAGACACAGAAGTACAATAATATCCTGATATACAGAAATTCTCTCAGCTGGCACTACCATTACTGATTTGAAAATACTGGTTATGATTCCAGTTAAAGCAAAACTAAGCTTTGGTTTCTTCTACCATGTTACGTATGAAGATTAAAAAAAAAACATTACAGTCAGAGAGGATTGTGACATCAAGTGAAATGACTAAGAGAAAGCAGCTGGTGTTTTCCTGACCATGCTTCCCAGAGATAAATCACCAACCCAACAAAAATCAGTTTATCATTTGTCAGTATAAGCCAGAGCCAGAAGGGTGTGCTCAGAGCAACTGGACATAAAACCAGTGCTGATGTGTGAAGAACTGCATGGTCACACTGCACGATGAATAAATGTCCAGCCTTGATACTCCCTGTGACCACTCAACACAGCCATGGCTTGGGAAGAAGAGAAGACAAGGGTAGTGGTGCTCACACTCTCTGCAGCACCACAAGGCTCCAAAGCAGAGATTTAAAGAGTTACTTGAAAGGAGAGCAGAAGGTACAGTAATGAAACTGGAGACCAAGAAACTCATGGGGTCCAGGCTTTTCAGAAGCACAGTGTGATGTATGTTTACAGAGGCCTCAAATGCCCTTTTCCATAACTCTGTTTATAGCTCATCTGTGTGCAGTAAGTCTTGACCAGAATTGGTCTTTGACACAGACTGTAAAATACAAACCTTAAAAGGGCCCAATGGAAAATAAAAGTCAGTATCACGACAAAATGGATGATTTCTGATGTAATCTCCTTCTACTCGTGCCTTCCATGTAAAGGAGACATGGAAAATATGTTTCCAGCTATAGAAATTAGGAATTCTGCTTCACTAAAAACATCTGGCTGCTATGACATTGAAGGAAGATCTTATTAGTATTATTATATGCTATTATTACAGCTGCTCCCAAACAGGCAGCCCTCCTTCTTGAAGAAGCTCCTCCTCAGCTCCCCGTTTATTTGTCAAAGAGAGGGGCTGTTATGAGAAGAGATGGCAGTGGCCCCCCAGCAGTACACCAAATTATTACCATGAAAACAAGCTGAATGCAGCAAAGCTGCTGCTGAACTATGTAAAGATAAAACACCTATTTATCTGTTCCAGATATTTTGACATTGACACAGCTCGGTGACAAAGACACAAAAAAAAGTTGTCTTCTACAGCTAACAACTTTTGTGACAGAGAGAGCTTGAACAGGGGAGGAAATACAAGTAATTTGTTTCCTGGGCTGTCAAGCCCTTTGTCTTGACCCAACAACAAACCTATCGATCTACTTCAAAACACAAAGGGAGTGGTAACTGTCATGACAGTATGACACAAACTAGAATTAAAAATAAAAAGAGAAAAGTAAAAGCAGCTCGTTTATGCTGTGACAGTTGTGTGCTCTGGCGTTACTCCTCCACCACATTAAGTGCAATCACATCTGTCCCATGTGGCTGTGCTGTCTGGATGTCACTCAGGATCCCCTCTCCTGTGTCCCACAAGCCCTCTGGCCCCAGCTTTCTCAAGGAAGAGAACATGATGAGAAAATATAACAGTGCAGCTGCCATCTACCCAGACAAGGGAATTTCTCAGTCTGCTTTGAAGGAGAGTACCTGGCATGAGGTGGTGATGGTGCAAGCTGTGAGCTCAGCCACACATCTCCAGGAAGAAGGGCTTGTGTACACAAGCCAGTCCCTTCCTACTGGACACCTCCCAGTAATGGTGGGGTTACCATGATTGCCCTGCACCGCCAGGGAGCAGCACACCCACTTAAATTCCATCCCTCATCCCTCAGGCAGGGATGTCCACAACTTGTATTTTAATCCAGACACCTCTTTCCATCTGTCTTCCCTGCGATACAGAGCAGTGTGGCCAATGTCTCCACATCACCCGTCAGGATTGCAGTTGGAGCTTCCTTAGACCTTCTCCAAGCCCATCTTCCTGAAAAGCACTGAAAAAACCCCTAATATTCAATGTGTTTTGGTACTTAAGAACAGACCACCTTGCTTGAAGAAATACCAAAAGGTTAAACCAGGATTTCATGTAGTCTACCTGGTATTTTTCCTCTAAGAATTTTATTGGAAAAAGAAAGTTAAATAAAAGAGAATGCTTTACTCTGCAGTTGTTTTGATCAGTCCAAGTTCAATAATATCAAATACCCGGAAAAGTTTCCCTCTCATTGCATCCTGACTTGATCCCCTCCCTGTTTATTGCTTTGACTGTAGAACAAAAATATATTTCCCAGCTGTATTAATCAGATATTGAGGATATTCCATTATTACAGCACAGTTATACAGAGCTCTCAGGTTTTCTTTTAACAGAAATGAAGTTAAATCAATACTAAGCAAATTTCCCAGAAGTCAAATTAAAATGAAGAGGGATGAAGAAGAATTATGCCAGGTAACACTGCAGAACATGAGGGCATCTGGGGCCAAAGGTACATTTCTCTGTGCCTGTAAGAGTTGCCCCTTTGAGCAGATGGAAAACTGTGCAAAACCTGCAACTCTCACTGGTAAGCAGAGGACAAAAAGATAATAAAAGAGCCTATTTCCCCACCACCAACAGCTTAACCTTTTCTCTTCCTGACACCAGTGAAAATGCTTGGACTGATGGACTGTATGTGTTGTGATGCCCATCATTAAGTCCCAGAATGAGTCTGTTATACTGACTGTATTTTGAAAAGGACACCAAAGGGTACCCACACAGCCCCGGTGACAATGTTTATGTACACTGCTCATAAATGCTGGTCTTGCTTTTACAGGAATACTTCCATAGAATATAATTTTTCACTAATCTTCAATTTATGCAGCACATAAAACACTCCTCCCTCCAGGAAGGCATGCAAGTACATACTAAAATATAGCATTAGGGCACACACATTGAAGCACAAAATAAACACATTTTAAAACTTTGTTATTAAATCCCAATTTACCTTAACTATGCTAAGACCTGACTTATTATGTCTTAGAAATTTAAAAACTGTCAATAAAGAGGATTTAAACATAATCAGATGAGCAAGAGTCCCTGCACACCTACTAAGATGGTTTCACTAAACAGATACAAACTGCATGGTAACATATGCAAATTACATAAAAAATTAGATAAGGGCTTCAGTATTTACTGTAGTGCAAAAGGCAGGTTTTATAACACTAAATATAGACAGTGACAGGAACAGTAAACAAAACAGATGACTATTTTGTAGGAAAAAAGCAACCTATTTTCTTTCTGCAAGCAATTCGTGTTATGATGTTTATGTACTTCTCACTTTAAAACAAAATCCACAGCTACAGCAGACACTATTTAGTAAAAGTGGCAAACCAGCCTTGGATATAAATCCCATTTCTAGATGCACACAATTTTCAGACATGGCTTCTTGTGTGGTCTGTGTAAGCAGCCTATGTATAAAATGAATTTATTCCTTCCTTTCAGACTGCAGTTACACCTCCCAGGTTAGTTTGCAGCTTGGAAAACATTTTTCCTTCATGATTAAACTCCAATGTCAGCCACTACCTGTTCACGGACACTGAGGTCTAAAGACTTCTTCTGCTGGCATGGAATTCTAGATGCCCTCTAGTATCATTTTGCAGGGAGCTATGCTGGCCATGCCTGACCAAGTCCTAAATACAAGGCACAGAGAATCAACAGTGCAACCCCAAGACAAAAATGTGCACCACAAATCAGAATTAACACAAACATATTACACATATTGAATAAATTACCATACACATTCACATCTATGTGCATTAGCCAAATACAGATGTATGTGGAGGTTTTACTTCTATGCTCAAGTATTTCTCAAGAACAGATGACAGGGAGCACAAAAGGAGTTATAACCAACCTCTCCCTTTTATGCTTGGATGTGTCATGTAAGATGGGAAATATCCGAAACAGGGAAAATTGGAAGATGATTGTACTTAAAAGGATTAAATGATTCATTCAATGGCATTTCTGCAGCCCTCTCTGTAATTGAACAGCCTTTCTTCCACCTTTCTCCCGAAAGAAAACCTTAATTGTAACCACTGAAAGGAAATAAGTTTCTGGCTGCTTTTACAAAATATGTGTTATGTCTCAGCAAGCCGCTCCCATTTAACTCTGCAATACAGCCATAAAATGGTTTATTTGATTTAGTACCTTACTTCTGAAGTACCTCACACACCACACGAGGCAGTGAACCACTGAAGAGGTTCAGACTGCAGATGGAAATGCAAAATCTTGAATAAATCCTCTGTAATGAGAAACTTCCAAGGGACTTTTGCTCCTATTTCAGGAAGAGGAGGGAAAGTCACTTTACAAGCCTGCAAAGAACTTCAGATCACATCAGTCCAAAGTGCCATCAGCCACACTTCAGCAAACCATTCATGTATTACGTGGAAAACAGGGTAAAATTTTTTCCACCTCTCAATCTTTCCCAAGAGATGTCATTTCTTTCCAATTTCATCCCCTGGCATTATGTCATGTATATTTTTCCCATCATATTTCAGTCACTTGCCTGCTGGTTTGCAGCCTTCAGGAAGACTCATCCCTGCCTCCCCCTCACCTACACAGTGCTCTGTTATCATCCTGCATCCTTGCAGAGGGTTCCCTTCAGCCACAGGGAAACTAAAACCTGTTGGGCGACTCATTCTCACACAGCATCTCATCATTGACTCAGTCCAAACAACCTGATGCTCATTTACACTAAAGCCAATTAGCCTGAAATTTCATTTACTCCAAGCCCACAATATCACCCTGGCAGCACAGAGGGGCTTTAAAATGAGTCAAAATGTCATTCATTCCTCCTTTACAATGCCAGAAGAGCATACAGTGGCCTGAGCTCAGACAAGATCACAGCCAAATGACATCTGCCATTGATTTCATCAAAGGAGAATTTGACCCAATTTAGCAATTATTGAATTGAGTGTAAAGCCCAGCTCAGCAGTGCTGGAGTCAAGGAAACCACCTGTTTGGCTCAGCTGGGATGTACACCAAGATATCCAAATGTGCTCAGTTTAAGAGTCCCGACACGATGTGCTAGAGAAAAAGAGCCAGCTCAGACAGTGGATATGGGACAGGCTGCAACTCAAATCCTCCTGTTAAGTCAATAGTTGGACAATAAAAAACAGAGGGATTCATGAAGTCCAGCTGTTCCTGACCTCAAGTTCTAGGCCAGTTTTCAGCTACCATTATGTCATATGCAGCTTCATGTCACGTAACACTGTAATCTGCTATATTTTTGAGTCTCTACTTTTCATTCTCCACCTCTTCCTTCCCTGAGAGTGGCTGGAGCACAGAGGAAGCCCAGAGGTCTTTGGCAAAGACATTCACAGGTCTTTTCTCAGTGTGCACCTAAACCAGACCTGGGATGTTCTAAGACACAAAGGGTTGTCACACAACAAGAAGTGGAGAGATCAGAAGATACCATCAGTCCTATTCTATTCCAAAAGCCTGTTGTTAAAAAGCACTTCTTCCCAATTTTAGCTTGTGTCCGCTTGTGGCCCTCAAAATAATCATTTGACTATTTTTTTTCCCCGCTAATTTTTGGACCCTACTTAACAGCCCCATAGATGAAACAAGCATGAACTAGTCCAGCATTCTCTTAGTTTTGTCTCCCGAGGAGCAAGGTTGGTAAGTGGAGGGGCAAAGCTTTATGGCAACTAAAGGCCATGAGCTCTGCCCAGTTCTACCCATACGATCCCTCTTTGCTGAGCTTGCAGACCAATACTGTCCTGGTAGCTACTCTGTCCATATAAATCCAAATGTGGATTTATTTAGCCAAAACAATGCTTTTAGCCTAGGCATGGGCACTCCTGAAGGCAAGACTAGAGCCACAAAACTAAAATTGGATCTGAAGTTCTCAGCTCATTTCTGTTGCCTCAAAAAGGCCCAAACCACTGATTTTCTTCAGAGTCTTGGTCAGAACCCTGCCTGTGATACTGATCTGATGTTGTGAAGGGAACTCGGCTCTTAAGCTCTGGATAGGAAATTGCTTAGAAATGCAAAGTACGTATCAGTAAGGTAAAGATATAATGTCACACATAATATCATTTGACTCTCACTACTGTAGGTGGACAACAACTCTGAGTGCTGAAGAACAAGTAACTGTTTTCATGCATCAGTCCTGCAAACAGTTTAATGGGAAAAGCAATGGTACCTTCATTTTCAGTGTGTATTTAAATCATTCCTCTTTCCTGTCCAACTACTACAGATGACATAACATGACTAATCACCACTACCTTTTCTGCACAGAATAAGTGTGTGGCTTCTGACACTTCAACTAATTCACTTCAGCTTGATATTAGGCTTGAACTAATATCAAGCTCAATTTCATTACAGGATGTGACAGGTATAGCCTCTAAAAATAGCAGGCTTCAGTCAAATGTGTACTGCTTGCAAACTGAAATCAGTGTCTGAATTGCAGTTATTCAGAAACCACTAAGTAATGAAAAATAGCTACGATTTTAATAGACATAGAAGGATATTTACTATCTTATCAGAAAAAAAAAATAAATTCAGAAAATGTAAAGATTCCATTATAAAGTTATGTCATTTAAGAAAAAACAAAACAAAACAAAACAAAAAAAAAAAACCAACACAAATTTCTCTCCCTTTTAAAAGTTTTGGAAATAATTCGTTTTATCCCTTTTCCAAAGGAAAAAGAACTGTTCATTCATTAGGAAGCATTCGTTATAAAATAAGCTTTCTACAAAGAATTCAGCTAGAGAATTTGCTTTCTATTAAAAAAAACCCAAAAAAACCTACCACAAACCACATGGTTACACCTTCCAGCTGGTAAAATTAGCTTAAATGATTAGCAGTAGGAGTACAGAACCGAGACCTGTCATATACATTCAATCCCTGAAGTAATCATCAACACCAACCATATAAGACACTTCAGCTATGCTATTTTTTTTCTTCAGCCTTTTTTAAGCAGTTTCCTCATTACAGAATTTTGGAAACTACACATACTTTAGCCTCTTTTCACACAAACATGCCCATTAACAGGCCCAATTAAGCACAAGCTATGTGCTACCTCACTTTGTTCTTACTATTACAAGCAATACAACTCCTTTACAACCTCTAGTTTTCTCTCCCCATGCTCCTACTTGAGTGGATTTCAATAAGCATTTTTCCAGATCTCATCCTGAAACCAGCCCACACACATTCCCAGCCTGTTTATAACTCTGTTCAGTGCCAACAGTATCCTTTAATTTAAGCGCTCCTGTTTGTTTATGATGTTTTAATCACATTCTACGAGCTGCAGTGAAAATGTACAGTCAGGCACAAAAAAAAATCAGCCCGGTCCAGGTGCAATCTTGCAGCCTGCAAACCTGACTTGGCACTGGATACCCAGAGCCACATCCTGCATTGTGTTCCTGCAGAGGCCTCACCAGGCACCAGAGCACCCCAAACCCTCATGGAAATACCTCTCCTAATTCATCCTCCAGCTGTTTGTCACCATCACTGGTGTCTACTGTGCTTCTGTTAGAGCTCCCAGCCTGGACCAGCAAATATTCACTGTTCCTTCAGGAAACGTGGCTCTGCCTTTTGGGCTGCTGAGATTGACCCTGCTCTCGCTGCTCTCTTCTCTAAGGTCTTTCATTTCTTGTGTAGAGACCTTTTGTGGTACTCAATCATTCCTTTTAGATCTGATCTGCCAGGAAGTTTCATTAACCTAAATTGTGGGGAGTTTTGGTGGGTGCCAAGTTTATTTCATTACCAAAGGAATATTGAAAAAGATCAGAGAATCAAAGAACGTTTTGGGTTGGAAGGTGTGTTAAAGATAACTTAATTCCAATCCCTCTGCCATGGGAAGGGATGCCTTCCACTAGACCAGGTTGCTCAGAGCCCCATCCAACCTGGCTTTGAACACTTCCAGAGATGGAGCATCCACAACACCTCTGGGCAACCTGTGCCAGTGCCTCGCCACTCTTGATGTGAGAATTTCTCTCTTAACATCTAATCTAAACCTCTTCTCTTACAGTTAAAAGCCATTCCCCCTTGTCCCTGTGCAAACACAGATTTGATTTTGGTGTTTATCATAGTTCTGTGTAAGAATCTGATGAGCCCTGCCTCGCTGAGATCATTTAGGCATTTATACTGAGCGTTAAGTCCTGTAAGTAGTACAGATGCAGTCCTAAAAAAGTTCAAAATACATCTCTTACATCTACATTTAATTTCAGCAAAGACTAAATCCTGAAGGGTATCCCCCACTACCTAAGAAACAAAATAATTAGTTGCCTCTCATTTGCAGAAACCCCCTCTATACAGGATTAATAAAGGAGAAATTACAAGGCATATTTTACATGCGCCATTAAACTAGTAAGATTAAGTTTGCACAAAATGTAATTGCCGTTTGATGTGAATAAAGCACAAAAAGCCCAATCAGATGCGGGACAATCTAATTGATGACACAACCCTAGAATCTTTTGGTGATTGGTGTCACAACATCACAAGTCCGATATATTACGGTGTTAAGAGGTACGTAGCCTTCTCATAAATTATTTCACTTTCTGCTCCTGCGCATCTGAGGTGACAGAACGAAGGTAAATTTCTTCCTGACCATTTAGACAGCTCATTATTTCCCCAGAACTCTCTTGTGCCATCACTAATCTCTGCAATGTATCATCATTCATTTAAAATATCAATTTTCTGCAATCCATGTTTAACAGCACGTTTTGTTTTCTAACTTTGTAAGATTTTTGAGGACAACTTCCCAACTGAATTCTGCAAAGACTGACAAATGGCAACTCCCAAAAACCTGATGTTAAGGCACCTTTAGGAGCTGGTTTCTCAGGTGACACAAGTTGTATTTTCTACATTGCATGTGTTACATCAGGGCTCAGATTGGTTCTCAAAGTAACCAAGGGACACAAGACCCAACTTTCACTTGGTACTAAACTATCAGCTTCTTCTTAGAAAAGGTGAAAGGATTCTTTACCCAAAAGCATCTGCCTAACAAAGGGCAATTCTTGCACTTATATTGTGAGCATCATGTGTGAGGCTCTGCAAAGATGCAAACACCAAATTGCACTGCAAAGGAAAAGAAAAGCCAGAGAAGAAAACAAAGCCTCAAAATAAACTATTTCTAGAAGATTTCTTTTGTTTTCCCATCTACAGGGTGATCAATGTCAGGTGGGATCATCGGATTCAAGCATAGGTAACCTCAAAAGTAAGTCTGTGAAGCAAAGGATGCAACAGGCAGCTGCACCCAGTTGAGAAGTTACATCATGGAAACAGGCATGGAAAAAACTTCCCCATATCCACCACTGGATCAGCTCAGGAGAACTGCAACGATGTGTGAGTTGAACAAGTAGGCAAATTATAAATATTCAGAAGAATGCATTATTTAACATTTGCCTTTATAACTTGAAGAGCTGTGATTGCTGGGGGAAGGAGGCAGCAGGATTGGCACAGTACCTGGGAGAGGGACTGGAGAGGGGTGTAAAGTTTGTGTATTCAACTAAGGGCTGAACTCTTACAGTTCCAGAGCCCAGAGTGGGTGTTTTAAATATCATCTTCATTTCACACCAAGGTAAGTTTAGCTAAACTCCTACCATCCTCCTCTTTTCCCGAGAATCACTATGGCTCTTTGCAGTCCAAACTTGCTTGTCAGTTTGTCCAGCAACATAACCTTGACTTTATCAGGTTCTCAGTTTAACTAGGAGCAGAACTTTCTTTTTTGTCCTTCCTTCTTGGAACAAAGGTAGTTGTTTACAATTTTTTTTTTTTTTAATTGATGAAGACAACTGAGGGACTGACTTGGATTTTCCCACAAATCTGCATAAATCAGTGGGAACTAGGGCGACTTCTGCGCCGGAGATAGTAACCCCTTCTGTTTAGGAGCATCTTTTCTCTCAAGATCTCCACCCAGAGAAATTTGGCTTTAATCTTCCTTTTTTGACAAAAAAACCCAAAAGCTGCCAGTTCATGAACACGTTAACACACCTGCTTCAAGCACAGAGCTGTTGCTTATCCATCAGCCTCTGGGCAGCAGAACAAGTGTGCCTTCTGACCGCTTTCCAGCTGAATTCCTAACTTCCCTGCAAGAAACACTGGATGTTTCTCTATACTGGATACGGCAGGTAGAGTGAAGACATTTTGTAAAATTAACCATTTTTCTTTAATTGGGACATAGTATAATCAGCCTACTCACACATCAGGGAGAACTCCTATTAGGCAAAACTTTGCACGTTTTTGAAACACCTTCAGAGAAGAAAGGTGTCTATCAAGAGCAGTGATAAGGTGTGTCTGCTTTAAGCCATGAGGTCCCTGAAAGGCTCGGGAGACACAAAGGCAGAGAGTACCTGTTAAATTGCCAGAGCCATAAAACTCCTACTCCCAGCACAGGCACAAGAGAGTTCTTTGTGTGGCACCCAGGCTGGGTGAAGCAAAGAAGAGGAAAAGGACAATTGTGATTCTCAGGTTTTAAATACATTCCTATTCTTTTTGTAAAGAATTCAGCCTAGAAGAGTTACAACAGAAGAGGCTGCTCGCACCGGGTTATACAAAGAGGTGAATCCATTTCAGCACTCACATGCATTGTACTGAAGAGCTGTTCAACCCATGCACAGTTTCAGCAGTGCTACTGGGTTAACTTGAAGGATGGCATTCAGTGTGACAAGTCATCCTGTAGGTTTGTTTGATTTCACTGACAGGGCAAAGAACTAAATTAGTTAACACGACCTGCCTGTTGAAGAAACATTAATTAAAAGTGAGGAGACCATAAAAACTCTGTTTTACCCACACTACTCTTGTCGGAGTGAAAACTCCTCCCAGACAGAAAACCTTAACTCTTAGATCGTTGTTCTGTTTGTGCTGAGATTTTTGTCCTCAGCAATTGCTTCAGTGGTCTACAAAGTTCTCCTTGCCAGAGAGCACCTGTAGGTGTCACCACAAATACCTGGACTGTCTTAGTCAATCCTAAACTAACAGGTAAAGCTCAGTTTTAAAAACTTATTCTAAATACCCTAAGTTTTTCACATAGTACCTTGATTCCATAGATTTCCCTTACTCAGATCAGACTGCTCAGGAAATCTTCCTGCAGTCACTTATGGTTCAGATTTATTAAGTCTGTAATAACTTTATTAACTGCAAAGTGTATTGACTTAACCTGCATAATTGAGGGCAAAAACAGTAATTCCAGATTTTCCTATTTGAATTTATTCCATAACGTCTATTTACAAATGCAAATCTTGACTGTTTAGGAAATATCAGATTATCAAATGGATGTTATAAGCTTTAAATGGGCAGATTTCTCACATTGATTATTGATTACTTCACTGCATGATCAGCTGTACAGTGTAATACATGCTACATCTTCCAGGCCAGAAACTGCTGGTGGCCATATCATAGCAAAGCTGCTTTTAAGAAGAGTGGTTTAGAATAAAGGGAAACAAACTGAAAAAAAAAAAATCACATCTGCTCTGCTTCCTTGCACTGGAGCAACAGAGAAAGGTAGGCTGCAACCAAGGACGTAGAGCTGAGAGTAAGAGCAAAGAGTAAGTTTTAAGTTCAAAAAAAGCCTGGAAGAAAGTGCTCAGCTTATTGAGCAACAGACACAATCTGCCAGCAGATATCAGCGAGCTCAGAGGAAGCAGCAGCCCAGGCTCGAGGGGTTTCTACAAGGAGCAGCAGGAATCCCCGCTAGCAGAGCTGGGGAACTGAGCACAGATAACTCACTTTAGCCACATCCCCAGCACTTTGTCAGTGAGTAAAGACCATTTAGTTCACAAAATCCTCTGCAAAAGCTCTGTTTTCTTTCCTTCAGTTGCTATACCTCCCCGAAGAATAAAAATATGAAGTGTAGTAATCGGAAGCTGAAATTCTACCGAAAGCACAGCTGAGCAACAGGCAAGTCCTGGAGATCAATACTCTCCTGCAGGTGCCTTTCCCAAGCTGTCATGCCAGGGAGAGCAAGCATCAATCTGTGCCCAGCAAACCTGCCCTCAGAGATGTGGACAGGGATTGTAATTAGACCCATGACTGCTCAAAGGGGAAAAAAAAAAAGCATACGTCTCCAAAATTCAACTTCCAGTGCAGTTGTTCACAATCAGGTGCTTAGCTGGGACTGAGCAGACAGATTTTAAATAAGCTCCTGCAAAACTGAAATGCTTGAACCATATTGTTTGAGATACTAAAATAGATGGGCGTTTACTTCTTTAATAAGAGACTCAAATCTGCAGGATTGAGCCTTTAAATCCAAAGTTGGCATCTAAGGGAGAGCAGCTCCCTCACCATGTCAGAGTCCAATCCAGCAGCCCAGACACCCCTCAGGAGCCACCCCTCTGTGCCAGAGGCAATGTCTACAAGCCACACAGCAAGGAAGACCAAAAGGAAAAACACAGCACAGGGATGCAGTTCTGCAAATGGAGCCCCACCATTTAAAAGTAATTTTATGGCACTTCAGTGCATCCAAAGGACAGCAGCAAAGCAGACCCTCAGGAAAAACAGCAATAAGAAGGGCTGATAGAGCATCCCCTAAGAAAAAATTCATTACCTAAAGGCAGCTTTTAATATACTAATAGAGGCTGCATCTCCTGAGTGTGTTCCTATATACGTCATAGGCACAGCCTCTGACCAAGCACACTGAGAGGAAACAGCAGCAGAAGTTAGAAAATAATACTTCCTCCAAAAGTGAGATAAGAATTCAATAAAGATCAGCGTGTAGTAACAGCATTCCTAGACTGAAGTGTTAGGGAAGAAATAGTATTCAAGTCAGTGCTGAAGTTACCAAAAAGTCACAGAAATCCAAGTGACTTGTTATTTCTTCACTAGTACCTTAGCATTTGGTACCATACAGCTCCTGTGCTTACAACTACCAGTAATAGCAGCTTCCAGCATTAGCAATTTCTATTGCAATAAAATCCTGGAAGATACAGTAATACCAAAAGTCTTTAGTTAAAGAAAAGGTGAAATAACTGTTTGGGGGAAAAAAGGAAAGGTAGAAGTCTGTCCTCAATTATTTCAGTTTCTACGAACAGAAGCAAGAAATCCTGTGGGAGGACATAAAGCCATAGGTAATTTAAAAGGTGTAATATCTCTTATTTTGTCCAAGAAAAGATTTTTATTCGTTTTGCTATTGAAGTGAGAGGAAAGGAACAAATGAATCAATGTAATAATTCTGAAAGAAAAATCAGGTTTAATAACAAGCAGCTGTAATGTATGAACAGACACAAGACAGGCCTTCGAGATGATAGCTCTGCGTCAGCTTTTGACAAGATGTGGCTAGATGATTATATAGTGCATTTTACACTGGTTTCTGCTAAATGGTTACAGTAAAATTGTGTTGTTCCCCCTTGTCTCTCTCCCATGCCACTGCATGAAAATTACTTTTTTTCTTCTTTTTAAATTTACCTAACTGCGCTAAAAAGTACCACTGTACCTGCAGAAACATCAGCTCCTCCAATACTTTTAATTACAAAAACAGTAACAAAAAAAAAATGCAGGATAAGGCAAGGCAAAACCAACAACTATTGACAAAAGGAAGATACTGGACTGAATACAATGAAACATGTTACTGTGCTACTGCTACACAAAAGTCAGCTAAGGAGTTTAAGTGGTACTTTTAGAGGTCAACTGATAAAAATCAGCCCCCCTTACTCCACTTATTTCCTTACTCTCCCTTAGTCCTTGATGTGTAAACTACCACTTGGACTTCTGGTCAAGGCAACAGGGCAGAGACAAGCAGATAGAAGAGAGGGGAACTCATGCTGAGTCTCTGTCTCAAGGCCCTCAATTCAAAAGGCACAACAATTCATAAAGGAATTCTCCACATCCACTTGTTTAGATGAGGTCTAAAGATAGCCTTCTTTACTGAATCCAGACCCCCATGGTATAGCTTGGAAGCCCTTCAGCTCCTGGGTCTCTTGGCTCAGGAGTTTTCTTCACAACTTATTTATGTATTACGCAGTAGTCAGCTGTTCTGGCACCCCTGCTAAATCCTTTAGCCCCAGCAAGCTAAGCTTTGTGTCTCATTTGTCCCTGCTTGAGGGCTTTCAGCCCTCCTTAGATGGGCTCTGCATGCTCTTACAGCTCAATCACTAACACACAACCTACTTTATTCCACTTCTGAGCTCCAGAAATAGAAATAAATACCAAGACAGACATTTTACAAATGGACAAGGTACCTCCACAGCAGCTTGTGGCATCCAGCAGAAGACATATCCCTTACCTTGCAGCAGGCAGCTCAACGAGCAGCATCCTTTAACCCTCCTTGTCCACAGGCACTATCAGAAAACCCACAGTTTTTAGAAAGCACTTTAGGTCTCCTCATACCTCAACTTCTGTCAGTCTAAACCCAACCCTTCACCCTGCACCTCTCCCTCCAACTCTCCTTTCCTGTAATGAGCCTTGGCCAGCTGCTCCTTCCCACCCTCCACGAGATGCAGGTGATATCAATTTTCCAAGGCACCCAGCAATTTGCCTCAAGAGGTTCCAGCTGTCCCTAGGGCTGGACACAAGAGACTCCTCACATGCATTTAATCTATAGGATTATAATCTCTGCCTCATGGTTGTGCACTCAGCAGCATCGTGTCATAAACAATGTGAATCCCCATATCCACCACACATGAGGATACAAAGATGTGCCAATGTGCTTAAAAGAAGTTTAAAATGAACTTTTACAACAGGTGAAGGGCAGAAGTCCTTTGCTCTGTTCTGTGTGTGCTTGGAATTGATATCACTTAATTTCATGCATTTGGGGAAGAAAAGTATGCAATTAATAGTCTGCGGACAGTTTGTATTTTGGAGCTTTTAATATGCCTAAGGGAATAGCTTTGGCTATTCTTGTTGAACAAGCACTACTCACTCAGCTATCCTGAGCAATGTGCCAGTGTTGCCAGCCCAAAGAATTCAGCAATCCTAAAAGGGAAGCTTCAGAACCATGAGATTTCAATTAAAAACTGCAATTTTTTACTCTTCGCCTTCTGATTCTTATTTCATCTGCAAGGTTCAGTCAATACCTACTTGCAAATTTCTTCTTCACAAACCCAAGACCTTAATAGAAGCTGAAATTCTCATATTAATTGCCAAGAACTGGAAGCTGATGCCTTAAGCAGAACAGGCAGAAGTTGTGAAGTCCGAACAATTCATATTTCCAAAACAGGCTTATGTCTAAACTTTTGGAAGTTCTTAATGATTTAAATTCACCGTTAACGCAGGTGTCTCAAAGCTACTTGCAGGGTTATTGTACTGGCAGCAGGTTTTGAGATTCCCACTGAATATAACTGGCAATTCATATGATGACTTCAGTGGAGCTGTGTTGATGGACACCAGAAGGTGATCTCAAAGTTCACCAAAAAGAGATGTTATTTTCAGTAAAACTTCTGTTCAGAGTTAAACAGAATCTTGGAAGTGCCATCTTTATGCATAACGCAATCTAAATACATCTGCACCTTGGCCATGCTTGTCTTGAAATATTTGAGCTTTCTTTGATAATATCAAGTTCCAGTACTTCAGAAATACATTTATCAGTCCTTCTGGTTTTCTACACTGGTGACAAGCTCTTTTCTTTGATCTCCACATAAGAGTTTTCTCCTCCATGCTCTTTGCTCCCACCTTTTCCAATCTACTTCCAAGAACTGAACGTTTTTGGTTCTCCCATTAGCTTTTAACTTTTGTATATTTTGCTTTATTGGAACTGGCAACATGGTGCTATTTAAACACAGCTCCATCTGTCAGAGTCAAGTCCTGCAGGTAGGGTGTCACGTTCAATTTCACGCTATCATTTTTTGTGTGTTCAGAGCTAAAGAAAAGAAATGTTTACTATAAAACAGTTACTTTCATAAATTCCTTTGAGAGGTCTTTTGTTGTTTTTGTGGGACCTACTTGTGTCCTTATGAACACAGCCCCTTCTGCACTGCCAGAGAGAAAAGAGAAGGGATGTGCTCAGCCTGGCCTCGCTCCTTGTATTTCCTTCCCTCTTCTGCTTTCCACGTGTCCTAGGCATGCATGTGAATTGGAATGGCAGCATTATAGCTGATGGAAAACACTGTAGGCTTAAAAGAAAGCTGACATTTTGGAGACTGAGTTTTCAGATTTGAAAAGGAATCTACTTTGATTGCCCAGCTTCAGAGCTGCTGCCTGGTATGAGGTTACATCTGACACTAAAAGAAGAGATATGGTTGGCTTTTATCCCAGCAGGACAACAGTTATTCTTCACAGTCAGGGCTTCCCAGCCAGAAGGGGACTGGATGGGAAGCAATGCCTAACAAAAACTTCATTTCCTGGTGCCTTTCTGACACGCATATCAAACAGATCTGGTGAACACAATTATTTCCTTTTCAGTCTCCTAGATTGCTTCCTCTGTTCCTTTTTCTTCTCAAAAAGACATAACCTCAAAACCAGCAAAAATATGATGTTGATTACAGTCCAGCAACACCACAGCATATCTAGGAACCTTTGAAGCCCATTAGAGTGCTTGCTTGTCTTTTCTTTTCACAAACAATATGCAGGTCTTGTCTTGCAGGTCTCGATGATCACATCTCGATGATCACATTTTCTTGGGAAAAGCATCAAACACCATCTTTGATTTTGCTTTATCCTGGACACTACATCAACACTGGGGTTTTTTTTAAGCCAGCTGGAAATGACTATTCAGGTGTAAGAGTTTTCCTGAATTTCTTCCTTTTCCTTTAAAAAGTTCACAGTTCTTATTTTCTTTTTTCCAAACAGCAGCATTAATGTTTCTAGCCTGACATTTCTTAAGGTAGACCTGCAATACACACCTTGTACAGCCTCACCAAAGCAGTGGTGTCCCAAGGCAGAGAGCATGGCCAGCATCTCTCGTGCTCTCCCACTTGGAGAGACACCATCACCAAGTGCTGACAGACAATCCATCTTTCAAAAGTGAGAGATCCAGCATTTCCCAAAGGACTGCCATATGTGTCCTCTCAATATCAGGAGGAGCTTGAGTGCCGTGAGGCTGTTGCCTTAGGGAGGATCTGGCAGTGACTGGCAGTAAGAGGGGCAGAGCAGAGCAGCTTTCCTGCCACCAGGACCCAGCAGACCCGTGGGGGTCAGAGGGGCTGAAAGTGCAAACACAGGGAAGTGGGATGCAGGTGGAGGGCTGGGTGGGCTGAGCTGCAGCCTTGCTCACAGATGGCCTGGCTGGCACAGGCACCTGCCTCAGCCCCAGGAGCCTGGCCTGACTGCGCTTGGAAAAGCAAACAGCTGGGGAAAGGCCATGTCTTAGACAATCGAGGCTCCTCTGCTCAGTAAATGTGAGGCATAAATCTTAGGGCTTACACTGACATCAGCACAGCTGACCCGGTGCTAGGCTGCTATCACAGGATCTGTGCTTTTAGTGCAAATAAAACACCGTGTCAGGGGGAGGAATCAGTTAAGCCCTCTGCTATCAGCTCTGTTGTCACTGTAAGCACTTTTCCAGGAAGAGGAAAATTTCAATTCACCCACAGTTTTTTCCAAAGCAGATACGACCAGATTCTCCAGTCTTGATGGAATGTAAACCATCACAGTGGATGCAGCGTGTCCAGAACATGGGATACACACGCAGACTCTCATTAGTGGTTGCATTAAACTGGGGGTTTGGAGAGCACTGGTGTGCTGGACATTGTGCAAACAGCACAAAGAAATTATGTCCACCATATAAAACCAGAAACAAAATTACAAATGGATAGCTCCTATCATCACATGTGACCAGTGCTCCTATTTAAACCTCCAGAACAGGGCAATCCAAGCCCTGAACTGATGCATTAGAGTTACATCAACATTGCCTTTGCTGAGGAAGGTTGCTGGGATTCCTGGGACTCTGTTTTCTGGTACAGTAAATTTATCTACAGCCATCTTCCTTCTCAGTTATTTAGTGGCTGTCCTGCACTCATGGAAGGAACTGTGGACAGCTGAAAAACCTTTAGACTGCAGCAAGCAGCTCACAGAACCTCATTGCTCACAGCCCACAAGGGCCCCAGAGCCTGAGCCTGGCCTGCAGTGGTTCCTGTTTCTAAACAAAAGGAGACAAGAGCAAACTCTGGATCATGTACAGCTCATGCAATAGGCCCTGAAGCTGATAGCACAACACTGGAATTAAAGAGATCTTTCATTTTGTTTGCCTTCCTTGTATTTACAGCTGCAGACACCAAAGGCTGACTCACTGCACAGACCAACAAGCACATTAAGTACCAGGCTTTGCAGAACAGCTGCTGCCTGACCAGGAGAACCACCCTTCAGGGCCACTGTCATTAACAATTCTGTAATTTATACTGATGGCAATGCAGGGAAACAAAAACAACCGTTGTTCAGGCACTAGAAATCCTCTGCTGGACAGCCTGACTCTCTCCAAGAGTTGTATATAGCCTGCTCCAGTGTAGGGAGGGATGGAAAAATGGAAGCTTGTTCAGAATACCTGTCCCATCCTTGGTAACAGCAGAGCAAAGGAGATCACCAAGGCAGACGTGGCTGCACCAGCACCAACCAGTCTCTTTTTTAGCAGAATTAGAAGTCTGACCTCACCTTTTGCTTGCTTTTAAATAGCATGGGTGACAAGCTGATCCCAGATTTTTATGCAATGATGTGTGAGCTTGTTGTCCCCACATCGAGCCAACATGAGTGATGCCACTCAAGAAGGCTGTGACAGGTTTGGGATTTGATACCAAATGACCTGAGCACCTTCACCGCCGTGATTCTGCCACAGCTACAGACCATGACTGCCCACCGGGGCACTAATTCCCCACAGGAATTGCACCAAATGCAAGCAGAGGATTTCCCTTTAAGGATTGCTTTCTGATTGTCATCCTTACCTTTCTTGCTTTTATTTCTCTGTAAGCCACCTTTTCCCATATTGGTATTTATAGTCTCTAATTCTCCAGACACTTCTGTTTCCAGGCAGTGATGAGCTCCTCCTCATAAGTATATTTTGTCTCCTCTTTGTCTGCAGCTTTTAACACTGTGCTGCTTAACCAACATGGGATTAAAATAACCAGAAAAGCATTAGCATTTTTTATCACACAGACAGCTCTGGGAGAGCTTCAGATGCCCCATGATTAATGTGTAGATTCTGAACAACTTAAGGCTCCTTCCCAGGCTTTTGAGACAAAAGAAGCTGCTGCTCATCCACCCACTTCTCCCTTTGGAGAGGACAGAGGTGAAGCGCCCTGTCTTTAGGTAACACAGATGTAAGTAGGTCTGTGGGAGTAAACCTGAGTCAATGGATATAATTCTAACTTTAGATAAAAGCAGCAAACACATGAGATGCAAGTCCTTCCTACTCCACAGTCATTTTCCTTCTAGATCCCTCTCTATATCTAACCAACCTGAAAATTTTCTCTACACCAAGGCAGATGAGATTGCTTTGGTAAAGATGTAACTTCTTTTAATCCTACATTTTCTTCCCTTCTCATTCACCTAAGCACACAGAAAGTTTTATTTTTCCTTTTTTTTTCATATGTATGTACCTAAATCCAGCCACATCAGACTGCATAGTTGTTGGTCATAGTTACAGTGAACTGTGATTTCTGCTCAGGGTTTGTTGTTCACAAATTCTTTGATTTTCAGTTAAACTCCCTGCCTTAAATTTTCACCATATTCCCCCAGAGCCTCAACATGGAAGGAGATACAGCACCTCCAAACAATTAGTCATTGGAAATAATAACATGATTAGGGATGGAAAAGCTAGTTAAAACGGAGGGATGAGTTGGCTGCTTCCATGGGGAAGCATGGGGGATACAGCATCATAAAGTCACCCCAAGACACACGTGGAGCCTCTTCAGCAAAGTCAACACCTGTGCATGTCATACCCTGCTGTCTGTGCTTCAAACACGGGAACACTGGGTCAGAGTTAGATACAAAGTCAGAAGTTATCCTCAGAAAGGGAACGGGGAGGAAGAAGAAAATGTTCACTAGATGTGGGGAGCTGCTTCTTAGGTTTCCTCCTGAGATCTGTAAAGTTAGACCTCAGATCTGACAGTGCAATAAAAACCTGTTCCCCTGAAATACCCACACTGCTAATGTTCACAAAAGTCAGAAGGATATCTCAGACCTGAAGTTGATTTCCAATTGGACAGCAGAGTGTTGTTCAGCATTTTTCTAACCCTGAAAGAAAAACTTAAGGATGAGGCAGAAAATGTGGAAGTTTGTCACAAACAACAGCAGGTTACACAAATGCAGTTGTGTGTTCTGTACAGGAAAAAGCACACTGTGATATGACTGACATCATGTCCACAAAATAAATTAGCTGGGCAGTAGATCCTTCAATCTGTTCCATGGGAATCCTCTCCCTCCCGCTCCTCCTGTTACAGGAATGACTTTCTAGCTACTGATAAAAGGTGCAGTGGATGCAGAGAATTACTCCAACACATTTTATCATGTAACCCATGGTGACTGTGGGCTGTGCTCCGACAAGAGGCAGCTTGCAGTACACGAATGGGTAACGCTTCAGGAGGAAGAATGAAAAATTGAACCTGCGTGATGCTTTTTTTCTCAAAACTGCATATTTCTTCTTTATTTTTTCTCTGGGAGTCTTTCTGGAGAACTGTAAATTACAAAACTTCAGGTGCAGCAGGACTACAGTGTAGCATGCAAAGCTTACTCTCTCTGAAGCAAAGGAACAGCTCTGCTTTTATTTTTCTGTCTACCTTGTGGGTCTATTCTCTACTGGTTAAATAATAGCAAGTGTGATGTGTCTCTAATCTTGCATTGAAATCTAAAGTATTTTTTTAAAGAGAGGAAATCTACTATCTAGTATAGCAATAATAAAAATTATTATTATGATTTCTTTTTTCATGACTGCTGATGGGCCCACGAGCCAGAAGTATGGAAAGATTTTTGGTTTCCTTTCAAATAAATGTTTTTCATCTCTCAGGAGAAAGAATCTTTCAGAATGCACTAACATTTTCCAAAAAAAAATGGAAAGGGAGAGGACTAAGACAATATCTGATGAAGCAAAAACCACAAAAAACATTGCTTATATAAAAAAACCTACTTTCTTCTCTTACTAGGAAAATGTTAACAGTATTTTAAAAGCTGTTGATGTCATAATTAGTGGTGCTCATAAATGATCAATATTCATTTCCTACAAAAACCTGAACTGAGGCAATGATGAAATGCTGGAAACATTTTTTTAAAAGAATGAGATCAATAAGGTTAAAGCCAAATGCATTTGGAGGAATGGCATGACTCTATGATATGAAGCCTGAATGGTAGTGGAGAATTCCCATTATTGCAACTGCTAACTCACATGTTCACTTCATTAACTCTGTTGAACATCCAGAAATACTGACACAGGAGAAGTGCCTGACTTAAATATTACACTCACCAATTTTACACGTTAAAAATGAAACTTCTTATCTGTCTGCACCAGGGTTTGTGCCTGGGAGCAGCAATGGTTGGCTGGTACCAGAAGGGAAGGTGAGCAGGACCTGGGGGACAGCAGGGCAGGGGTTGGAGGGAGCTGGCTGAGCAGAGGGAGGGATGCTGAGCTGGAAGTGTGGGTCAGGACCTGGCCCAGAGGCACTGGTCAGGGTCTGTCTCAGTTCCACAGCCACTGGGCAAGTCCAGAGGGACAAGGCAGGTCCAAGGCCAAGCCAGGAAGCCAAGCCAACACTGAAAGCTCTCAGACTGTGCTACCACATTTACACCACACACTGCTCAACGCTAAACCACTTAAAAACGTTATCCATTATTTGAGGATTATATTAGTTTATGTTCTGTTTATTATTTCAGAGGAGAATAAATTCTTAACTAAATTTGCTCTGACATTACCAAAAAAAAAAAAAAAAAAAGAGGAGTCAGCATGGCACTTTGAGAGCTGTGGCTGTGCTTCCTGCGTGCATTAGACAAGAACCACAGAGCTCTGAATATTCATATGCATCACAGGTGTACTCCAACAGAAAAGGGAAATCCCAGACTCCTTGAGAATCCAGTGTGAGGACAATTGCCTGGGCTGTAAAAAGTCCAGGATTAACTCTGTGCTGTGCCGTTCTCCCACTTCCCACAGCGAAATGCCTTAGCTCAGAACATCGTGACTGCTCTAGGTGACATCAGCCAACTTCAGAAACCTTCTGCCCTGAGAATGCTTTCCCAAAACAAGATTACCCAAACTTGCAGTTTCAGGAAGAGCTTGCATTTCCAGATATTTTCACTTTTAACAAATCAGGGGTGTTATGAGGGGCAGCAGGAGACACTTTTTAAGAAATCTAACAATTCAAAAGAGAAAGATTCTGATGCAGCTCTAATTCTTACACAGCATAACTCACAGCCTAAATGGGCAAGACCAAGAAAGAATAGAAATAAACAGAAAGAAAAATTGTTCCTTGAGAGGAGGGAAACAGAGAGGCAAAGTGGCTCACCCAGAATAAATCTTCTGGGTAACCGTTTAGTTAGCACCTTACTCAGAAGGCTATTTCAGATATTTAAAATGTATTGCTCTTACTTTCTGCCCCATATAACAAACACCAGGCAGATGCTTCTATTCTCATAAGTGTGAACCTTTAACTCTTCTTCTATCATCTGTTTTAAACAGCAGAGTCTGATCTTCCTGTGATAAAGTTGTGGAATCACAATGTATAAATCTGTTTGTGATTTGTAAATGTCAGTACATACGGTACTTGGGCATTTGATTACCGACTGCCTCAAGCATATAAACTAGCATATTAAAGCCTTGGCATTCTTGTCTGAATTAACTCGTCTTAATGCTTCTGCAAACATCTCTCCCACGCAGAAGTAATTTCCTTCAAGGTTTCTCAAATATTCTTTCATTTAAGTTACTCTACTTGTCCTTGTAAACGGCAGAATTTGTTTCAAAAAGACCCAGTTGACAACAAACTCACAGGGTCAAATGCACAAAGTATTTAACTCCTTTAATTTTGAGGGACAAATATGAAACAAGCAGAAGCCTAAAAGTCTTCAAAGAAATCCCAGTCAAAGTCATACACCAGCACTGCATTCAACTCCCAAAGCTGTGAATATAAATAGATATTCGAGCCAAAGCTGTGAAGTAAAAACAAAACTCCATCCTCCCACCTGACAAAATTTCAAATATTCACAAAAACATAAGAAATACTATTCTTTTTCTGTTGACAAAAAAACTGATCTTTCCTCAATTATCCATCTCTTGCTCCTCTTCTCATTTGACGGAGCCCCCTCTCATCTTTCTTGCTCAGATTCTTCTCAGTGGAATTCACTTTTGCCTTCTTGCTGCTATCATTGAATGGCTTCTCTACCAAATCTCTTTTTGGTCCAGTACAAAAAATAAACATCGTCTTCAGCTCCACAAGCTTGTAAATTAAAGCACCCTCCATGAGCCTTATTTTACTTTCTCTGTACTCAAAGAATGTCACTTCAGGAGCCCTGCACTGCCACAAAGAGATGCAGGGCAGCTCGAGTTTCAGTGCCTCCACTGCACACAGGTCCAAAGACAGAGGGACAGATAAAGCACCTTCCCCATAAAGCACCTGCTCTGCTCCATCTGTTCCAGCCTGTTCTGTCCTCACACTGCTCAAGAACACACTTATAACATTACACAGTGCGATATAATACACAGGCATGCAATATGTTGTTAAACAGAAGACTTGATTTCTCTTAGTCTTGTCTAGTGAAGACTTTTACATACTAGAGTTTAATCCTATTTTTCTCAAAGCTAGTTCGGTAGTTTGAAGATTAAGCCCTAGCTGATGAAGGTGAAAAACATACTTACATACTTAGAACCTACATGATGCACTATGTCCAGTAAGACAATCACTCTTGGATGACTGCAAAAGTATTATTTTAAAAAGTTGTATTATAAAACTGAAAAAACCCCTCCATAAGTTCCAGGAAGTTACTCATTGTTTTACTTGGTGAGTTGGGCTTTCTCTTGTTCCTGAATTTTAATTTTGAGCCACAGCAAAGCAACCCCATTTTTCCATTTAATTTAGAACTGGCAGCATGACACACCTCCAGAGAATCCTGCCTACTGGAAATTCTTGGATTTTATGTTAAGAGTTCATTTTTTTCTGAATGAAAGTGAGGGATAGTTAACGATAAAACAAAGCGTTAACCAGTTGTCTAAAACTCTGCAATTTGAGGAAACCTCGCTGGGTCTCAGAAGACAATGGTAACAGTCCCTTCTATTCACTTTCAATTAAATGGAAAAGCCATAGGAATCCTCCTGTTCTGCCATGGGACAGAGAAAGGCTTCCATGGTCAGTGCAGTATGCAATTAGTGAAAACCATTACTTTGGAGCACATTGCCAGCGCCCTGCAGGGAGAATTGGATGTTCACAGCTGCCACTATGCCTAATTTTTCACAACCTGCGTGGGAAGTTTCCTGCAATGAGGATCGAGATTGAACAATAAATGAGAGCGAATTTACATGTGCATGTTTTTATTCTGTTTTTCTGATTAAATTAGAAGTAGGAATTACTGTGTGATGCAATAATAACGGACAAGTGCAGTAAATGTTGAACTGGCTTACAGAATCACGTTATCTCTTTGAAAACAAACCCCAGTAGCATTAAAGCAATACCTAAGGATTCAAGAGGTACGGACATACCTCTCTATCCAGCCATGTGCTGGATTTTCCACAGGAGTCTAAAGAATTAAATATCTATTGCAGATGGGTTTGATTCTTGCCACTTTGTGTGCCTCAGGTCTGCTTCCATAAACCGTGACATCCTTAGACAGGGCCTCCTGAACATTGCAGTATCTTCCTAGGGAGAGACAAAACATCCATACCCATCAGAAGCCACTGAGAACTCTGCACACTCCCACACCAAACTCTTGTAGTATCTCCCTTCCTTGGTTGTCACAGCAAAGGGCACAAGCTCAGTTTGGACAAACTAATTCAAAGGAGGGAGTGGGAAGCTGAGGTGTGAGTCAGAGGTGGCTGCTCTGAAAACCAATCCTGAGGCTTTGCAAAGGCAGCCAGTAAAACCAGTGATACTGCAGTTCCCTCATGCATGCAGTCAGTGCATGGTAAGGCCAAGCCTTGCTTGCCCCTCGAACTATGGATCTGCTGCAAGTACCCAAACAAGAGATATAAATTACACAAAGTTTCAGAAATAAAGCAAACTATCTCAAACTTACTGCTTCCACTCCCAAGGGATGTAGCACAGAGAACCATGTATGAAGTAGCTGGCTATGTGCTAAATCCCTGCATAGAAGAGAGCATAATACTTGTAAGGACAAGTATTAAATATCCATAGAGATTTGGATTCAGGTCTAGTCCGTGGACAGGGTTTTTTGCACCTAAAAGGAATACTGAATCCCTGTAGAAGAAAAGGACAAGGGCTGAGTTTCTGTAACCTAGATGCCTTTGGTAATGCAAAACTGGCTGACTGGGTCCAGCAGACAGTCTTGTCCTATTTGCGAGGAAGTGCTGATTATTTTGCTTCCCTTTTTTCTTGCTAAGGCTGGGACAGCCCTAGAGAAAACCATGCTGGGATGAAATAAGCACAGAAATTTTCTGAAATTCATAAGGATTATTTAAAAACAAAAAAGTTTTTAGGTATGAGGACTATGCTTGTCTGGAAAGTAAATAAATATGATTGAAAGCAAAGCAACACATTTTCACTTAATTACTATTTGTTCAATACCTACTTATGACACATTTGTCTTTAGGAAATTAAATTAATTATTCAACCTCATCAGTGAAATTCTACACTTGTGCATCCTGTGATTATAGCAATCTCAAATTAATGACCCACTGATTCCTGATTATTAAAGCTTAATAGATCTGTGATTAGCATTGTCAATTAAGCAATACAATTCATGGAGCTGGTTAAGGCAGCAGCACTCTTGCCTGTGCACGTGCTTGATCTACAAGTGTGGGTTATCACTTGCAGCTCGTCAGGAGGAGTGACACAATCAGGAGTTAGCCACACACTGGCGAATTAAACCATGACTTTTCAGTGAGGACTTTTTAAAATTGTCACAGACTTATAATATTTGGATCCCCAGTTATTACAGGTTGATGCACATTAAGCACAAGAAAAGCTATAGACACAGCAACTCAAAGAAAGGACTCAAAACACGAACATCACTGCTTAGCCAAAATTTTAAATCCCTTAAAATCCAAACAGCCTCAGGGGGCTGGGTCTAGTCTGCTTGTTGTATAATGGAAAACCTACAGTATTATCTGTTTCGTGTTCCGCATTCTTTTCATTAAGGGATAACATACACTGTGCCTCCAACAATAAACCTGGGGAATTAATCCTTACTTCCTACAAGCCTGAACGATTGTAACTTCTCTTTAAAGATTACAGACAGTAAAATTCCCAAGAGAGAATAGCTCCTATTTCAACACTGAGGACTCCATTTCTAGGACTTCGCAAGTCGGTAATCCCTAACGTATTTACTATCAATTTATATCTTTTCTTACTACTCTCATACCGTATCAAAGTGAAGTTTTTGGTGACATGTATGCCATGAACTTTTACTGGGCTATGGAAAGATAATTTGATGGTATCAGTCAGCCATTTTTCTGGAGAGCCAACACCAGGCAAACAAATACCAGCTCTGTTTCCTACACTGGACAGACACTGGTGAATAGAGCATATGCTGCATTGAAAAAACTCTGCAGGGCTTTCAGAGAGGAACTCTAATCAAATAAAGCTCATTATTAGAGGCCAGATATTTATTTTAGACATCATTAGTGATCTTCCTGTGTTTACATAAGGTTTTACTTACCCTTTATTTGCACTAACAGAATCAGTAGAGGTGAGGTTCATTCATATGAAATGACCATTTCAACATAAATACTAGGAATAGTCACAGAGATATTGATCTTTGATTTAGCCCTGCCCCCATGTGGTCTCTTATGTAGTTTTCTTTTATTAAAATTACTACTGTCAAATACTTAGTAAAGTCGAGATGTTTCTTGCCACCTTCTATTCTTCTTTTTAGCTTTCCCCATCTGCTTGTTCTACACTTTCATTTTGATCTACCTGCTGTCTTCACTCCTTCCCATTTCTCATTCTGTTTCAAGTGTTTCTAACTATGACTGGCCATTTCTAAGTAGATCCACACAAATCATCCCATGATTTGCCTGTGGTGTAAAACTGAGTCACTGCATTTTAAGACTCATATTTGGTTGAGCAGGGTTTTCTGAGCACTAAAATTCAGAGGAAATTACAATTTACAGTCACATTGGACAGGAACAAGAGTGGGAGAAATTATCAGGTGTGTTTCTGTGGGTGAGCTCTGCTCTCAGGAATCTCTTTCCTTTCCCATATATGAGCAACGTGAAGTAGTGCAACAATAATCCCATCAGCCTGGGAAATTCTGAATAATACTGGCCTGCAGTTTAAATTACCTTTAAAACTCAAGGCTAGACCATGCAAAGGTCGCTCTTGCAGTGGAATTTATAGAATTTCAAGTTACAGATGGGCATTTGCAGAAGACATGAAAGGCAAGTGGGACAAGGAAGCATTATTAAGAGTTAGCAACATCATCTTTTGCTCCCAAATATTCCACCTTCCAGCAGCAACTTGGCACTGTGAACCTCATTTTATCACAGAATGGTGTTTTTATCTTTGCAGAACAGAGGACTGGTTATACTGAAGTTTGACAAAGAGGGATTCTGCTGATATACCCTAGTTGAGTTCTTTTCTTCACAAACTCATCTGGCAAAATACTGTATGATCTTACTCAGCTCCAGTTCAGTGAAACTCCTGAAGTTCAGTACAGGTTCCCTACATTCAAAGACTGCATTCAGACTTCTCTACCCATTTTTAAAGGGTTTTGATGTCATCATCTCTGGAGACACCATCCTTGCTACATTCCAGTCATATACCAACTGTATCTCTAATGGTAAAACACACTCATCCAAGTAACTTCTTTTTCTCAGAATTTGCAGAGCCTTTTTCAAGACACCAACCTGGAAATCACACTCCTGCCTTCTGCCTTGTCCTCTTGACATCGGCTCTAAAATGATAAACCTAGAAATGAACATGCTGCCTGTGAAGCTCGAAGCCCTCCTACCCTGATCACCAGAGGTCAATCTTTCCTTTTTCCTTGCAACACATCCCATTTCATCAGGAACACGAAAACTTCATGTTGGCCTGAAACAAGCAAAGCAGAAAAGCTTCCCATATGAAATAGAGTATATTCCATTTCCCCAGGCTATGTAATGCCCTAGGTAACCCCAGTAGCAGTCAGAAAGAGTTATAAATAAGTACTTATGACTACATAAGCTGACTTCTGGTGATAAACTACTTAATCATGAGCTAATGGCTCTCTTACAGTCAGTTATTCCAGTGCCAGAGTCTGCTGGCTCAAGTTGCCCTATACGCCCTTGTGTTAATTACTTTGACTAACTACAGGAGCAACTTATTAAATTTACTGATTGCCCTGTCTATAAACCAATATTTTCCAATTCTTCTGCATCCATAACCAGAGTATTGCTCTGTCTAGCACTGATAATTTTTCATTGGCCTATATTGCTTTTGTACAAATTCAGTGAAATTTCCCTCTGTTTACAGGGCCAGCACCAGCACAGCACATTTAATATTCAGTGATTAAGTTCTGTTTTGTTACAGCCCTCTCCAAGCGGCAATTTTTTCTTCCAACTCCAAGGTTTTAACATTTGGCAATCAGTAAAATAGACAAATATCATATGCCTTTGATATTAAGATATATGGGACCTCATGCAATTTACATCTCCTTCCAGTGCTGCTGAGCTATTCTTGCAATTTGCGGAGATGCTGTAGCAGCTCAGGCATTATTAGCAGTGCCATTTTCAATTTGTTTCAAGAACACATTAATGTCGTTATCATCACCATGTATCAGTACCCCACTTGAGCTGACAATTATGAAAGGAAGAACACCACTGGAAAAAGTCAGAGACTTCCTCAGCATTACTAATTAAAATGCAGGGTGCCTGTTAGTCTGCATATATGTATCAGGGAATAAATTATTTCAGCCTGCTGCTACATTTTCCATCCTCTCCCATCACTAACTAGTTTCTGAAATTCCTGCTTATTTTGGTTTTCCGAGACCACAAATTTAAATATCTTTGCTTAGTGTGTCTTGAAGCAGACTAAAAAGGTCACCCTTCTGCCAGCTGCATTAAACTTGGGTCTCTCAGGTGCAGAGTTGGTGACTACCTTGCTCCCCTCTCAATTAGTGTAATTACTTACTCTGTGCCCCACCAGTGACTGCTGGCAGGATCCAGAGCAGGCGGTGATACAGGATTGCTTCTTTTATTGCAGGGTAACAATGGCAAGGCCTCACATTTATTTGAGAGATAACCTGAAGTGGAAGAGAACTGCAATTTCTGGTGTCTCTAATGCATTACCTTCCACACGTGTAATTCCCTTTAGCTTTTCAGTCATCTGGATTTAGAGGTCGAGCAGTAGCACAGCAGAGGCTGCTCAGCATAGGAAAATTAAGGGGTCATTAAACACCTTGGTACCACCTTCTGGAGGGAATGCAGCTTAATTAGGATAAGGACCCAAGGCTTTCTGAGGTCCAGTAACTTCTCTAAACTGTTTTATGACATTTCAGTATTGCCTAGAATGTCATCAGAGCAGTGTTTTCGCAGTTCAGCTCCCCCCACGCAGCATTCCATATCCTTTGCAAAGGAATTTTCAGAAGGCAGCACCTGATTATACCTAAAACAACAGAATATTTCCATGGTCAAGTGACAGACTCCTTGGAGTCATTTACCTTTATTTGGAGCAAGGAATGTAAAGAAGAGGCAGACAATGAGGATTTCGGACCTTTCTCTGTATAATAAAAATTGCAAAACATTTCAAAAAGTGATACCATTATTTATATTGAAAAATATTTATACTGTATTCCAAACATGGGAGCTGTTGTAGAACAAGAAAAGCAAAAAGCAATTTAATACATTGCAGTTGTGTCACTGAGCTGCCATTTTATCAGGCACTAGAATTTAATAGTTACCCTGTATCATCATGAAGCACAAAGTTTTGTGAGTCCATGCTGTTCTGGAAGTAAGCCAGGCAATGAAATAATGAGGGATTTGGATGTGAGTCAGAGATAAATGATTCTGAATATTAAAGAAGGAAAGAGAAAAAGAAAGAATAAGAACTATAATTGACCACAACAGAATAAAAATCTCAGTGCTTTAGAAATTTCTGGTCATTTTTCTAATGCTGCAGTAAGATAATGAAGAACCTAAACCCAAATGGCTTTATTTTCAGAGATTCTGAGCATTCTTTCATGCAGCTGGAATGGTTTCTGCTCAGTTTAAATGGTATTTCTTTCTAAAAGAAGTAATTTCGCACACTACTGTCTGTCACCTATCACAGTGTTCTGACTACAAGCAGTCAAAACCTTATGATGCCACAGACTTCCGTTGAAAAAGGACAATTAGTTTTTTAAAAAATTATGTTTCACGGTGAAGGCTCAGATTTGAAATTTTATAAAGCTTTTCTACTGGGAACCTGGGTCAAACTTTGCAACTCTGGAGTAGATTCAACTTAAAAACATTTAAAATATTGCTCCCAAGGAACCAGAAGCAGTATGAATCCCACTGTGAATCAAAGAATTCAGGGTCAAGGCAGTGCTTGGCATTTCACAGATCTAGTTTCTCTGTCACAAAACTGTGTTCTTAAAAATTACAAGCTTTCTGTTCCAAGATGGTGATATTAAATAAAATTCCAAAATCTCAGGCCTACCAGAACCCGAATTTGCAAGTGTGAGAGATCCGATTATTCAGCAGCCCAGGTGCTTTTTGGAGAGAGAGGTTTCACCTAAAAAGAGAAGAATTACATGGCTTTTGGTTCTAAACTCTTGGAGATCACAGGGAACACGTTTCATTTCACAAAATGAAATTTGTCATGTGTCAGTTACAAGCCTCTTTTCTCATTTTTCTGGACTGCAACTGTGGATGAGACATTTAAAAAAATATTTTAAAAAGTGTGGAAAGGAAGACTCACAGCCAGCTTTAGACACCCAGATCCCCAAGGACCACTGTTCCTTTATATTTCTGTATAGGGCTCCTTGGGACCTCTTACTAGAATGCATAAAAATAATCATTAATGTGGCAGAGCAGAGTTAGAGGGCTCCCAAGACACGTGTGTAAGCTGATTTGTAAAGAGCAGGAAATAAGGATTTGTGCCTTTTTATTTATTTTTTACCATAAAGAGAAACCACCTTTTTATCAATCCGCACTCCAAATAGTAAATTATGAGTTATGGAAATTACTGATAAATATACATCATATTCCTCAAGTAAGCCCTTCCACTCAACGCCACTCCAAGAACGGGAAAAAAAATAACTTCTCTTGATAAAAGGCACAAAGGATTGAGGGGCTTTAGAACCACCTACGAGGAAAAAAACCAGAAAAACTGGTACCTCTTCCCAAAATCGACCTTGCCCAAAAAAATGAAAGGCCATATCCTAACTTCCCTTCCAGACATTTTCTAAAGCTTGCTCCACTTTACCTCCTCAACTGTTGGATCTGAACTATTTGTTCAAAAAAACACACACAAAAAAAAAAAAGTGAAGGTTATTGACTTCTAAAACCTTCTCTCTACAAATGGATCAATAAAGCCTCCAATGGCAAAATCAGCTCATATCTCATTGCCATTGCTGCATTTGCATTTACACCCACTGAGAGTGATCAGAGACACGGGGACCCTGCTGATCTCATGAACTTCCCAGGATGTGTGCTAGAGGGAATAGTGATGGATGCCTGTACAACAGAGATTACCAGAAACACAACATATTAAATTAGCTAATATATAGCCCAAGTAGGAGAAAATAATGCCTTTTACCCAAATTCTGTTTAAAAGTCCTGAGGATTCTTTTCTGAAAGGGGTTTCAAATGTTATCTGTGGATTTCTCTTTTCCTGCTTCTCAGTAATCAGCATTGATTGGCTGGGCTTTGTACAGTGTTGTGCACTCAAACTAGGCACAAAATTGTTGTTAGCACTGGAAAATCACCTGCCTTTAAGCTGCACTCTGTGGATGCAAATTTAGCCTGCTCATAAATGGAAAGCTTGAGAGGGGTACAGAATGCCCCTACAGCTACAGCTCAGAATATTAATCAGCTTGAAATATATTTAGACTGGATGAGCTGGGATTAATAACATCTCAGAAATAATAGATCTTTCTCCTTTAGATAATCGATCCAGGTTTTGCTTTATTACTCTTTTATAGCAGCATGATGGCCCCTGTGAAACAAATGGGAGGTTCTGAAGTCTCCTAGTGAACAGCTTTGCCCACATTTCAAGGTCTTTCATCTCAGGCAGTATTTGTGGTCCCAGATGAAAGGTGAAAGCCTGAGTGCACAAAAGTAGTCCAGGGTGGGATTTTCAAAGGCTGGATCAGGGCATTGTTTCAGACTCAGAAAGCCCCTTTCTTTCCCCTGCCCACCTCAGGGTTAGAGAGCTCACCGCTGATGGAGAGGGTTGCTTTTCACCACCACCCCAGCACTGCCAAATTCTCCACTGAACACCAACATGGCTGCAGAAGGGAAGGCTAAGAGGGAGGGCACCTCTGAACTCCAGTGGTTACAGTGCTCTCCTGGGAAGAAGAGATACAGACATTAAACATTCCTTTGCATGCAAAGGGAGACCTGCTAAGCCACATTTCCTGATGTGCACAGCTTGTGCCTGAGGTCATTGGGCTCCTGCCCTCTCCTCCTCTTTGTCTGGAAAATGAGGTCACATGCTGAGAGAAGGTCTCAGGCACAGGCCAGGCACAAACACACTGCAGCACTGCAGCTGTGCTGGCTCCTATATTTATGTAGGATATGGACTGCAGCATTCCTGTCTCAAAGTGTTGAAATCCAGCTCCACCATCCCCTCCTGTATTTTAGTTACCTGCTTCTCACACACCCTGGCTCTATCACTGGCCTTATCCCACAGAAAGCCAGTGCAGCTCCCTAAGCACGAATGCTGTCCAGGAGACACATTTTGAACTAAGACATAGGCTTAGCAGCCTCATGAAACCCTTTCCCAAATCCTTTTTTAGGTCTGAGTCCAAGACTAAAAGACAGCCAGACTCTTAGTGTCCATCTAGGCCAGGCAGCTCTCGAAGCAGCTTGCCTTATGGTCCCCCCTTCCTGTGTTTCACCCAGCATTCCTGAACCTCCTGCAGGCACCAGGATGTGCACAGGGATATCCATGTCAGCAGTAGCTTTGCCATACCTGTGACTCAGAATTCCACAGGCATTTACATGGATGCCTCACACTCAGCTGAGTCAGGAGCTTAAATACCTCTGAAAATGTGATCCTGGAAGTCCTCTTTTTCTAGCCTCAGCCCTTCAGGCTGTAGTTCCCCATGCTAGGAAGTACCATTTTTGGTTACAAAAGGCTTACACTCAGACCTTACTGATGACATAAATGCAGGACTTCAATTTCTGAGAAGTGATTTTGAAATATGAGATAAATATGCCACAGCTCCTGTGCAGCATGGTTTCCAACTTATTTTACTGCTGACTATCAGCCTAAAATGAGATTTTATACAACCCAACCTAAAACTGGAAGTTTATCATAGAACTGCTGATGGACTCTCTGTAATATGATATATGCTAATGCTTTTGAAATTCCTTACCTGCAATTTAATTTTTAAAAAAAGGAGCAGAGAAGAATGAAACCCCACCACTAATACAGTCTTTTCACTGTGAAAAGATCTTAGGGTATTTCCATGCTTTACCTGAGGGTAATTCACCTCTCAGTTGCTAGCAAAAAATTGCTATCTCCATAAAAAGAATTGCCTCAAGGAATTTGCCAAAACTTGAACTATTCCATTAATGAGATTTTAATGAGCTACCCAGTAAAGATAAGGGAATTTCACAAGGATTTTTTTTTTCTCTTCCACAACTTCAGTTGTATGGCAATAGACTAAACACATATCCACGAAAACATCTGTTATTCTTCCTGGTTTTACAGTAGGGCTAAATTAGACCTAATACTTCTTGTTGCAATTCTGTAGTGCTAGTTACAAAAACACCGTCATGCTTTCCTGTCAGCAGCAGAAACCTTGTTATTCCAAACAATTTGGAAGTTGAACAACTGGATGCATCTTCCAAGCCACATTTTGCTAATGTTGGCAAAATAACCTCAAGGCAGAATTTCTTTCTCTAACATTGTATTTAGTTACCACACTTCAGCCTTTTGTCTCAGAAACAAAAAGGAATCAACAGTCTTATCTCAGAAGTTTCAGGTAATACTCATGATCTAGATTTTTCTGATGTTACCTTCGGGTCATTATCAATATGTTGGGTATTTCCTTATGCATGAACTGCTCTGGATGTTTATTCTGCACCACAGGATCCTACTTTCCAGTCGTATGTCAGTTGCTGTCACCAGCATCCTCTTCTCCAGCTAATTCTCTGCACACCCTGTCCCCAGGAAGGAAGATGGGAGCATGTGGGATTGGACAGCTGTGGGTATTTCCCAACACAATAACACAAAATTCTCACTTGACAGCTATCACACTTCCCTTAAAAAACACAATGGGAATCTCAACAGTCACCTCAGGTACAGCAGGGAAACAAATAGTATTTGTTATATTTTAAAATCAATGGAAAAGGAGAAAGAAACTTTTCTTGAATCTAAGATATTTTTGGCAGTCACAGCTTTTACATGCTTTTAATCCCAGATACTCTCATCTGCAGCCACAACAAATTTTTTAAACAAATCAATAAACACTACCACAGAAGTAGAAGAGTTCCACATACTAATTACACTCATAATTTGTGAGGAAATTAAATTGTTGTGATCACTGACAGGGAAAACAATGCACAATACGGTATTTGTTCAGAACAAATATAAAAGCCAAAACCAAGCAAGAGTAACATTTCTCTTTGAATTCCTAAATTGTTTGTTTCAATTAGAAACTAACAGGCAGACGCAGCAGAAGCTGACCACCTCAGAGAGATCAGAAGGGACTTCTTCAGATCTCCTCAGCGAACATTTACAATTGCAAATCAGATCATGGAACAAGCACAGAGCAGTAACAGCAACCTCCTCCAGCCTGAATCTAATCCAGCTCTGTGACAGTGGTGAAGCTAATTTAGGTATCCTGGTTTAATAACCTCTTTTTCAATAAAAACAACAGTAAAGAAGGTTTAGCTACTAATTTTTATGAAGTATCTTAGTATTTACTTTTCAGGGAAGTTTAGAAATTGGGCAAGTGTTATGTCCTTCATTTCACCAAAGGCAACAGGACAAGAGCAGCAGAGCTGGAACAGCAGTGCTCAGCTCAGAGTGACATTCCGTGGTCCCCTGGTTCACAAGGCAATCAGAAAACAGAGGCACCACTGCCCCCTGAGAACCAGTTTGTCCAGAGATGCTGTTTGCATGTCTGAAAGCACTCCTGACCAGCTCATCTGGAGGCCACACAGTGAGGAATCAGAACCAAGTGGCATATTTAAGGTTCTTCTCCTGAGCACCTAAGAAAACCAGAAACCTCTTTCACTGCATCTCCACTTTCCCTTTACATTAATCTACAGATGCACCTCTTCACCATTCTCCACCTCAATCAGTGTATATGCATGACTCAAAAAATCCCAATAAAACCCAAGCATGGTTATAATTTTTCATAAACTGCATAAAATCAGCTCCTTTTCGAGATGACACTTTGTTTCAGTGTTTGGTTTCTCCACTCCCACACACATTTCAGATAGCCTAAAATGGCACAGGGAGTCTGTTGAGCATGATTTATTGCCTTGATTTATTGAACTGAGCAATGACAGAGCTCCCGCTTGACAAGTTTTCGTTTCTTCATGGCAAGTAATTAGCCTTCATATTGCCAAAGGGCCCTTCAGCTGCCCTGTCAATGCTGCTCCAACCTAATGAAAATACATCATCTTATCATAGCAAGACATTTACATTATTCACATGCTGCTTTCCAGTAGCCTCCCATTAGCTCCAACCTGCTTGACTTTGCTGGTTTATTTGTTGCAGCAAAACAAAAAATATGACGCTCAAGGAGGAAGGGAATCACCCGGCTGCAACTTTGCCTCTCTGCTGGGTTAAAATGAGGTCTTCTGACACCCCCATGCCAATGATTTTGAAGAGAGAATGTGAGGATATACACCCCAGCACACATTTGTGGCTGTATATTTTCTTTTTAGCCTTCGCAGAGCTTCATCCTGTCATTAGGCACAGCCACAAATAACAGGTACTGTTATAATCCGCACTTCATCACAGTCATAATCCCTCTCCTACCTCTTCCTCCTGACAGGTGCTTTACAGCTCTCTGATCCTGATACCGACCTCATCTCCTGCCAAGCTGCCAGCGCTCTAGCAGCAAACAAAATCTATAACCACATCCTTGCCTCTTCCCTATCTGCCTGGGGGGAGGATAAATGTCAGCAGTTCAACAACCCTGCTCACTCTTTCAGGCTGGGACCAAACCCTGCAGGCAGACAGTCCAGCTGGGGAGGAAGAGGAGCTGTGGGGGCACAGTGCTGCCGGGTTTATACAGAGGTCTGCTGAGCAATCCCATAAAATCACACAAACGGTGCCCCCCTGGAGATTTGCAAAGCACCTCAGCACCTCAGCACACATCACACACAGACCTACCCAAATAACTTTAATACAGCCAGTGCAGCTGCCAAGAGCAGCAAGATCTTCAGGGCTGTACCAGACCTCCTTGGACCCCTGGTTAGGAAGACAGTCAGATTCATGTGCAAGGAAAATCACCTGGTGAGAGTGAACAGACAAGCTGCCACAAAATATAAATTCAGCCAGGCTCTCTTATGAACAAATAATGATAGATCTTTTCAGAACGCTTTTAGCATTCCAATCCACAGATTAAGATTTTAAGGTGCTTTCCTCACCTTGCAATTATTCTGCTCCTGTTTCTGGGACAGGGAACTCTTCCACACCCACATAGGATGGGTCTGTCTATGGATTAGGAGTCTGGACTGCCAGAGAGAACAATTAGGAAGCAAGGCATCATTATGAAGAGAACCTAATTTCTTCATCTGGAATGGATGATGAAGAAATATGAATTTTACCTTGTAGACTTCAAAGCTATCAGTGAATTGCCTAATCTATAGCAAGCCTTTTCAGTCTGCCACCAGCAGGCAATAAAAAGAGGATTGAATCCTACTTGGAAAGCAGCACCTGGCAAAGATACTTCTACAGAAAGCTGCTTTCTTTGCAGAAGTTATCTAATGGCCAGTGGAGTATTTAGAGAGTTTACATTCAAGAAGAAGCCAACTTAGACCTGAACTGCCAGAACCTGGCTTTGGTTATGCCAGATAACAGTCTAACCACAGGTGGATGCAAAGGGGTAGAATAGGGAATAAGGCCCCCACAGCTCTGCTGTTCCGTGGCTTTCCTCACACCTTGCCTTCTCCAAGAAACATAAAAGAGGGAAAAGCAAATCTCACCATCCTCTGCTTAATCCTAACAGAGGAAGACAGCGAGGAAAAGGTGAAGCACATTCTCAGTCTCTGCACTCCCACTGGATTGCACACCTGAGAAATACAATTGGTAATATTCATGAACTGAGCATATTGCTCCCAGCAAGTGAGAGATAACAGATAAAAACAGTAATCTCTAAATCCCACATTCTTCCCCACAGATCCTTTGGGGATGATAAAGACACATCTAACTCCAAGTTCTGGTTTTCTGCCTCTGGCTTTTACTGTCCATAGAAGGAATGCCTCATCATCAGTCTGCTACTTACTCTTTTGTTTTATTTCAGCTTTCAGGACAAATAATTCCCTGATGTAAAACTACTGTCCAGTAGAGCAAAGCCCAAAATAGATATGGTCTTCTGTTTGCCTGTGTTTATTTTTGCTGGTATTGCCTTTGATACTAACACTGTATCTTTCAATCTTCAAAGGGTTCTTAGAACACTTTCTACTGCCCACTTAAGAAATATGAAATACTCATAAAACATTACTTGGGAGTAACAAAAAATGAGCTGTCCTACAGCCATGTATCCTGATGTATTCTGACCAAAAAAAAAAAAAAAGAGTTGAATAAATTCATGCCATACAGTTTAAGTGTTGCTATTCCAACTGTGAGCAACTAGACACTTCATCTTGAGCTCACTTTTCAAGGCAATGCCTTAGGAGGGTCTTTAGTCATAGTTCCTTGCTCATTTCAGAAGTTTCCCCATGCCAGTGCTATTATGCATAAGCATCCTTGGAAGCTGTGGCAGAAAGCAGATATTGGGCTTCTGCTATTAAGGCCAAAGGCTGCAGATAAATAAAGTTGTGGGGACCCAAGGGAACACGCTGTATTTCTTCTAATTGCTTTTTTCATTTTCAATCTGAATGTACAGTGACAAAAGCCTGCTGAAATTTCAGGGTAGGGGAAGGAAGAAGGGTGAGAACAGAGAAGTAATCGCTTTTTCAAGTTTCCTTAAGCCCTAAGGGAGATTCAGTGTGAAGTCTTGAAAGTTGAAAAGTAGGTCCTGCTTTTCCATCCGAGTGATCAGAAAAAAAGAAATACACTAAATTTGCCCGATAATTAAATCCTAAATGTAAAAATGAAAAAAGCAAAAGCTGAGAGTTGGGAGAAAACTAAAGTACATTTGTAAGGATTTTAATGACAAAAGAAAAACCACCTTCTTTTCTTTCCTTTGACCCACTTATTATCAATTTCATTTAAATCTTGCTGTGGGTCATGTAAGCTCCAATGCCTCTCTTTTAAGCAGTAGGGAGCTTTCTTGTAGGCTGAAGGCTGTATGGCAGATAAAAAGGCTCCCCAAGATGTGGGGGCTTTTCAATCTCATTGATCCCTTTTTGTCTCCCTATTCTGCATTTCCTTATGAGGCTTTGCTATATTTCTGCCAGCTCTGGAATTCTCATCCCTCCACCTTTTTTTTTTTTTTCACTGGCATTTTTCTTTCCTCTTTTCTTTTATGAGAAATCTCCCTAATATTTCATTACTTCCCCTTTGGTCACATCTTCCTTCCTCGATTCCCTGTGGTGAGGGGATGCTGTCATTCCCTGTTGCATGCAACCCATCCATCCCCAGGCAATGCCAGCATTTCTCTTCTCAAAGTCCATTCCTCTGCTCAACTCAAAACCAGAGCTGTTTGCAACAGCCCTGGATCTGGGTTTCTCACAGAACCCCCAAGTACTGCTTACTGCAAATCTTACTGCAAAGATGTGACTATTCACATGCAGACAGCTCATCTCTGAAAAGCTCTTTGCACTCACCTTGAACGAGAACTGGTGAAAGGAGGAGGGAAAGCTGTGTATCAGGGACTTCTTTCCTGGTTTGGATATTGCTCAGTAACTCTGAAACCACAGGCCAGTTTGCAGAGGTGGGGTCCAGCCGAGGCGCGGATGTGCAGGTACAGATGCCAGCTGCAAGGCAATGGCAGGGCAGAAGATGATCTATTGTTAGATCGTGACAAGCTGGCACCAAGCCCTACAAGCTGCTGAGTTAATGAGTCATGAGAACAGGACGGGAACGAAGATGTCCCTCAGGAAAAAACTGATGTCCTTCAGGGACTGAACCAGAGGCCTTGGAGAGAGGCTGAGTCAAGAGGAATTGCAGTTAATCAGTATCACCTCTTCTTGCTGCAAAGCACCCACAACTCCCTTTCATTGTGAGTTACCACCTGTGTCCCTCAGAGACCTTTACAACGCACCTTACTCAAGCATCGTCAAGCAAAACAGATCCCTCTGTGGGGTCCTTAACCACAACTCTGTTTTCAGGTCACCAGGGTGTTACAGCCCTTACTGTAACTCATGTGAGTGAAAGCAATACAGAGATTCTGCTTGCAGCAACAAA
>VZTA01022026.1:4275-18552 GCA_013398855.1 Mohoua ochrocephala
GGGGCGGCCAACGCGGCGGCGGTCCCGTGCTTATTTATAATAAAACATATCTGGTTTACAACAATACAATACTGCGTAGTCTAGAGAAGACTGCGATGAGGTCTCATGAATGCGTAGAACTATCTCCGAGGCGGGTTAGAGGATGGTGCCTGGCTCTGTTCAGTGGTGCCAGTGACAGGTTGAGGAGCAATGGCCATAAAATAAAACACAAGTTCCAGGTCAACATGAGGGAAAACATCTTTCCATGAGGGCAGCAGAGCACTGGAGCTGCTGCCCAGGCAGGTGTGGAGTGTCCCCCTCCAGAGTCATTCCGAACACCTGGACGCGCTCCTGTGTCACCTGCTCCGGGTCACCCTGGTGGGACTGGGTGGTCTCCAGAGGGCCCTTCCAGCCCAATTCTGGGGTTTATTTACAATAAAATACAGCCTTTCTTCTTCAAGATTCCAGAGAACAGCGGGTGGTTTCCAAGGAAAACCATCCGTCCATCCTGCAACAATATCTGGAAACAATTAAGAATTAAACCCTAAAGTCACTAAGACTAAACACTAAGAATTAACAGAATACACACACGATGGCTGGAAACACGAAAACCAAACCCTAAACACCAAGAATCAGAAGAACAGAAGCTTGAACCTGATTTACAACTAAATTAAGAAACAGAATCTCCAAACCGGTTCCTCCTGGAGCTCTACAAATGAAACTTCTGGTGTAACACGACGTGATTAAAAAGTCAATAAATAATTAAACACTAATGACAGAACTAATTTACAGTTTACTTCCTCTCCTTATTAAAACAATTATTTAAAATCTCGTCTTCGGCGCAATCTGATCCCACACCGCTGTTCCACAAACGCTTCCTATTTGCGTTTTCCATTTGCTTCATCTGCTTTTCCTTCCGAAAGCTCCCTTTGGTTCTGCAAAGTTACCACTAATCCCGCAGGGAAGTGTCCAACAGACACCTGAAGCAAAGCCAAAGGTGTTAATTCTTGCCATATTCACAATTTCCTACAAATTCCACTGCAGATTCCCCAAAGTGATGCTAAGTCTTATTCCCGATTTACTAATTCTGACGGAGGAGGAGGATCTCAGCTTCTAAGACGGTCTTTAAAACGTTCATTGAACATTTTATCCAGGAGTTAATTTTTACAGCCTGTTCTGCAGAGTTCTCGGAGATCTGTGATGTTACAGATTGAAAGAATCAACCATGAGAATCGTTGGTCAGCTCAAAATTTACCAAAAAAAAGGCTGTGAAATCACAAGATGAAGGGAAAAAAGTGAACTGCACATGGATTTGTAATAAAACAACTGAATTCAGAAGTCAGGGGAATCACTATTTGATTTCCAGTCCTTACATTTCGCACTGTCCTTTTAAGACACAGAGGTTATTAAAAATAGGTATTTAACGACTCAAAAGGCTCCTAAAAGATGCTGTAAAAATACAAATCCCTGCAATACAGAGGAATTCTAAATCAAAGGCTGTTTGGAATATTATGAGGTAACTTATCCAAGAAACACACACCGAGGTGAGGCAGGAAGACACCCAGCTCTTTTAAGGTGACTGGAAAGTAATGTAAATATAATAATAAATATGCTGAGGGAACGGGGGGCTGGATGGAGCTCGGAAATAGGGAGGGGAGGGAAATAGGTTCAGGAAAATAGTTCCAAATTTATATCAGCGACAAACCATCGTTGTTCCAGCGACACCTGTTGTTCCACTGGATGTATGGGTGGTCATCTCTGCTGGCTTCCAGGAAATCAAATCCCTTTGATTCCAACTTCCAGGAGAGCTCAGCACAGGCAAAATGGGAAGAGCACAAAAGGCTGACACTTCAAAGCTCCGTGGTTTTGAGGTGAGCTCCCCAGGGAGGGGCTCAAAGGAACAAATAAAAAGCTCGCTGCTGTAAAAGATGAGGGGTCTGAGAGATCAAAATCATCCCTGGCCTGTTTCTGAAGGAGAATTTGGATGGCTGGTGTTATCAGGCAGGGAATTCCACTGCCTCGGCCACACTGAGCCTCTGCTACGCGTCCTCCTCGCTCTGCTTTTGGCCAACACTAAAGGAACGACCTGCTGGAAACGTGGAATGGGTAAAGAGCTGAAAGGAGCCTTGGTAAGGCCTAACCTTTAAAAAATGTCATTTTTTTAATGGCTTCAGTTGCTGCATTATTCATTTTTTAGTAGCATTCACTGATGATGTTAATCAGAGTCCACAACTCCACGTTTCCAAGGGCGCAGGAGATTTTGGAAGAGACGTAAACAAGGACCACGAGTCATCCAAAACTTTGAATGCCCAACAAGTCGCTGAGGACGTAACCCAGACTAAAATGTTTTCGGGTTGGAGGTGGGGGAAAGAGAAAGGCTTGGAAGTCAGAATACTTAGAGCGTCCACAGTCCTCCAAAGTACTTGGCTTCCTCCAAATACCCTGCTGCCATTAGAGATTATTCATATCCTCTTTATTTTTAATTAGAGTACAAAGGAAATCTCTCCGAGACGTGTATCCATCTATCCCAAAATATCAATTATTTAGTCAGTCCTGAGCTACCCAAATGTGGGAACGCTAGGGTGGTTTTTTTTTTCTGAGGGCGTGAATACAGAACCAGCCTGATCTAATGATTCCTCAATCAAATGACAGCACTTGTGTGGTTCTTTCAGGAGCTGGAGCAACGAACTATTTGCATAAACACACTGAAGTGCTGCTGGAATAAATAAATGCGCAGGATCCAGATTGCCAAGTCAAGGGAACGCCTCGGCACCGCACTGCGCCAAGCCGGGATGGGAGTCAGCGACTTCTCCCTTCTCCCTACTTCAACAAATTCCACTTCCACCTGGGATTCCGCCGGGAGCCGAGCGGAGCAGCAGCGCTGCCTCTTTTCCTGCTGCTGTGGGGGAGAGAGGGAGCGACAGCAATGTTAACCCTGAAGCAGCAAAGCCCCAACGCCAACACAGCCAAGTTCCTTATGGCCTCTCCCTGCCCTCGTGGTCCCGGATTCCAAACACTCCTTAGGGATAATGAGGCAGAACCCCCCTCCAGAAGGCAAGGGCGCATTAACAAAGAGCATTAGTGGTTACATTAAGAGCAGGCTTGGATATGGATCCACTCCTTCCAGCACACGGAGGACTCCAAAACCCGCAGTCCCCATCAGCATCCTCCCCATGAAACGCAGAGTTTGGGTTTCATCTTCCCCTGCCTGGATTCCGGGGCCTGTTGAAGAGAACTGCTCTCCCCCATGGAAAGCTGCTCTGGTTGACATCAGCAGAAGAGCCCAGGGATGGATTTCATTAATGGAAAGGGAAAGGACCGTCAGCATTCTCCAGCAGTCCACCTAAGGCACAGCTTGCTTCCATCAGTGGGAAGGAGGCCAGTTCCTCACTCTCCTAAGTGATTTGGCAGAGCCCCCATTCCTTGCCCCTTCTCCCTCTAAAGCAATTTCACTGCCTCTCTCCCTCCTCTTCTGTTTTATAATAGAGATTAGATAAGAATCTGGTGCAGTGACAGCAGCTTCTGCCTTGGGTGGAGGCACGGCCAGGAGAACCTCCTGAGATCCCCTCTAACCCTGTTTTCCAGCAGAACGGGATGGCATTTGTGGGACTTGGAGTCCTTGAGGCCGCCAGAGGAATAGGGATGTGTTTCTGTTCCAAAAGAAAGGAGCATTGTGCTGTTTGGGATATATCCTGGCACGGAGGGTTCGGTGAATTTTCAGGTTTTATTCAAACAGCCTGGTGGACGGCGTGCTTTAATCCTTGGAATTTCAAGTAATAAATTAGTCTGGTCTAATTTGACAGTTCTTCTGGAGGAAGCGAGGTGCCACCTATTCTAAAACACATCTATCTGACACTGTTATGTAAAGGCTGCTATAATTAAAGAGTGTGAAGACTCGGTTGTCACTTCCTCTTGGTTGGAAGCACCTACAGTGAGAGGTAACTGGGCTACATTTGTAGGTACCCTCTATATTTAACGGGTTGTGAAATGCCTCTTTCCCACAGGCGCCGGAGAGAGCAGCGGGGAGCCGAGCTGTGGGGAAGCACAGGGCCTTCCAGAGGGGTTTTGGTGGGGAAGAGGAGATGATCCCCACCTCCTGAGGCAGGCGTGGGTGTGCTCCGAGGGTTTAACAGCTCCGGCCAACTCCAGCTGTGGCTTCCACTGGCGCACAGGATGGAGCGGAGCAAATCCCAAACGGCCTGTGCAGGACACGGCCCTGCGAGAGCACCGCGATCCCTGGGGAACATGGGGAGCTTGGAATGAAGGATCCACACGGATCCACGGGCAGAGGGGCAGTCACGGGGACATCCACAGACGCTGACCATGGAGATCTCCCTCCAGCAGCTCCCAGTGCCCACCAGGCTGCTGAGCAGGTCCCAAATACCCGCTCACACCCCAGGCACCACGGTGAAAAGCCAGAGTGGATTCGTGGCTGGAACCGTGTCACATTTCCTTGCTGGAAGGGAGATGGGGGGGTTCTGTTTTTAGGGAAGATCCACATTTTTATCTGCCGTGCCAAAAACCATCTGGGCCAAAGGATTAAGCACTTGTTTTATTCCTTATTTTAAGCTCCTCTGCTTTGCTTATGAATGTTAATCAATCTCCTTAGCTGCCATAAGTGCTGATGCCGAGCTTCTGCGCAACACTTTAGGCTGCAACTGTTGGGATGATGGGAAAGGATCGCTAAAAGCCAATTACAAACTTTATGGGAAGCTGCTGCTATTTTACCCAAGCAGGGAAAGGCACCGCTGCATTCTGGAAACCCCATCGATACTGGAACACAGCCACCAGGGCTACAGTCATTCTCCTGGGGCTGGGAGCAGCGAAGCTGCACGGAGAAGGAGCACTGGAAGTGTGCTGGGAATGCCAGGTACATCCCATTACTGAAGATCCAGCCACTACAGAGCAATGAACAGAAAGATTTGTCCAGTCTCAGAAAAGACAAACAGCCCAGAAAGCTCCTGGTCAGTGTTAATTTCCCAGATGCATTTAAATGTTTGCAGTTTTATCAGTGAACGCTCATAAAAAAGTTGCCTGAAATGTATTTTTGATAAATTACGATTATCGTGTAATAGTTCTTTAGAGAAAACAAAGCCTTGAGTGAGCAGAAAGACAACCCTGCAGGCTAAAATGGAATTCCAGCTTCTGTGAAATACACGATCTCATGGAGATTTTTCTTTCCCTTTAGCTAAGCTAGTAAAACGACACGTTTTATTTTGTATTTAGGTTCAAGGAGTAGGGCAAAGGGTGTCTTAAAAAAAAAGAGTCAGACACAGAGCTTTGAAATCTCAGTGCTAAGATGACTTTGCTGTTCTGGTTAAGAGGTTAATGAAATAAATAAATAAATGAATAAAACTGGGCAAACACAGCTCAACTTCATCTCTAGTTCGCTGCTTCCCCTTGGGATTTCACAGGGATGCCTCGATGAGGCTGCTGGTTTTATTGCATCTCCCTCTGCTTTATAATCCAATTACCAGAGGCTGCAACGCAGCCCTTGGAATTTCATGGTAGGGGACGGCAGGAAACTCCTCAGTTCCCTGCAGTAGATTTCCATGACTCCCGTCCAAGCGGAGGAACTGATCCAGAAACAACAGATCAATGAAGGAGGAACCACTTGGCCAACCTGATTTCTTTAAATATTTAGCCAGAGTACTTGGGAGCTGAGTTGAGAAGAACAAATATTCATGGCTTTAGCTCTGCATATTTAAGTGAGTTTTGTTCCTTCCTGTACAGTCTCTGGGAGACCTCTCCTTATGTACCTGCTGAAACGATGACTCTGTGATGTTCTCACCATCCAGGAGCAGAACACACAATCTGTGGAAAAATCCTGAAAACGATGACTCCTCATCTTCCTTATGGGACAGCCCTGGAACACGTCAAAACCCAATTTCTGTTTCTCCATTGGAGAGGTTCACTCCCTTCCACTGGCAATTCTTGAAGGAAGCATTTCCAGGAGGAGGACTGAGGGTCCTGCCAGCGAGGTGGGACGGCTCGAAACAGACACCCAAATGCCAAAACATCCCCCCTGCTCTTCCCTCGAGCCAGGTCTGCTCCAGCAGCTCCAGGGACAGCAGTGCCTCGGGACAGGACAAGAGCTCAGGGATCCCCGGGCACTGCCATCCTCCCCCAGAGCCAGGTGGGACTCGGGGATGAACCGAGTCATCTGTGCTCTGCCCAGGGTGAGAAACACCTGCAGTGCTCACTTAATTCATTCAGCACCTCCCAACACTCCACGTGCCAGCAGCACCGTGCGAGTCCTGCTACAAATCCCAGGCAGTTAGAAAGGATTAAAAATACCTTTTGCTCACAAAGGAGAAAAATCATCCTTCCGAAAATCCCTGCAGCAGCAGAGCCCATCCTTGTGCTGCAAGTCTGAAAAGCGACGTGTGTAGTTCCTAGAATCCCAAAATCCCAGAATCCCAGAACAGTTTGGGTTGGAAGGGACCTTAAAGCTCATCTCATTCCACCCCTACCATGGACAGGGACACCTTCCACAGACAAGGTTGCTCCAAGCCCCAGAAACTTGATTAAATCACGTAATTCCCGATGCTCTGAACACTTATAAAATGCTAATATTTTTCCCTCTGACTCTTCCGTGCAGGTTCAGACCTGGATTTTCCCCAACCTCTCAAACCCTGCATTAAAAAAAAACAACCGAACAGAATCAGTAGTTTATTCCAGTCTTTTACAACATCTCTACAGGGACTACTTAAAAACCCCCAAACTCCAAATAAACTGCTGGAAGTTCTGTCCTAGATCTAAACTGCCTACGAGACAGGAAGCAAAAATTAGGAATAAATAGGAAAGGATCGATATTCAATGTCTTAATATTTTCTGTGGTCCCCAAAGAAGTCGGGGGACTTTTATTTCCGTTGTATTTCAAGTGAGAATTGGAGATCACTTGAGAGCAAAAAAATGGAAAAATTCAGCTTGAGCAGCTCAGCCTGACAGAGTTACAAGCAGAAAACAGAATATTCTAATTGGGAGTGTGGAGAATAATAACTAATGGCAGCTCTGCCATCCCTGCCTATAATCATGATGAGCAATAGAGGAGCAGATCAGAACCTCATGTTCTCAGCATTTAATTCGGTGTCCAGATGAGGGAGCGCGGAATTAAAAGGTGATAAAACTCAAAATTCATAAAAGGATGTATTTATCCCAAACGGAGAAAAAGCCCGGGCTCTGTTAAAATGATGAACTTGGAAGCTCATCCTTAAAAAAAGACTGGAATTGGAATTGGAATGCTGCACCTGCTGTGGCTCTACACGTTGTGCTGAGCAAAACTCAGGGATCAAGTTAAAGCTTTGCCTTCAGCCTCGACCCCTTGGCAGGAACAGGTTTAGGAAGGGACCTAAAGTTGACATTTTTTTTCTATAGGTGTTTCCCCACTGCATTTTATTCTCCAAAAATATCTGCTGTGATGGGCAAAATAACAAATTAAACACGCAATACTTCACTGAATTCTGGTGGTTACTACTTTGTCCAACTCCCAAAGAAAACCCAAACTTTTTAGGCTAGACCAGAAATTTAGAAGCAGAATTTTCAGATGCATTGATGAAAAATTGGGTTTGTTCCAGTTCAGGCTAGGAATAAAATGGCTTGAGCCCTCATTATTGCAATTAAACATTATATCCCTGTAAAATGCCTTAGTAGGGAATATTGCTGCCACCTCTTGGTTCAGCAGGATGAAAATAGCAGGGGAGGATGAACCAGAGAGCTGCAGGTGGAGCTTTCCCGGATGCTTTCTCCAGTCAGAAATTTGGAAACCTGTGGGTTTAGGATGGCTTTCCAAAGCCAGCTGGGAATGGGATACTCTGAAATCACTTCTCTTGATCTTGACTGAAGGACAATTGGCTGGACATGGAGGGAAGTTGGAGGGGAAAAAAAGGCATAATTTAACTTTACTGTTCCAACTCTCCTTGGAGCTGCATCAATGGGCACAACAAAGGCTTCTGAAGGTCAAATTCCCAACAAATGGAAATCCACCCGGGCACCACCAGTGTCCCTTTCTCCCCACCCGTGTCCCACTGTGACTGTTTTTAACCTGGCTGTCAGGGGACCGGGATGTGAACAGGCTCCAAGGCTCCACGGGGCCTGGCAGAGTCAGATCCCTGCCTCGGGAATACCCCACCCAAAAGCCTCCCTGTCGTGCACCCAGCAAAACCCACTGGTCTTTCTCACTCGTTTCAGACTGACTTCCTTGGAAAACTGTTCCAGTGGAAGATTCGGAGCCTTTGGTTCTGACTCCTCTCCACCAGCTGCTGTCAGATCTTGTGTATCACAGGTGACAGGGGAAGGGACCCCACTCCCACCCCACTCCATTGCTTCACCCCCTTCCCAAGGATCCAGCCCCTCTCCCCAACACCATCTGAGCTCCTTTTTCCTCCCACTCAGCCTGGATCACATCCCAGCCAAGGGTGGGATGGAGGGAGGGCACTGCGGGAGTGACGGGGCAGAGGGAAGTCACAGGGAAGGCTGCAGCTCTCATCCCAACCCCAAACCACACGCAGGAATCACCACAAACTTGCAGAGTGATTAAAATTCAACAGCCACCCATGGAACGTGCTGCACAAAGGGAAGTGGGGGAAAGTCCACCCTGACAAATCCATAAATAGCCCCGATCCTGCCTAAGGGGAAGGTGTGGAAGGGCCCAACGCTCTTAAATCAGAGGTGGAGTGATCCCCACAAAGGCTGGGTGGTTCTTCGAGCTGGCCTTACACACTCCTAGAGCCAGGGGATGGAACCCGGGTTCAGCACGGCAGCTCTACAGACTTAGTCACGGGGGAAAAAATAAAAATAAAAGACTTTTTATGAAACGTCTTCAATACTTTTCATAGTAGCAGGAAGCAGGCATTAAGGATTTAATAGGTTCTTTTGTCCCCGGACTCATTCCTGCCCACACACTTGCGTGCCCGCTCTCCCCACGGAGTTGGAAAGCCCTGAATTCCTCCTCATGCAGATAATTTGGTTTTATTCATCTTCTGCAGAGCCCACCTTAATCTCGGGGGCGGCGAGTGGGTGGGAAGGGCAGAGGTGACAAGGGAACGGAGCTGAATTATGCGCAGAACCGGGAATATCCAGCTCTAAAGGTGAAGCTTGACAGGGCTGATACATCCAGGAAAACATTTTCTTAAAATACCAAGTGCCTCTAATTTAAACCAGACTCTTAAATGCCTTTATCTTAAATGAGCAGGTATGAAGGGGTAATGAGAATATTCCTTCTACTGCAGACAATTCCTCCTCTCCCTGCTGAGCGCTGACAGACAATAGCTCCAAAATTCCTTTCCAACACCCATAATGCAGATTAAACTTCAGCTTCAGGAATTCGAGGAGCCATTTCCAGACAAAGCTGTTGGCGTTGCAAGACTCACGGGTATAGTTTGCCCACCCCCAAAAAAACCAGCAAACAACTCAAAAGCAATGCCTGATGCCAGGATGATCCTCACAGGTAATTTACAGTAATTTGCAGTGCAGGAAAGCAATTCATAAATCCCCAAAAAAATACATTTAATGAATGGAATAAGCACATTGTGGCCATTTGTGGCACAGGAATGCTTCACACACAGTGTCATTTTCTCGTTTCAAATGAGCTGGTTTAAGTCCAACACCTGAAAGAAGTGCCAATTAATGGAGGTGCATTAATTAGCAGCTCTGGAGACCTGGACTCTGATTTCCAGCACTCCTGAACAGACACGTGGGCAAGACAAACAGGTTGGTGAGCCCAGGCTGGATTTGGGCCAGTAACCCGAAAAATGACCCCAAAAAATGACGAGCTGCGGTCTGGGGGAGAACACGAAATCGCCAACTTGCTTCTGCTCTCTCAGAGCACCAGGAATCCCACAAAATAACCTCCCAGGAGGGGGGAATGGCACCACACAGAGTGGAAAACCAGCCCTGTGCTTCCCTGTGTCCTGCATGGAGCCAGCCCAAGGGAGGAAAGGATTCCAAGGATCTCTTCAAACAGCGTGGTTTGGGTGAAGCTGGGAAGTGAAGGCAGAGCAGCTCCCACATCAGTGTTTTGGGCAGAGGGAAAACCCCCCCGAACTCGAGTTCCAGTTCTGCATTGAGTCCTAGAGACGTGATAAAAAGGGGAATGCTCAAGTACAGGTGGTGTTTTTACAGCCACATTTCAACCTCGCTGAGCATTCCCAGAGAACTTCGGGACTCCCCATCCCTGGCAGTGTCCAAAGCCAGGTTGGACGGGGCTTGGAGCAGCCTGGGACAGTGGGAGGTGTCCCTGCCCATGGCAGGGCTGGCACTGGATGGGATTTAAGGTCCCTTCCAACCCAAACTGCTCTGGGATTCTCAGGCACTGGGAATGTTGGGGGGGTCTGTGCAGGGCCAGGAGGCAGAGCTGTGATCCTGCGGGTCCCTCCCCACTCCACATATTCTGTGTTTCCCTGCCTGCCTCTCCACCAGCAGCTCTCCTGCATCATTCCCTGCTGGCTCTTACAGGTCAAGGCTCGTGACCTCAGTCAGAAGTGGTTGGACAGTTGGACTGGACAATCCCAGAGGTCTTTCCCAAACTTCTGTGATTCCATGGAACAGCCAGCGAGGCATTATCAGGTCCCTTCCTCTGCAGCTCCCCCCCGGGAATGACTCAGAGCACAAAGCTCATATTTATACACCAGTGATGTGCAAAATCTGCACAGGATGAGAAAGTCTTTCAGCTTTAGCACGAGGGTAACACCGAACGCTTTCCTTAACACTTCCATTTCTGGAGACAGAGGAACATCAGAAATCAATCAATCCCAGCTTTAATTGGGAAGCTTCTCCAGCACAATTGGGGGAAAACAAAATTCTCTTCAATTTCAATAAAATCACAGCTACAAAGCACTTAAAAATGAATATACACAGGGAGAGAGTGGCTCCAAACCAGCTGGATTGGGAACAACTGAGGTCAGCTTTTATTCCTGAGAGTTGGAACATGTCCAGGGAAGGGAACGGAGCTGGGAAAGGGGCTGGAGAATTCCTGAGGGAGCTGGGAAAGGGGCTCAGCCTGGAGCAAAGGAGGCTCAGGGGGGACCTTGTGGCTCTGCACAAGTCCCTGACAGGAGGGGGCAGCCGGGGGCTGTCGGGCTCTGCTGGCAGGGAACAGGGACAGGAGGAGAGGGAACGGCCTCAGGCTGGGCCAGGGGAGGCTCAGGTTGGATATTGGGACAATTCCTTCATGGAAAAGGTTGTCAGGTGGAGTCCCCATCCCTGGGGGGATTTCAAAGCCCTGTGGATGTGGCACTTGGGGACACAGGGCAGTGGTGGCCTTGGCAGTGCTGAGGGAACAGTTGGACTTGATGATCTCAGAGGACTTTCCCAACCCTAACGATTCCACGATAATATTCAATTCCTAAATTCCTGGAGTCATCACACCCTCCCAGAGCACAGCTGCACGAGATCCTTTCACCCCAGTGGATCCCACAGCCTGAGTGTCCCGAGTCCGGAGCCCCAAACCGGAGCTCCGGCACAGCACCGATGGCGGCGCCTTCAACAAGCACCTAAAAATAGGCTGCCATTCCCAGCTGGGAATTCTGCCTGGCACAGCCACTTGTCCTGCCTCACTAATTGCTGTTAGAAAAGTCAGGATGATGCAGCACAGTTCTGCAAAGCAGAAGGTTGGATATCCCAGGAGAGACGCTCCGAGCCAGGGCATCTTCGCCCTTTCCCGGGAGGATTCCCACTGTTCCACCAGAGCTGCAATTAACAAGGGGAGCGCCTCCATTTTAAGGGTTTTTTTTCCCCAAATTCTCTAGGATGAATCAGTTAATAAGGGCTGAACCCCTGGATTTCTCATGCTAAGTGGCCTTGGACTGCTATTTTCCGTGTGGGTTTCCATGGCAATCGGCAGAACCCGGAATAAATTTGTTTTGTCATAATTGCTGCACAATTCTGGGCGAAGGGAATAAATAAATATTCTCTTACTATTTCTCCCAGCTCGACCCAGGAGCTGGAGCTCTCCTGAAGCTCCTGATTTAGTGAACAAACCGAAAATCGCCAAATATGACGAATTTCAGCAATTATGATTATTTAGGATAACCAAACCCGAGCACTGCCAGCGTGTGGGGGTGTTTATTAATGTCTCCATGACTCAGAACTATTCCATCTTTAGAGCTTTTCCCAGATTCTCCCCGTGCTCCACGACGTGGGGAGGAGAGAGCAGAGATTTGACATCAGCAGAATGTTTTTCAGGGCTCTGAGAAGACAAACCAAAGGCTGAGGCAGCTCTGAGATCACCCCCAGCGCTCCCAGTTCCACCAGTCCAGGATAAGGAGAGTAGCCAGCCCTACCCCACGTTCCCAGGAGATTTTTGGCCGCTTAGGAATCATGAATTAATTTTTTGTACCTCGTTATAAATCTATAAAGTCATCACAGGGAAGGCCTTGGGAGACCTTTTCCTCTGCTGGTGTCCACGTCCGAGTTTCCGAGCAAACTTGGATTTTTAAAAAAAATTGAATGTATAAAGATAAATAACATGAAATAGAATAGAACCTAAAAATGCAAATATAAAATATAATATTATGGGGTAGATTGCTGGACCTGGAAAATTTTTTTTTGGGGGGGAAAGCTGTGATTCAGACACAGCCACGTGCTCTCACCTCAGCTTCCAGGGGGACAATAAAGCTGTGGCCTGTCCCCAGAGACATCCCAAGGGCAGGATGGGGGAATAACCTCCTTTTCCCTGTTACAGACCTTTCCCTACGGCACACCAAGGGATGGACCAGTCAGCTGGGAAAACTCCACCTCCTGAGTGCTGTTTTTATCAGATTTCTCACAGTTTCATGGAGTCAAAGCAGCACAAACGGGGTCGTTTGCATTGGCAAAGCTGGCTGCCTTTGCCAGCTCTTTTATAACAGTTTCATCTGGAAGAAAACTCAAGATTTTTTTGGTTAAAAACCCTCAATTTTGAATTTACATCACCCCAAATCTCGGCAGTGCCACCTACCCAGCTCCCCCCCACAGTGCCCACTGGGGATTTATATTTATTTGTGGGCTGACAACACGGAATTTTCTTCCTTGAAAAAAAAAAGAAGTGCTGAAATTTCCATCCTCTGCTCTCAGAACAAATAGTTTTTATGAAACTTTCTCATAAACCAACAGCTCTGTGAGGAGATCAGAGGAATCAATGAGGACTTCTGTGTCAAACCCGTCACAATAAAACCCGGTGGTTTGTGGGGTAAATAGAAAAACCAGAAAAGAAAATCATGGAATATTTTGGGTTGGAAGGGATTTAAACCCCATCCAGTCTCCCCCCTGCCATGGGCAGGGACACCTTCCACTGTCCCAGGCTGCTCCCAGCCCCAATGTCCAACCTGGCCTTGGGCACTCCCAGGGATCCAGGGGCAGCCACAGCTGCTCTGGGCACCCTGTGCCAGGGCCTCCCCACCCTCCCAGCCAGGAATTCCTTCCCAATATCCCATCCATCCCTGCCTAACAGAGAGTGAAAGAAATTAAAAAACCCACCCACCCAACTTAAAAAAAAAAACCTGCAAAAAATCCAGGCTGTCTCTGGTATTGATAAGTGATAAGTTATTGATAAGTTCTGGGGAGCTCTGGGTGGCGGGAGCCAGAGCCTGGCTTGGCAAAGGCCAAAGTGTTTCCCACAGGGAAATGAGCCCAGGGTTCTACAGGAGCAGCTCTGGAGGCTGGCACAGGGTTTTTTTATTTATTTTGTGGTTTGTGCAGCTCTGTTCACGCAGCCACAAAGTGCTGCCAGTCCTGCCTGGAAATGAGGAGTGCCATCCCCCTTCCGTGGGTAATGGTGACACCTTGAGTGGGCACTGAAACCACAGAGCCCAGACAGGAATAAGGGAATAAAAGGAGGGATTGATTTGAAGGCCTTCAAAGGCTCACCCTGGGCAGTGCAGAGGCTCCACCCCAGATGGGCCCTGGCTCACAGGTTCTTCACCCTTTGATCAGTTTGGTTCATTTGCATCTCAGGGTTCATTCTCCAATGATCACCTCAGTTCATGATGGAATTACCCCGAGTTTGCCCCCCTTGAGAGGCTTTGAGGTGACACATTTGGGGCCCGGTGTCCTTGGAGTGGGAACCTGCAGAGGTTTGTTGTGTGTGAGCAGCAGGAGAGAACAGCAGCTCCCAGGGCACAGGGAACTGCAGAGTCACACACCAGGCAGGGCAGGGCTTGGGAAATAGAAAAGTTCAAACCTAAGGCATCAATGGCACGGGAAAGATTTCATTTGGGAAGTTGATAAATGCTCTGGAATCGAAGGTTCACTTTGCCTTGTGCATCCTGCAAGCTCAACACCTGCAATGGAAGTGGCTCCAACATCAGAGGGACCTGGAGC
>VZTA01022028.1:0-60696 GCA_013398855.1 Mohoua ochrocephala
ATAAAGTCACCCCAAGACACATTTAATGTAGGAAAAAATAGTTTGACAGCTTTCTGTGCAAGTAGTAAGATAAGTAGGAAAGTGTATTTGAAATTAGCACGAATTGGGATAAAACGTAATTTGTTTGCAGGGTCTCCACAGTGCCAAACTGCATCTCTCGTGTGCTCCCTAAAGCAGCTTCCCAGGCTTATGATCTTAAAGAAAATAGACAGAAAACAACTTTGAAACACAGGTTATACGTGACTTAACTTGGAAATACAAAGTCTTTTCCTTGCAGTCTAAAGAATTCTTGCAGAAGGTACCTGTCCAGCGGCTGTTACAGTATGAAGATTATGTCCTCTCTCTTTTGTATACAACTTCTTCCATTCATTTCTTGGGCAGTCCTTTCCACAAATGCTTTTTCTGTCTCTAATGCAGATACATACACACTGCTTTACCCTCTTGGTGGCAGACAGCAAAATAGAGGAAGAAGAGAAAAATATTATTTGTTCCCTTCTTTTCTCCTAAGTATAAACCCAGTAGTAGAAATATAAAATGAATCTGTAGGATCTCGTGAGCACTCACATTACGTAGCACCAGAGATACCACAGAGCTGTCGGCTTCCAGCATGAAACCTGAGATTATCACTGACCGAGAGCAGGATGGAAGTCCCAGGGTGCCCATCCAGTCCTGGGGACAGATTGGCAGAGTAAAAGAAACATTCTAAGGTGTCTTACACCACCTCTTTCCTTTTCCTCTCTTTGATTCAGATATTGATCATTTTGGTAGTCTTAAGTATCTACAATCTATATAAGGAAGAAAATACTGAAAACTAAGTTGCAGTGATCGTAGCAAATAGTTAGAAAAATAGAGTTAATAGGAAAAGTACACTTCATCCTACTGTATGTTTTGTGAACCTTTTGCAGCTGTGCTGTTGGTGAAGGATCATGGAACTAAAATGCTTTAAGAGGGCAATGCTTAAGACAATGTGAGTTGATATTTAGAGGCTTCTGACTTTGAGCACCTGGAGGTTAACATTCCCCATCTGCTCAGTTTGGAGTGGAAATGATAGAAAGGACTGCCTCGTTTTTGTGGAGTTTTAATAAATGCCTTTATCTGGTTAAAAAGCTTCATCATACTGTGGCTTGCTCCCCTTTCCCCTTGGAAAAAAATGACAAGATTCCCAACCAAGTTATTCTGAAGTACTTATCACTTAATCAAAATCCATGACAACTTGCAAAGCTGGGAAAGAGAAACAGGGGAAGAGTTTAGTTCACTTGTTTCCAAAACCTCATTGTTTAGCTTGGTGGGATTTAGTTTGATTTTATAGAATATGTCAGTAAAACTGAAATTTCCTTGAGTTGTGTAATGAAAGCTGACAATGCTAGAGCAGAGCATTCCCACAGAAGAGAGAGGAGTGGTAATGAGAGTATATGCAAGAATGGAGCTGTCTAAAAGAGAATAATCCCAGATACCAGCAGAGTAGAGTATATTTATATTGCCAAACACAGCGCGTACGAGCTGCACTGCGAGCTGTGCCTGGCTGGACTGTAGCACATTCCCATCCTTCCATTACTGCATCTTCCTGTTAACCAGCCCCCAAACCACAGGGGAGCAGGCTGGATCGTGCTGCAGTTCTCAGGTACTCGAGCCTTTAGGATCTTGCTTTGTATCTTGGTAGCTATTTGTTCTACTCTTCCATTCATTTCTTACCTCTTTCATGTCTTCAAAAAACCAAAAAATATTTCATTCCTACACTTATTTTTAAATGGTTTTGTTAGTATAATTTGCAACACATTAAATCATCTTTCTAGTTGGAAGGGGTGGAGGAGATGCATAAATGTTGTTTTGGGGATTGTTAGACACTTTCAGTGGATGATGTGCAGTTGTTCTGAACAGTGCTGCAGCAGCACGAGCTGATCTCTGCTGCCTCATCTGCCTGGTTTGGCTGTGCTATGTTACAGCCTGCAGATATGTTCATTGTTTAAAGAGATGTTAAAATCTGATCTTGCACAGAAGTCTGCTTATAGACTCACACAATACCTTGTTACATAATACACCTTTGGTAGAGAATTTTTGCAGCATCTTCAACTCTTAAGTCACAAGGTATTTTTAAATTCTGTTTGAACATCTGTTGATTAGAATTTCAAATTTGCAAGAGAGGTAAAATATCTTGTGAAAAATGTGAAGAAGTCAAAGCACACAGCACAGAATTCTGCACAGGATTATGTCTGTGTCATTACTGGGACTACTTTTGAATAGACTTAGTATAGGGCTCTGTACAAACATAATTTGTTTATTAAATGCGGAAATGGCGTAAGCTGCAAGTTCTGACAGTTCTGAACTTCTGCCCGTTGCCTTGGGAATGAAAATGATAAATACTGATCCTGGTGGCCAGGTAAGATGATTTTTAAGTATCAGAAGCTCAGGTTTTTATGGTAATGTTGACTTCACTCTCTTTTACCTAGCAGTGGGAGTTTCTTTGAATGAATCAAAAGGGGTCACTGTAGTCTAGAAGGCTAAACCATCAGAGCAGTTGGTGCCTGCAATGAAAGCATAAACGTCTGGAGTGAACAATTAAGATGATTGATGGTACTTGGTAATGAAGGGCTTTGTCTTTCCATGTCAGCAGTGATACTTGGATGGCTGAGCTTTCAGAAACTCAGAAATGTACCAGTGCTCTTGAGTGTAGCAATGAAGGAAAGGCAATTGTTTTTCATTACCCACACACAGCAAACTGTGATACTCTCTGGTCTGGAATATGGAAGCCTATTTTGTTTTCCATTCTCTCTAATATCCCTTTCCCTTCAGGTTCCTCAGGAATGATGAAAGTAGCTTCATAGTTGCTGATGTGCAGTCTTGAGCTCCCTTTGAGCGGCCCCTCTGTAAGGCAGGGGTCTGCTTAGCTCTGCTTTATGGCTTTAGCCATTTTTGCTCTGGCAATGAAATGGAAGTGAATTTTTTTATGCTATATTGTGAAGAAGTTTCTGGGGTGCCCACAGGAGCTCAAATGTTTTGAGGCACTACATAATGTTTTTCCAAGATGTTTTCATTAGAGACCTGAGGAGTGGGTAATTCATAGTTTACTTCTGACATCAGAAAACAACATTTGCAGTGCTGTGAGATGTATTATTACATTTACTAGATTGAAATCTTCTGTGCTGGGAGTGAAAGTCTGGCATGTTTTAGGTTGATGACTTGGGTAAACGAACTTTAGTTGGCAGATGGATTCCCTTTCCCAATGCTCTTTCCCCTCACAGAAAGTTATTTATTTTGTCCTTTAGTTATAGTGTGCTAAAAGACGCATTTCTGCAGTAAATTCCTTTAGGGGAGACGACCTGTATTTGATACCATCCCATAATGAACTTAATAGCAAATACACTGCAGGAGTTCATTTATCTAACTTACTTTATAACCATAAAAGCAGAGTTCTCAGGAGAAAAGGTTTCACCTCTGAATAGGGATTGGCTTCAAGGATCAAAATTCAGGTGCATCTATTGCATTCTGCCCCAGCACACACAGGTTAATAATGGAACCGCTGTACAATCTGGTGGCCTTGATACGACATCGGGCACTTGTGCATCTGTGGACCACAGAACGTCCATTCTGATTTTCAAACCACTGAAGAAGCAAGGAGTGAATACAGCAGTAATAACTTAATTGAATATATCCACTCTGAGCTAATGAAAAAATGTTCAGAACTACTGTCACTCAATCAGCTGCTATATAACGGTGGTTTAAAGGCCTTTAAATTTTAAAGAAAACCTACAGAAATACAAGTTCCACTCTTTAAAGTGACTTAAGCATTTGTAGCAATGAGACTAATGATCTGAATTCTCTTTTTGGAAATGGAACTTCCAGGAGATCTGCATTGCTAATTCAACCAGAATAAGCCCCCTTCCATAAATCAGCCAATATATGCAGAACTATTTTTGTAACATTGAAAATGAGCTTGGGTATTCTTTCATTAGATACTATCTGTTCTAATTAACAGTACATATTTAAATATATATATATATATAGATATATCTTAATAACAGGTTTAGATCATTTAGTTGCTGAAATTAGAAGTACTATTCCCATACTCTGGGAAAAACTAAAGTCACCTGCCATTCTTTTGTGGACAGTTACTGAATTTCTGTTCAAGAATGCATAAAAAAATCCTCGACAAACAGAAAAAAATAAATAATGCGTCATGTGGAATAAATATAGCATACAGTACAAATTTTCCTGCATGAAAACAGGTGCTCTATAAAGAACTAAAAGGTGTTCAAAAATGAAATAAAAATAGGGCAAAGCACAGGATAGATGGAATTAGGAGTGGCAGGGTAGAAAGGAACATCATGAAGCTGGGCTGGTCTGCACGAGGCTTTTTAGAAGGTGAAGAGATGGGGCAGTTGAAAGGTCCCATTCAAAAGTGATAAATCATGTTGCATATAAACTGTCTTACTAGATGTACAGAATTGTCAAAAGGGTCTTGCTGAAGCAGTGCAGAAGATTGTATAAATTTTCAAGATCTCTTTTCAGTAACATTAGATAGCAATTCTGCATAGGCTTGTTAAACATTTGGCAAGGATCTGTAACACCATCAGGATTTAAAACCAGTTTTTCTCTAGAAGGGACTGAGACACCTCCTGCCCAGTCCATATCTCCAGGGTGTCTTGCATCTGCTTCTTACACATTCATTGCAGATAAGATGATGAACTTGGTTTTTGAGTTCGTCCAGTCAGATATTTATGTATTCTTGTACTTGCAGTGGACATTGGTTCAGCAATTCGAAATCTTATTTCATGAAGTAAGGGAAGCCTTCAGAACCTGCTTTCTGTGAGAAAGAACTGAGGGAAATGCTTGTTCAGTATTGGCACTCTAGTCCGGGGATGTTTTCATTTTAACAATCATTTTTGGCACCTCGGGAAAGATATTTGTCACATTTGAGTGCGGTGTGACCCAGATTGAGTTTGAAGTGGAGGCAATGATCACAAGGGGTGAGATACATATCAATTCAATCTGCAAGTTTCCATCCATATTTCTGAGCTGTATATACCAACATAGAAAACTTGTCTTTTTTGCTTTGTTCCTGGAACTGGGTTTCAAAGCCAGCCACAGATAATAGGCATGTCTTTTCTTAGCTTGGTGCTACTGAAACAAAGAGCAAAGATAAATCAATTTTTCTTCACTTTTTAAAAATAATTCTATGTATGACACTTTTCCCCTCTCTGTTTTCTTAACAGCCACCCTAATATAAAGGTAGCATGTTGTTCTCCCCTGCAACTGATGTTTTATAGTCCAGGAACTTGAATTACTTCACACACACATTCTCAAATATATGTGTGTGTGTATATATGCACAAAACACGTTCTCAATCATTCACTGACTCATTTTTATCCTTTTCCACCTCTCAAATATCATAATTTTGTGGGTTTAGTATCTTTCGAGCATTTGAGGAGCAGCAGTAACGTAAAGCATTCAAGTCAGAGGCAGAGTGTTACTCTTTGCACCATCAGGCAGGAGAACTATCCCAGCACAGGCGATATTACATGAACCGTACTTGGTTTCATCCATTGGACTGGTGAGCCCTGTAACTGTGTGACTTTTCCCTCCTATAGCCTCTTAATGCAACTTACTGCTATTTAATGTTCATTTTGGAGGTGGGAAATTTGAGGCAGTTTCTGTACTGTTACAGAGTGTTAGGGACAAAGAAGAAATAAGCTGATTTCCTCTGCAGACTAGAAAGTGGTGGCTGTGGCAGATGCCCTCCTCACTTGCAGGGAAAAGTATTGGCATGTTTCTAAGTCACGTGCTCCCTGGAAAGCTGAGTAACACTGAGGAGCTTTAGACAAAGGGGCAGTAACCTCATCATCTCAGCTACGGAGCAGAGTGATGTGGCGTGACATGTCCCTGTGTCAAACGCCTGTTCCCCCCTGTGGTTCGTGTCAGAACGGTTCATGGGGAGAAGCTTCTGGAGACTGGGACAGTGAAGGAGCAGTGAACTCTTCCTGCAGTCACTGCCAATGCTGGCAGTGAGGAGGAAGAAAGGTGCTGAAATTTAACAGTTCTGACTTGAAAATCTGCTTGGGAGCTCACCCTAGAGCACCATAGGCATGAATTTCAGAAATGACAACAAAGTCCACTTAAAAGTAGGAAGGATTTCAGCGAAGGTGATGAAAACCCAAAAGCATGACCTTTGTTACTATGTGGGCATATCTAGCGTAGATGATTTTGGAGGTTTCCTGTATAAGACGAGAGGATGGCAAAAGAGCCCACAAATCTTTGTATGACTTGAGCTTTGGCACCGTGTTGATAAATTCTCAACAAAATGCACTAAATGATCGAATATTTGTTACCTTATAAGGGGGATAAGTAAAAGCTTTAAACTGGCATGAATTCTTGAGAACTGAATCATCCCCCAGTGGGTGGGGATCCCTCACTGCTGGATGGGGTGAGGTCCCACCCCCAGCCGTCCCTAACTGTGTCTCTTGTCTCCCTCTGCGGCAGGTTACGTGTTCTGCATGTTGCACCGCCTGCCCGAGCAGCACGACTGCACGTTCGACCACATGGGCCGCGGGCGCGAGGAGGCCATCATGAAAATGGTGAAACTGGATCGGAAAGTAGGGAGATCTTGCCAACGCATTGGCGAAGGATGTTCCTGAGTGCAAGACTGCAACCAAATGCTGTTCTCTTAGTTCACTAATGTTAGCCTTATTTAGGACAAAGTCAGCCAGACACCTTGTACTAGGCAAGTTTCAGACTACAGCCAATCAGTTTCCTTTCTTTAGCCAACCGTCCTGGTACTGTAGTTTAGGGATTGATGGTGGTTGAAATCGATCTCTGGCTGGTTACTAAGGTGCCTGCTAGCCACCGTATAAAAATAAAACATGAAGAAATATTATTTTTGAGTATGGCTAGTGGATTTAAACAAAGCAAGAAAAATCCAAAGGCTTCTGTTATTGCTGGAGTCACTCTAAAAGCCTTATGCTGGAAACATTCCAGCTGCAGAGTTAAAACAAATAGTTGTATAAAGCTGGTGTAAAAGTTTGCTATGCACATGGCTTTCGGACAAACTGTTTAATGTGCAGCCTTTCACCTCTTCACTGCTACTGAATCCTGAGGAGGTGAAATACTACTTGGAGCAGCAACTGCAGCTCCTTAAGCCCAGAAGACCTGACTGGTCACTCGTGCCTTCATCGCGTGTGGCTTTTGAGTTAGGCAGTGTCACCAGCATCAGGGATTCTGTTGGGGTAGGAACACCTTTCTGGTTCTTCCCAGGAAGCCAAAAAGAAAGGGGGACAGAGATTCTTATGAAAAATTTTTATATGTATCTTACTATAAAGAACCTATCAGGGTTTTTTTTTTTCTTTTTTTTTTTTTCCTTTCTTCTCTGTTAAATTATGATCTCTCTTTAAAGCCAACTCCATCCTGGAGCAGTAAATGGTGCATACTTTTTACATGGCATCCACAGAGATTCTACGCGTTGTGTGAACAGATTCCACATACCTTGAGCAGTGCAGCCATTCCCACCGGCCGAAACCTGATTGGCTCTTGTTTGCCTTTTGCTAAGTGCAGGTATCTGATAATTGATCAAATAAGGCTAATTCACAGTACAGTAGCCATGGCTGGATTCTACAGACTGACTTTCTGTAGCTAGACTTACATATTGGGGAAAAAAGGACATTTTGTAGCAAACAGAATTCAGTAACAGTATTGGGGAACAACCTGTAAAACAAACACCCTTTGTCAGAATGAGTTTGTGTTCCTCACGTTCAGAGTGTCAATGAGATAATCAAAGGGGCTCCACCAGGCCTCCTCCTATGCAGCTGAACGCGCCCACGAAAATCCCTGCCCGCAAAGCGAGTATAGCAAGTGGATGTGAAAAGCATTACCTGGATAGAACGTTCTGGATGTGGTTAGACCCGTGGGTCTGTGTTACGGTGTGTCGCGCTGAGCTGAGCCCAACCGCACCAGCTTTGCCAGTTTGGAAACAGAACAGCAAACATCGTAATCGGGCTGTCTCCTGCTGCACACAGGGCTTACGCAGGTAAAAGGATTCCTACCGGTGTCGCCCAGCTTAATCCTGAATGAGTTTAACTTCTCAGTCTCTTAGTAAGTTATTAACAAGTGGGTAAATTTGTAAGAAAACCTGAGGGAGGGAAAGACTTTGTCTCATCTTCAAATACTGGGCAGATCTGAAACATCAGGGGGTGAAGTAACCTGTCACTTGGAAAACCCCAGCTTGTAGGAGTCATCCTCCACTCTACTTGTTACAGGTAATTAACTCCTTATAGGCCAAATTATACTGTTACTTTGGTAGCCAGTTAGGAACATTTAACAATGAGACAACTAATTAAAACCAGAACACACACACATATATATATGTCTCTCCACACACACACTCGGCATCTGACTGTATTAGCATTAATTAACCATGAAGCAAATCAGAAGTGTCCCATCATTATAAATGCAAGCTCTTTGGAAGGCAAGCTGGTTTTTTTCCTTGTTCTTATTGAAGAATATGAAACCAGCAGCAAAAGCTTCTGTAATGGGCTGCATTTTCAGGAAATGGTCCTGGTGAGAGGGACTGTCCAAGGATCTTATTTACATTTGCCGTGAGGAGTTTTAAAAAAACCATGGATTTTGGCGGCTGCTGTGATACGCACTTTCTTTTCCTACAAAATCCTATCCTAGCATTTGATGGGCATTCTGATTGATACACAAGACTTTTCTGCATTAATACTGAAGATGCTATTTTGTTCCTCCTTAATATTCTCTTTAATCTCGTTACAAGTGCACAGACGGTTTCAAGGTGGCTCTTGAGAGGACACTACTTAAAGTTCATGTGAATTATGGACAATGTTCACTTTAAACAAAAAGTTGGGGAGGGGGTTGTTCCTTTGCAGTATCTGTTCTGTGAAGTTTGTTAAACGTAAAGAAAGCTTAAGTTCTTGTATCTTAAAAGAAGATCTTATTTAACCCTTTTGTGTTCTAGATTTACTTACACATGTAGCCTAGAGCTCAGTTTTAGTTTAACCTTGTGAAAATATTAAAAGAATCTTGTAACTTTATTCTTTTTCCTCATGCTAAAAACAAATTAAACCAATCAGATTAAAGTTTGAATTCCTTTCTGCCTATTCCAACAGGTCTTGCTATTTTGCACCATTTCTACTGTAAATTCATGTAAGAAATATGAAGGGGGAAAAGACCGAGGTTAGGTCAGCAACTTCAGGCCGAATTTACAATTGGTGAAGGGTGGACAGGATTTTCTGCAGGTTTGGAAGGGAAGGATAGTATTTCTGCTGGGTTTGAATTCAGGGATTTGTTTTGTAAGCAAATCTACTGTAGCCAGTTTGGTCCATTTAACTTTGAGGTTAGATACAGTAATCAAATGAATAAGTTGTTCATACTCTTCAAGTCAAATGCACACTGTACACTGTATCACTGGCATTAAAATGTCTTAAGTGTTGTTTCATGCACTTTGACAGCCTCATCTAGAGTAGCTGTATTCCAAATCAGAATGGGCTGTATTCATAATGGATAAACAGAGGAATAACTATTGTTTCTTAATCGTTTAGATGCTAAAAACACAAGGCTAATTTAAAAACCCACAATTTACTGTATTAGAGGGAGAGAGAATGTAAAACTAATCATTTAAAAACAATTTTGAAAACTGTTTGGAATTGAAATTGTGCCTGATTCATGGGACACATACACCCATTTTTTTCCCTCAAATTCATATGGTACTTTCAGTTATAAAACTGTGCATGATTCTTGAACAAGATGGCTGTGTTGTAGTAAAGGTAAGTTACATAAAACAGCTCTGCCTTTTCATCCAGTTTCAAACCTATGACTAGGTGCGAGCCAGGGCTTCAAGGAGAAATAAGAATTGCCTGGGAATGTTGCTGTGTACCTGTTTCTGTTTCAAAGCAGCTCCGTGTCTTGGCTGAGCGGCAGCACATCCGTAACGTGAGGTACCTGAGACCACGAACTGATCTTCGGTACTGCCCAGGCAACATCCTGAAGAGAGCCCTGGTGCAATGCCAGCAATCCAAAAGTGATAGTAGCTGCTTTTATCAACTCAATGGCAGGTGATAAATACATTCAAAACTTGAATTTTGCGTGACTTTTCTTTTGGACAAATTGTAATCCCCTGGCCTAGTGAATACAATGTCCTCTTTATATTTAGCTTTGTACTCACTGTGGTGTTCTTTCTGTAATCAGCAGTTCCTTCTGTGATTATGCTACAACTTAGATATAAATCTCTAAGGGATGAAAGAACTTTCTTTAATCTTAAAATGATTATTTCAGTACAAAGACTCACCAGGAAGGTAAACTGATAATAACTGTGTCATAAAAACACAGATTTTACAATAGACTCCAAGAAGTATGCCAGTGAAATATCTGACAGCACCTGTCCTCACAGTTGATGTGTAGACATTTAAGTGCCCTGACAAATTGTAGTGACATTCTCTTTGTTGTATTGTAGTTACTGATACTGTCAGTCATCAGAGGAACAGCCAAGAGGAGGTCTAAGGAAAGTAATCCCTTAATGTAACAATGAGCTTGTAGCCAGTTCATGCTGGAAATAAATTCATATTCTCCTGGAAACCTTTATGCCTAGAAAACCAATGGATACATTTAAGACTGCACTATTTAAAATGAACTGTATTTGTTGTCACCAAATGTTTATTTCATTACTCAAATACCTGATTAGAATTCTGCATAAAGAACAAAAATAATACGTGTGGTTCAACACAAAAGCTGTGGTGGCAGGAGCTGCTGTGTGAGGATGTAGTTTTAGTGTAACCAGTTCATAAGATTCTGCTTAGTTAAGACTGTGTCTGTACATACTTTACTACACAAAGGACCACAGTGAAAAGAGAGTGCATAAGATTAAACTGTTGAACAGTATTTGCAGTGCACGTTTTACGTGGTGAACTGGTGCAATAGTGAGCTTTGTTTCTCACTATCAGCAGCTCTTTTGGGAGAATAAACTTTACCGCTGCTGGAAAGAGCCACTCTTAAATAAGAGTCCTGAAATACATCAGTGAGAAGGACTCTTCCTTGTCTTCATTCATTTTTCCTTTTTGTTGAGGCAGTCAGCATGTGCAGCTGGGCATTTGAAAGTCGTTCTGCTTGAATGTTCCTCTTTTTGGCTTTTCAGTCTTCCCCACCAGCAAGAAAAAAAAGCCTCAACTTTGTTTCTCTTGCAAGTCCCTGCACGTTAGCTCAAGCAGATTAAAATAAAGATATTGGTCTTCAGAAGTGATGACCTTGTATTTTACTGCAGTGACAGGCTGTTTCTTCAGTTAAGTGAAACATAATGTAGACACGATTTACCTGTTCTGGATGTTGGGCTGGGGGGTTTTTGAACTTCAGTTCTGTGATTCTGTTCACTCACACCTTCCCATAAACTCTGCATGCCTCATCTTACACTCTGAAGTTGAGTCAGGACAAAAGAAGGCACGAAAACAGGAGGCAGAGGATGCAAAGTGACAAGTGCGTAATGATCACATCCACCTTTCTCTTCAAGTCAGATCAGATCACAGAATAGTAAAGAGGCAGGTAATTACTTGCCAAACAGCACCAACTTTTTTGACTTGGTACTACAGAAAACCATTTTGCTTTATCTTTGTGACTATACCTGTGTAGAGTTTGTCTGAGTCAGTTCTGCGACAGACGTTATATGCAAAGAAATGAAACGGGACCGTCATAATAAGAAAACATTTTTGATGGATTATTTAGTAATAACTACATATTTTGCTACTGGACCTTCCTATTTTGCAATATGCTGCTATTTTCTTTGGAAGAAAAACAAGCAGAACTTTATAAGACTAACTGTAAATGATTTCAAATTCAATACATGCATCTGAAGCATTAGGAAGAGATTACTGAAATTATATATAGTTTTTAAAGATGATGATGATGATGACTGCATCCTGTAACAAAAGGGTTTTGTTCTTCACATAGCAGCAAGTGTTGATGGCAATGGTTTAACCATAAGCAGAATGTTCCTTTCTGCCAGGTTTGTGCAAAGCCAATAACATGCAGTAGGATGCTGTGAGTTAATAACTTGTAGCACGGTGCAGTGACTGTGTAAGTAATGAGAATAAAATTATAGAGACCTACTCCTGTCTGTGGCTTTCCCTTCACATGAAAGGACAGGTAACACCCACTGTTTCCTTGTTGCTTAGTCCTCTTTATTCTTTTGTGAGTTGCAGAAGACACTTTCCTTCCCTCTACCAGCATGCTCGAGGAGGGTGGAAAACCAAATTCTAACTGAAGGGTTTTTAGGAAAAAAAAAGTTGACATCTCTGAAGGCAAAGTATTGAAGTCATCCTCCATATCAGAGATGCAGCTCCAGAAGGAGCTCTCCTTAGGGTTCTCGGAAGGAACACTTGAAAAATGTTGGGATGTTTTTCTCCTCTTAGATTGTTTAGGATCCCTTTGAAGCAAAGAGCTAATCCTTTAAAAATCCTAAAAAAATAAAGAAAAGCACAGCATTGTATCTTCCTTTGAAAGGGGCCTGCATGATCAGCCCTGCTGCTTTAAGCCAGCTCAATGAAAGGTTCGTTGTTGATGCCTGAAACACTCGGTCTCATCTCTCTGCTTTTCAAAGGAGCAAATAAATGCAAGACTCTTAGAGGAGGGAGGAAAAAGTCTGAGCTAAAGCTCAGAGCTAAATTCATTCTAGCAATAATTTGTCTTTTTTCCCCCACCTCCTCCTTTTGCAGTGTTTATACTACATTTGCTTTAGATTCCTGAAAGCTTCAGCTACACCACTTTCTGGAGAGGTCTTTTAACACACTGCATTTGGCAGCAGCATGAGGAAAATGATTAATAGGTTAAAAAGAAAATTAATCACTGTTGGCCAGCAAAACTCTTGTCCGCACTAGAGTGTTAAAAGGATGGCTACCGGGAAATGTTTCAGCTGATCCACCTGTATCAGCTTTGCATGAATCCTCCTTTGGGGAGTCTGTCATGTGCACAGCAGCCAGAGGTGTGACCTTTGTCCTGTCTGCAAGCAGGCTTTGCCCTTTGTTACGCACACCCACCCCAACATTTCTATAGCATGAAATACTCACCAGGCAAGCAGCAGTTAGTTACGAATTCTACAGCTATACACCTATTTTTAAGTCACCCCTCATTTTCTCCTTTTGACTGTTTGGTGTCAGGTCTTGTCAAAAATAATAGTTCCACATGTATTTCCTGTACATGGACCCATATACACACAAATCTCCTGGGACATCAAATGGCTGTAGCAGAATGATGCTGCTGGAAAAAGCCAGCTTTCACTTCCTGCACACTCACATGTGTATTACCAGTCCTTGTCTGGCTTGTCTCCTGGGGAGATGTAGCTTGTGCCCATATCTCAGTTTGCCTGTTTAATAGTAGCTGTAGTTAAATCATTATCAACCACTATAGGCTTGGTCCTGGAACCACCGTGATGTTCATTTAAATTCCACTAAAAACTCCCCCCGAGCAGGCGGGAGGTTTGAGTGACTGCCAGCAGCTGGGATCTCTCTCCATAGCGTGTGTCCTGCTGTCCAGTGGGCACAGAGCTCTGAGGGATGACAGGAGTGTGCACGTGTGCAGGATCAGCAAGGTGATGCTGATTGTATTCCAGCCGCCACCTTAATAGAAATACTTTGCCTCTTTGGCAGCAACTCCTGCTAAATTAGTGGGAGCAGGTAAATATGTGCTATTTGAAACTTACTATCCAATAAATATCTATTTATCAGCCTGTTTCAGCACCCCTGCCAGCCTTCCTTTCTTTATTTGCTGTGATTTCCATAGGCTTTTTTTCATCATCCTTTTTACAAATCCTCCCTCATCGACTACAATGCCCACTCCTACATCAAATTGTCCTGTTCAGAGGCAGTGTCTGTGAAGACAGGTAACAGTAAAGATGATCACATATCTAAAGGTGCTGGGTTTTGTATTGCCATCTGAAAACATTCATTTTTAAATGTTAATTGACTGCTGCTGTTTAGTATATGAAACTCCTAGAGCTGTCTTACTACACTGTAGCAAATAACATTAAGGCTGTGTTCTACTTCCAGTTCAAACCCCTTCTTCCTTGCTCTTAATTCCGGACTTTCTCAATCTGAGGAACCTTAGGCTAGCTTGATACTGCAGCCACTGGAGGTATGCAGGGAGTGTCTATTAGCACCTCTGCAAGTACCAAAAACCCATCCAGACCAAGAATAAAAAATTGTCTTTTTGTTCTGCTTTAATTCTTTCTTTCTCATGGTAACCCAATATTGTTATTCTGTGGATAAAATATAAAGCTATTACTCATTTGCCAAGTAATACTAAATGTTTATCAATCACAGTGCTTGATTTAAGATCTTTAGCATGTGGTTGATACAGTGGGTTGGTTTGGTTTCTTTACACCAAGCTTCATGAAGACAGTGCTCAAGTGTTAACAGCTGCTGAAACAGGCAGATCTGACTGATGCAGAAACCACGGGTCAGGCAGGCCCAAGTCAAGACTTCTTACCGTGAATCAGAACCAGTTCCTTGCCTTTGCTGTTCTCCGTGTGGAGAATAAAGGTAAAGCCAATTCTGCTGCCTCAGCTGCATTGCCTGTGCCAGTCGTTTCCTGGCTCAGCAGCTGGAGGGGTGCTCTGTGCTGCTGCCCAGGCCCTGGAAGATCTCAGGAGTCACAGAACCATCATCCATGAGTCCCTGAAGGCAGTAGAGCTGTACATTGTACCTCCTCTATCTAACCATGTCTGTTCTGAGAAACAATAAAATCATTTATGAAGAGATGTGATGTGTTAAACAAGACAGTGCTGACCTGCAGGTGAATGGTGCATTCTGGGGTGGCTTTCTCTTAGCAGCCTTCAGCTGGTAGCAGTAAGGTAGGTAGGGAAATTCAACAAGCCTATGGAGCTTGAATCACTCCACAGGAACTGAAACAAATGTTAGGCCCTGTGCAGTCTGCATACATCCAGCAAGGCAGAAAGAGTAATGCTTTTATTGCGCACCAGCCCTGATGCAGTCACTTAACATCAACACAGATCAGTTTCCCTCAGCCAACATTCAGCATCCTTCTAGAGTAAAGGCAAGGAGGATCAATCATTTTGAGAGCAGTCTGCAGATAAAACATATCAGAGTTAAATATCTACTATAAGGATTACACAGTTTTGTGTAAAGGGTACCAAAATAGAATTCTAATACTGAAATGCATTTCAAATACAACGCTACATTTCTGATTTCTCAGAAAGCTCCATGGGAGCCGAGATTGGGGCTTTAACAGCAGAAAAAAACAAAAGGCAATAGGCTTCCCGCACCATATAATTCTTCACGCTAAGACAGTCTGACCCTTGCTGTTCTTACTGTTTATGGATTTCTTGGTGTAATTTTCTGTTTGAGAGAGCTTAACTGTGAGCTACAGTTTGTGGATACTGTGTAATTCCATTGCTAGATAACTGCTACTCCAAAGTGTGTGAAGAATGAAAGCATTAAGCCTTAGAATGTCTAGCTTTTATCCTTTATTTTCGGGCACATGGCTAAGGGGTTGATCCCCTAAATACAGAAAATCAAGCAAATTTGAAGTAGCGAATTTTTCCAAGGAATCTGCATAAACTTCCTGCACAGATTTCATCAGCATGTTAATTGGGAGCTGCCAGGTAAACAGCCTTGAGTTTAAAAAAAGCCTCAGTGAAAGTGACTCGCTCACTCCAGCTAGAGGCACATTCTTCATGCCATGCTCCTGTTCCTTATGAATTATCCGTGACTGCTGGGGCCCTGTCTGTGCCAGCACAGCCACACAAATAGAAGTACAAGCTTTGCACGCCAACTCTCCCAGCCCATGGAGGCGGCTGAACTTCAAAGGTTTGCAACAGCTAACAGGTTTACACGATGCTGCTCTAACCATCTTTGTTTTACTTCTCTGCTGGCACGTAGGTCTTACAGAGAAGCATAACAAATGGCTTTGTTTTGGTGAGGTGCCAAGCCAGCTAAGACTTAAACACTGCACGTAACCATCCCCAAAATAAAAAGGATCTTTCCTTCTCGAGAATATGAAACCCAGTCACACTCCTCGAGTTGCGATTTGCCTGCGACACTCGCAGGAGAGTCTCACGCAAGCATTATTTCTTCAGAGATGACAGACGATGCAACCTTCACCTGCAGGCAGTTCAGCAATTAGTTCACGTAATTTGGCAAGGAGAGAGAAGTAATACTGGGCTCAAAGTATCCACTTATCTCAAATTTAGCTGAATGTGGTAGCCAGCTCTGATACTGAGTTACAGTCCACACCAGCCCACGTAGAAGAATCAAATTCTGTTTCTGTGCTTTCCCATACTGACTGTGCCAAACCACTAAAAGAAATGCGATCCCTGCTGTGATCATCATACAAAGTCCCTCGTCACTCCAAATTCCTAGGCAGCATCGAGGAGTTCAGATTGGCCAGGCCAGGCCGAGACCTGTGCAGCAGCCTCTGTGCAGAGAAAAGGGTGCAACCCCCTGCTCCTGTGGAGAGAAGTCACTGTGGCATTCCTGCACTGACTTTGGTAGGCAGGCAGGACAGAAGGGCAGCCACGTGTCAGACACTGATGCTGTCAGTACAGTGACTGTGCAGTCCTGGAGCTCACGAGGCACCTCCTGTATGAGCTCCATGCTCTGCCCCTACATCACTTGGCCATGACTTGCCTGTACCCTGCAGACCCTCTCCTCCAGCAGTAGAAAGGGCTTAAGAGCTCCTCTGCAATAGCATCCACCCACACTTTCTCCTCAGACAAGTGGCAGATCAACACTGTGGCAAATGCTTGACCAAAAGCCCTCAAAGAGGAAGGAAAAAGAGTAGAACTCCCTGTGCCACTTCGGACTGTTGAAGGCCATTTTGAAACCTTCCCTCTCCCCATTCTCCAAATCTTGTTTCAGGTCCTGAACATCTGTCAAGCAAAGGTCAGTGAAGGGACACACATGTTCCACACAAGCCTCCTTCCAACATCCCACCACCTCCTGTCCACAGTTGCAGTGGTGGCTCGGTATTTGACGGTACCGGAAAGTTTGGTGGGGGTGGCATGGGATGCAAAACTGGGGTGGAATGTCCTCCTGACACACAACAAGGGAAGTTGCTTTGCTGTTTTTAAAAATTGGCAAGAACCAGCCTCTGTTTAGTGAGCTGACAGAGCCCATTTTATCATTTTGGACACAGAGCTTCCTGCAGAAGCAAGTTTTAGTCAGTGACCCAACCTCTGGGTACAAGACTGTTCCTCAGGAATAGAAACAGTAAATCTCTCTGCCACGGTTTCATTCTCTGCTCAAGCTGAGCCCTGCATCAGTGACTGCACAATGTCAAGGTGCAACATAAAATACCTGGCTCCATGCTGAACTAATGCTTTGACTCAGTATTTCATTTTCACAAGAAATGAAAAACAAATAGACATGGAAGATTACTGAAAGGACAGGTCACTAGCCAGGGTGACTGGGCTCTACATTACACTGACTTCTTACAAGCCGTTCGAGTTTCCTAAGGTTAGCTGGAGTACTATTCTCCTCTTTCTCACACTAAGAGGGTGTTTGATTTTGCTTGCGATGTTGTAAATGTGCCGGTTTCCTCCCAGTGGTATTTGCCCTTTGGGAAAGGGATCAAACTGTGCAATCCAATTTTTAAAGCACTGAAATACTTGCAAAAAAGTGCTACATACAGGCTATTAGGAGGCTGTCTGTCAGTATTCATTTCAGAAGAGCCTGTGTGTAGGAGAAAGTAAAATAAGTGTGTGACCCTAAATATAAATAGTCAGTATGAGGCTCCTGAAGAAGAACATGAACATTGCTGACCCAGAATCTGAAGGGTAGGGTTTAAAGGACTTTCCTTTCATTTTTGTTTTAGCAGCCTTGAAAGCAGAAATTCTCCCCATCTCACATGGCTACCTCTCCCACAGATCAGGTCTTTGGTAGCACGCCAATTTCACATCTATATTCATTAATAAGTGGACAAAATGTATTGAACTGCCACATTTCGCAGCCGAGAACTAAAGCTGTGAATTAAGAGACCAAATAACTATGAAAACTTCTGGTATCTGGCTGGAATGAAACTACCTCCTAGATAAACCAGAGGTTCCTGATTATTATCCTGACCATTAAGATTCCTCCCTCTTCCACTGGTATTTAAAGAAAAACTCTCTGGGAATGCTGCAGCATCACAGAAATTGCACAAGACTTCTGTAAATTTCTGGGCTAATAGAATTTTAGAAAACCCCAACAAGTATCAAGTGCCATGAAAATGCATTTGCTGCCATCTCTTCAGGCAGCAAAGACTAAGTGACACAACATCACCTTTCATAAAGAGTTTTAGGTGGCTAATAACAGTTCTGTGGACTGCAATTAAATGCACAGCATTATGCAGCTGTGTCAGAACACCACAGTATATGGAATTCTGCTCAAGTGCTGTGGGAAATAAAGTGAGCAGAAGAAGAAACACTTCTTTATAGCAACAAGGGGATCTCATGCCAGGAGAGAGGCAGCCACCCTGAGGGCACAGCAAACACCTGGGTAGCTGTGGTGGCACTGACCATCCCTCCGCTCCCCACAGATGCGAGAGCAGTTCTGACCTTCACTGGGGCATTGCCCAGCGTGCAGTGCTTGCCCTGCATAGGCATTGCTCAAGCTGGCTTGCAAACCTGGCCAGCAGTGTTAGGCTGTACTTGCCTACATCAAGTCTGGTTGAATCCTCGCCACCAATTTAATCTATGGGTCTTGGACATGTCTGGTGCTGAGATCTCCTGACTGCAGGTTTAATGTCCATACAGGGCTCAACACCTCAGTACCAACACACTACTGCTACAATGCCACCAAGACAGCAGCAGCAACACTGACCAGACTTCAGCAAAACCTTGGGCTGTTTCTTATATTTGGCAGAATTGCCATTTATCAGGTAAATCATGCCCAGCCTTGCCCTCCTGAGCCTCATGGCCCTCCTCTGGCCTCAGCAGAGCCAGCGCTTTGGCATGAAGACCCTTTCCTGCTGAAAACTGGACAAAGTCTCTTCTGCTCTTAAGATCACCAGGCCACGCTGATCGCCAGCTGCTGAGCTCTGTTGTTATCTTTGCTTTTAAAGCACTCCAGACAACCACAATGCTGCACAAAACATACTCATTTATTTAGCCAAATGACATTAGCCCTGCCTATTGCATTGATGCAGCCAAACTGACATTTTTATTGATCCAGGTAGCCTGTTCTATGTACTTTCTTCATTATTTTCCATTTGTCCAATTAAAGTAAAAGGAGAGAAGAAAAATAGGCTGTGACAGAACCCTGCAACAGCTTGAGTATTCATGTGGAACAACTCCCCACCTTTTCTTTCAGATAAGCACATCAAAGTACACCAAGAAGCTCTCAATCTCCAAACCGGGAGATGTTCTAGTTTATTAGGCTCTAAAATAAGCCCTCTCTTCAAACAGATAAAAAGCTGAGATTTGCTTGGTAAGGCAGTCAATAAAAGAGTTTCAGAGCACATTCTCCCTTTCTCATCACCCTGTCCTTATGGAAAAAGAGAGGGACTCTGTCTCTCTGTTGGGAGTTTCCCTACCCACGTCGCTGATCTTTCCCGCTAAAAGTTTTCTAACTGAAAAGAATGGCTTTTCCCCCTCCACCCCCAAGAGAAAGTACAAGTACTTCCAACAGTGTTTCACCCTCGGGTAGCAGCTGCAAGACACACAGGCAGATCTTCCTCACTGCTACTCCACTACAACACACCTCACGAGAAGCAAAGGGAACAAACTCAGTAGCTGCACCCTTTGCTGCACAAGCCCTGCATCTGGTACCGCCTGCATCTGCTGAACAAATCAAAAAACAAGAACTGTGTACAAGAACTGGGACAGCTCAACTGATGTGCCCAACCTGCATTACTGTACACCCTAGATAATGAATTTCCTGCAGCCAAGAATAACTAAAAAGTCATTTAGAATAAACAGGAAAGCTGGGAAAAATAAGCTTGCTAAATTTAATTCAGAGTATTAAACCTGGATTTTTGTTGTCAGATTTGGTGGGCAACTTAAAAACATGCCATGAAGAGCTACGAAGAGCATATTCTTCCCTTTACAAAGAAAAATCCAGAGAGAAGGCAGCTGCCAATAAAGGTAGCATTTGTTTTAGTCACGTAAATAGTGTCTCCCATAACCTCCATGCCTTGATGTCAAAAAATGACAGTAATAGAGAAACCGAGGTAACAGCAGGTCTGCGTGAGCCCGGAGGTAACTCCAGGTCTCCAGTGATGGGCAGCTGAGCACTGTTTGACAGATGGCCTGAAAACCTGTGCAGTGGCTCTGCTCATGCTGAATGGCTGCTCCTTACTGTGGAATGTAAAGGGCACGTTTTGACTACACTGTGCAGGAATCAGAGGGACGTGGTTTGCATAACAGCTCTATTGTCACGTCTGTTTGTTATTAAATGAGGTGTGTGAACCTGTAATCCAAAAGTTTTTTAAATGCTCTCCCTTTTTACACCTTCCTTTCTCAGCTGCCAACATGTTTTATATCTACATGCTTTGAGAATTTCCATAGCTGTTACATGCAATAGCTCCAGCAGCAACTGTGGGGTTGTTCGGTGTTACAGATACATTCAATTAGTTAACATGGGGAAGGCTGTGGTTTGTCATTTGTTCCATTTCTGTCTTCTCCAATACACTTCCACTGAGATCAGAATTCCAGAAGTCTAGAGTCAGACTGCACAAGTCAGTCAATGTCAGATGCTGAACCTAAGTGCTTTTTGAATAGCAAAAATACATTTATCTTCTTTTATTAATTACAGCAATGCAGCACCCCTTTATCTTTCTTATCTCCCCACCATCCAAAGAAAACATCTGAGATGGCATATGTTGTCTAGGCTCTTTTCTCTCATTTGGAATCATTTAATGGCTTTGTAAAACAGGCACCCAGCAGGCAAAAAAATTAGCCAGAAAGTTTTCCATTCAAAGGGAAGTTTGGTTACAATGGTTAATCTTGGGCCCTCACCCTCTGTCTCTCAAGCAATTCTGTCACTTAAGATGCAGGTGAGAAATCAGTGTAATTAGTACCTATTTCTCAGTGGTAGCTGAGCTGACCTACCTTGTACATGCCATTTTTCCTCCTTGATGCAAGAGCATAGCAGCATCTTAACTTCAGCAGCATAAAGGGAAGATCAAGTCAATTAGTGGCAAGAGGAAAAAAGAGCAGTTCCTCTCGCATGTAAGAAAGGGAGAGCAAGCACTGCACAGATTAGGTGGCTCATTACATTCTTTTTCATCTTAGATTTTAAAAGGCAGCAAAAATGCTAATATATCATCAGAAGTATTTGCTAGGAGTTTCTGCAGTCAAGCCAGAGTCTAAATGCAACAAAGAAGTATTAGAAATCCCACGCAAAGCCTTGGTGCCAAACAATTCCTGATCAGAGCACTGAAATGCTTTACGTGGCATTTAGAATGCCACAAGCATCAGGGATCTGCCCTTTGGAGATGATATAAGGCATCAGAACATCTCATTATCCTTTACACTAGAAACATCCAAACATTCACTCCACTACTGAAATTTTACTGCTAGATGTAGCCTCAATTGCAAAGAGCCCCAGTCACAAACAATTTGTTCTTTCAAAAAAAAAAAAAAAACTCTAATATGAAGAGCACTCTTCTCCTGCTGAGTTGCCAACACAGAGGTAAACAAAGCCCAATCCTTTTCACACAGGAAAATCATCAAATGTGTGGATTAAACAGAGATTCATCACTATCCCTCTAAGTATGCTGGGAACACTGCACATTTCTTTGGCATGAAAAAACCCAATTATTTTCAGATGAGACTGCTGTCTCCATCCTGAACGGAGCTGCAAGTGATTGCCTTACTGTGGTGTACAGTGGATCAGGGCTTGTCCATTGAGCAGCAGTAGCCAAGGCCATAGAGTGCCCTTAACCCACTGCAAATGCAAAGTAAAACCACTTCCACGCAGCCTAGCTTAAAGCCTTGTACTAAGTTACCATCTATCACCAGCACTTCAGTCATTCTTCACGTGCATCCTCCTCCTCTTGCACACACAGTCCTTCACACACAGGATCTCAAACATTTGTTATCATAGGAATGTAGATTTAGGGAGGCAGCACTGAAGTTGTTTACATGGAAATTTGAGCAGGCCATGCAGAATAAGATTCTCACTGCCTTGGGAAGTTTTTAAGTGCAGCATAAACCAGATGCAATTTTCATGTAGTGCATGAATGATGGCGCTTCCAGAAGGACAACATCCCCTGTTATCACAGCAAAGTGCTGTCTGCCCTTGAAGAGAGAGGAATGCCGCCTCCTCCATCAAAGAACTACATTCCTCGCAACAAGCTTTTCCCTTAGCATTCTCCCACCTAAGGACTGACCAGATTTGAACCTGCATTATCTCACAGAAGTTAGCAGAATCACAGCCCGTGGCAGATGGCCAGCATGCCAAGCAAAATATTATTCTGATCTGTGCAGTCAGAGTGTCTTTTTTTGCAGCCTTGACTAATTGTCTTTGAGCTGGATCCTCAACTCCAGTAACATCTTCAAAAAGACCAGCAGCTGCGAGATATCTCACTGCTCGTGACAACAGTCTGGCACTAAAATGGCTGTGAAATCCTACTGCATCAGAATGGGACACAGACATCATAGCCCAGCTGGGAGATGTGTACTGGAATGGGAAAACAAGACACACAAAAGGAATACCACATTTACTGATGTTAGAGGGCTGTCACCCAAAGTGTCATCCCTCTTTTCCTTTACCTGTGCAAGTCCCACACAGATCAAACAGCTTTCTGGAAGGTCACTAGTCAGGAAGAGAGGGATCCAACATCCAGTATTTCCAAGTCAGCCTGACTTAAAACATTCAAGGCACAGCCTCGTGTTTATATCGCGGTCCATTATCCTTGGGTTGGAAGACTTCTCCCTAGACGACAAAGTCTTTGGGGTTCTAGATTAAAGCCAGGGATAACATGGCAGAATGCCAAGGAGCACAGACTTCGCAAGAGGAGTTTCTCAAGCACACACATTTTACATAATAGAGGCAGAGATTCACTGCCCAGGATTCAAGAACCCCAGCCCACTGACAATGCAGAGGAAGAGTACAAAGACCTACACAAAGATTTCAGCAGGTTTGTGTTGTGCCCACCTCACTGGCTGCAGGCACTGAGGCAGAACTCGGCAAGGTTTGGCAGCAGGAATGGTGTGGAATGGCAAAGGGGCCCAGGCTAACAAACCCGAGCTAATGAGCTGTCCCCAGCATTTTGGGAGCATGAGCTGCAGTTGTGGCACAAAGGAAGCCTATGGGAGTCCTGGGTGATGTGGAGATGGGAGAAGCAGTGTGTACCTAAGAAGCACCTTGGATCCCACAGTCTGGTTGGCAGAAGCAGTGTGAGGGCTCTGAGGGTTCTCTTGGTTTGCTGTTCACACAGGTGCTTATATTCTACAGACAGTTGTCCTTTCAATGGTAAAGCTTTCTGCACGTCTGTACTCTTACATCAGGGATGACCTGGACCTGTCTGAACTGCAGAAAGGAGACAGACAGTAGAGACAATCTACTCAAAAACAGCAGATTGCTGTCTAGATTTGGACTGTGAAGCAAATTCTTCTCCAGCCTTACAATGAACAGCCAGGTGATCAGAAAACAAATGAGAAAAACAGAGGTGGGGTCACAGGGTGAAACTAAACAAGGAGGTGTCCAGTCCAACAGCAGCTGCACACAGCAATCACAAACACTCTCCTCTCCCAGGCGTCTTCTGTACTCAACAGCTGGGAGCAGCCAGAGGTGTGATCTCTGCTCTTGGTAAGAACTGGGCATGAGCATCTCTGGAGTGGGAGAACACATCTCAGGATAAAATGAACAATTCTGCTGTAGACGCTCCTCAGACTCTGCATCTTGAGAGACCTAAGATGGAAAGCATAAAACCCTTGTTAGCTCTGCAATTTTGCTGCAGTAGAGGAGCTGTAAATTGAGATACTCAGCATATTTTTTATCAGCTTAGCAATAAAGAGATCATGCCATAGATAGTTCGGATGCACTTCACCCCACCTTAACTGTCCGTGTAGGGGGTGCTCTGAGCTAAGCACTGTGCCCGCAGCCCCAGGTGTTAACTGGCGCTGGGCTGGAGGGAAATCCCAAAAGGAAGTTCTTCCTTCCCCCAAAACACTAGTGAAAGCCCCGCTTGCTAGACTACACAAAGAACACAAGGGTAATCCTGAGTGACACAGAATCACTGCACAGCCTCAACATGTCAGACATTGCTTCCTAAAACTTCTTCTGTAGCTGTAAAATCAACAGAAGAGCTCACTCCGCACCTGCTGCGGTTTAATTGGTTTGGCCACAGGTGACCAGGCTGTACAATACAGTATTCTACGTATGCTGGCACAGTCTTTGTGCTTTCCTTCTGCTGCTGCAAATTCCTCATTAAACATGTCTGGAAACAGAAATACAAAGCTGAGATTATCACAAGGTGTTGGGACAGTGAGGTCTGTCCGCATTCCATTTGTCACCTCTGTTAGGGCAAGGGGCTGGCCACTATTTTCCTCTTTCCCTCAGCCCACTGGTTCCACTCACATTATTACCTCACATAATGCAACAGCCTTCACACCTTCACAGTTCAGTTACCTCCACTCTACAGATTTTTGTCCTAATGTTAAGGCAAACTTAATTGCTCATCAAGTCAGGTGTGCCTCAGGCCCTTCCTGTGCTGCTCTTTAAACACAAAAGCAGGCGCACAGTAAAATCTACAGAGTCACTGAAAAAGTTCTTCAGGTCTCATCTTCAGTGCATTGATCACAAGATATATGACAATGGTTGGATGGATCATGCTGTTCCAGCTCTGGGCACTCCCCAAGTTGCAATTTTTTTTCCCCTTCTACTGTTATCCTGCATTACTCTGGTCTCTGTCCCTCTATTTTTCAATAATTGTTCAAAGGTCTGTGGGACAGGGCTTAACTTTTCATTACATACAGAGTACAGTCTTGAGTCTGATTGGGGCCCTCAGATGCAATGATACAAAATAATAATAATAGCTGCAGAGCAGTGGTAATACTCTCCAGTTGTAATGGGCATGCTGGAAAGATTACTTGATGTTTATAAAGCTTTTTCAGACTCTTAGATGAAAGTCAAGCTAGTGATGCACAGGATTTATTATTCTATTCAGCACTTCAGTATCCAAGGCTAGCATCTATTCTAGTTGAAAAAGATTTTTACTGTATTGTAAAATGGAAACAAAATGAAATATATACAGTGCATGGTGCTTTATATATAAGGCACAGGCAGCACAGGAACAGAATTTCATTATTGAAATGGATGTAGCCGAAGCTGTTACACACAGTAGGTAAAAGACCAGATTCAATGACCTCTTATTCCATTTAATCAAAATTGTTAGTATATGGTTTTCAAAAGGCCAAAGAAAATTTCTGGGTTTTTTTTTTTCTTCTTTTCTTTATTACATATTTCATCACTTTGTAATAAACCTTTGTAGTTGCTTATGATGTGAATCTCAAGCAGACTTGACCAGCAAAGAAATGAAAATAAAGCACATGTAGGTTCAGCAAACAAAGCCACAGTTCTCCTGTAATACCCTGTGCATTTAACCACCAGATCACAACCATCCGAGGAGGCTGCACTCCCTCTTCCTCATCACAAGTTTCTGCTCATTTCACAGCATCCCCCACTGCTCTATTTAGATGCAAGTTCCCCCCTCCTCCCGTTCTGCACTTGCTGAGCACAGAGGGAAGGCGATGCTGTTTTAATGGTGCTGGTTATGCTATACGTGGTCTTGCTGTTTCTAGGAATAGACATGCTCAGACATCAATTAACATCTAATTGCGGGAATTAATCTTGTTCCTCTGCCTCAGACACCACAGAGATCAAACCAAGCCCATTTGCAGCTCTATTTTTAATTTAGTGGAAATATAGTTTTTTTCCCATCCAGTGAAAAATAATTAAGTGACACGCTGTCCGGAGAATACACAGTTCAGGGATCTGGGTGTTTAGGAAGAAATGAACCAAGCAGGAAAAGATCATAACTATTTGTGCCAAAGCATCTTTGTTACTGCAAGTCTTTCCTCTCTTCACACCTGCTCACCAGCACTTCTCTTCACATCTTCCTGCTTGAGTGATCCTCAGATAGACAGTGAGAATTATGAGAGTGGCTTAGGAAGGAGCTGAATTTACCACCCTAGCAGATAATCCCTAATTCTCAGGGTCAGCCTGTCCACAAGGGCAAAACAAGAGTGGAAAGAAGACAAAACAAGGAAGTGGAGGGAAAGATTTTAAAAACAACAACCACCATTGTCAACCATCCAACCAACCAACAATAAAGCAAAATGGTTTTGCAGCTTTCCCTTAAAGCAGTCGCCCATCTTCTTTATTATTTCCTGAAGACAGACATTGCAGGCCACGGGCAAGGCTTTGTACTGTATTTTGCAATTTCTTTACCAAATGAAGCAAAGCAGCTTTCAGCAGACAGCTCCCAGTCTTAAGATCCTGCCCCAGTTTCCTACACACATCAGCAAGGATGGCTCGAGTGTGGCCAGTGAAGTTAGGGTGGAAACAGATTGGATTATTTAGCAAGAAAATAACAGAATCCTACACAATAAGAGTCAGAAAGCTGCGCTGTAAAGGGCTGTGTGACACAACTCTGAGACGAGACTGCACTCCAGGACTGGGTCACAACACCTTCTATACCAAACCTAAAGCAGCTGAAGCAGGCATTATGTCCACGTACAATGCAGACTGCTGATCTATATTTATGGAAAGTTCTTTGATGGCTCCCTCGGTTTTCAGAAAGACCTGAACCACTCTTCCTCATTCCTAGGTTAAATTGGCAATGTCCTAGGTTAAATTCCAAGGTCAATTGGCATGACACGTAGCATCACTCATTTTTACTGCCTGTGTCAGTCCAATTATTCTCTTAGCTCGTCAGCACCAGAGACCTGAGCTGATCTCACCTAAGGCCGTCACCCCTTTGCTTCCTTCTTCTGTCATTTGCCAAATACAGCATGCCCAGTAATAAATAATATTGAACCCCCTCCTCTTACTTCCTCTTACTAGAGGAGAATGTGGAGCATTCTCACTTCATACCAGCTCAAACTCCATCCAGAAATGCAGTTTAAGAAAAAGGTGCATCTGTGAAGCTTTCTGGCATCTTTACTGTAGACTGTCTTTCCTGGTGTCAGGAGCCCATTTGGAGGCGATGAACACCGGTCAGCCCCACACCCAGAGACAATTCAGAATTTCCTCCACCAAAAAAGGGTGTGGAGGAGCACCACCATTCCATTTGCTCTCATAGATTTTCAAAAATCCCACCTTCTTACTTTCAAAAAGAAGAATGGTTCCCGGAGCTTTGGCAACCGGACCCATCATTCCCACAATTGCACTGTAGTCATACACATGACAAGTGTTGGTGGAGATCTGCCATGTCACACCTGACTGGAGAAACTTCTGCTTCCTTTAGGAGGGGGAGATGCTCAAAACCAAGACTCAGTTTGGTGGTACTTTCCTAGGAAAAGGTCAAATTTACACATGCTTACGTGTGAGTGAAGGGCAGAGGCAGGCTGTGAGTAGCAATCTGTGCTAAGAAGTAAGACAAAAAAACCAAAACGCATTTATTCAATGCACATCATTAGTTACTTAATTTACATTCCTACCAAGCAGCAATAAACATCCTTCTGCTGCTTCCCATTTCCCCTCCCCCCAGTTTTTCCATTAGGAGCTCAGCTGGAGGCAAGGAAGGAATGGGAGAGGAGGGAAATAGAGAACCTAATTCCATCTATCTAGTTCTGAAAATACTGATACATAATTCTGCCAATACACGTTACCTTGACTCATGACCCTTGTGCCCCCAGCAGTCCTCACTCACTGCTGACAGCAGAGATCCCAATACTAACACCACATCTCCACAGCCATTTGACTCGCTTTGCACTTCTTCCACTACCTTATTTCTGGAGTTTGTCCCTCTTCCTCCTAATTGCATCCCCCCAAACCACCAATAATCCATACCATTGCACTCCAGTAATTTTATGCAGCAAGAAAAAGTAATGCAATCAGTGAGAGAGCTGAAAGAATCCATTCTCTACTGTCTCATCCTATCCTACAGTGAACACACTTCCTTAGGAGATGGGCATTGTAATGAAGCAAGAACATAAAGAAAAGCAAACCCTTCCCAGCATAAAGGCCTCCTGTCCAGGTGAAACCCCCACAGAACACATAAAGTAAGGACCATTCTATGTGGATGGTATTTACCTCACTTGAAAGTCACACAGAATTTTTTGGTGTGAAAAAGCACTTGCTATCAAGTGCTAAACATATCCTAGGATACGGAGGAAATGAAAGAACACAGAGTTAAAACTCTCAGATAAAGAAAGTAACTTTAATGTAAACCTTAAGCACAAAGCCAGTAGTTTAAAAAGTGAGCCATGCTGAAACAAAAACATTTTCACCTTCAGAGAGTTCCTTCCTTCCTTCAAAGGCGTAGACAGAGACACCCTGATCCCAGAGCAATCGGGTTACTCCTTCAGAGTAACAGTAACTTTCAGTAACCTGCACTCAAGAGTAACAAACAGGTACAGTTAAAGTGGTGCAAACATGAGAAAAGAAATCAAGGAGCTAAACACAACACTGGTTTTGGGAACATGCCCCAGGCATGGATGTGATGCTGAAGCACACCAGCACTTTACATGGTTTTTGTAAAGAGCAGCCAAGATTTTACTGAGTAGGAGAAAAGGGGGTTTAGATGAAACTGTAGTATCCCATTTCTGACTTAAGCTGCAAACCAAATCAAAGCGTGACTTGCATTCCTACCTTAATTTTCCATTTATATAATCATGATACTAATATTCAGACACCTTTAAAAAATATTTTACTATCTTTGTTTGACAAATGCAACATTAATTAAGTTTATTCATGCTAGTCACTTCCATCATACTCATTAGCTCTACTTGAAGACATCACAGCTTTATTAGAGACACCAAAACTGCTTCATAAATTTCAATTACCTAGTACAAATCATTATTACTATTATTTTATTAACTCTTGTGTAATTGCCTGTTGTGCATACAATTACAAAGTTAATATATGCAAATCCAACTTTAGAAGTTCTTTCTGTAACTTTTATCTCCATATCTGGCACATGTGCATGCTTACCTAATTTTTTCATTAGTTTTAAAATCTCCATCCTGAAATGTTCACTGTGCTCACACACTGGCATGATTTAGACATTAAAACATGATTTTTAAAATGGTCTTACTATTTCCAAAGCAGCCATTTGTATCAATGGAAAAAAAAAAAATCAACTCACCATTCAGATGTATGCAGAAATATCCATATTTACAGGAAATCTTGAAAAAGAGGATCAGATCATTATTTCTTTGATTATTTTTTAAAGAGGAAAACAAAGACAACCACCTAGTTGGGTCTTAGGCATAAGGTATCAAGATCCCAAATTACTAATCTACAGCTTTCACTCAGCTGTTGCCTATTGATGGCAATGGTCTGCTTTTACAGAACCTGAGGACTTAAACCATGCACCTGAGAGAAGTCAGCGTTCCATTTTGAGCGTTACTCCTGGAACCGCTATTAATTGATAAAATAACTATGTGTTCCCTGAGGCAGGGATCAGAACTCTGGACACCCAGGTAACTGAAGTTAACTTCATGTGGGAGCCAAATTTTCCTTTCTCATGTATTATTTTCTGGGTGATGGCACAGCTTCAATAACACAGGTAACAAGTACTGTGCCTCTCTCCCAGTAAAGTACAGGCTTAGAGTACTTCTGGGAGCAGAGAGAGAGGCGACTTTGAAAGTTGTGAGGTTGCAAGGAGAGCAATCTCTCACTTGCTGCACAGCTTCTCTGACAAGGTGTTGTATACCAAGATGACACCTTCATCTCTTCTCCTACAATGAGGATGCATTAAGGAAGAAATAAAAGCTCTCTTCTCTTTCTAGGCATCTCTGCTCAGTGAAGAACTCCAGACAATATCCCAAACGTTTCCTAATTAAACACCTGAGCTCTAAAAAGAGACACGACGGATGATGAACCCTTCCACTCACAATCTCCCACTGATTAGATCTATCTTGTGGATCACTGTTCTGGAAACACTATTCTGGAAGTAATTTCAAAGCATCTTTGCAATACAGTTCTGGAAGTAATGTTGATATACCCGGCTTTTTCTACAGCCCATTCAAGAAGCACAAGTGGGATTTGATACAGGTTTCAGATTCAGCTCCAGGGAGAAGTGATTAAAAAATAAAACATTTTGGCACTTAAAGTGCTGTACTTCATTGTGCTGAATTGTTTTTGGTATCTAGCTCCTAGAAACTGACATAATGAAGCTGTACTTACCTGCTTTCTTTGAACTAAACGAGCATCTGAAAGTAAACACGGCAAGTTGTTTTTAAAAGGAAAAACGTGGGCGGGAAAGGGTACAAAACTAAATCGATGGGAAGCTGAAAGCACCTTTCATTGTAATATTACAATGAAATATGAGATTCCAGGTAAGACTGTAGTGGTTTTACCTAGGCGAGGATGAGCAGGTCCTGCACAGACCCAAACCTTCCTGGGGCACGGCACAAAGGAGTCGCTGACACCCCGGGAGACGGGATGCACGGCGGGCCCCAAGAACTGCATAGGAAATCATGGAACCACGACTGGAAAAGGCAGGAAAACAACAGGCAGAAACCAAATGAATCACACGGCATCTCTTGTAAATAAACATAACAACGATGGAATTACTGTCAAATCAAATTATACGAATTACAGATCGTAAGCTGCAGCTGCAGAGCAGCCTGATTGATCGCTCCAAGCGGAGCGGGCGGCGGACACCTCCGGCATTCCGAGCAGCTCCTCACCTGCACCGGGATGCCCCAGAGGAAGCCGCACTGACATATTTAACACCTGGGGCGTGAGCCCCGGTCTTGGGCCGGCGCGGAAGGCCCTGGCAGGACGAGGGAAAGCCAAGTGGCTCTTCCTGCCCCGAGAGAGAACACGCGGCCCACGGGGCCCCCTCGGCCCGGCGGTCTCCGGCTCCCTCTGCCGGGGCCGCAGCAGCGCCGCCGCTGCCATCGCTGCTGCGGCCCCTCAGCGGGGCAGCCCCGGCACAGCTTTCCCTGTCCCTCGGTGTCCCGGCTGGCTGAGGGAGAGGCGGGGAGGTGCCGGACACGGCTACGGGGAGCCCCTCCGAGGAGACGCGGGCGGGCGCGGGGGAAACGCTCGGGGTGCGGCCGCTGGAAGAGGAGCGGGCCCGGGGAGAGGAGAAGAGGAAAGCTGGGGGCGATGCTGGAAGTGCGGCGGGAGGCGGGTCGGAGCCCCGGTGAGGAGCCCAGGGAGGGAGCGCTGCTCCGGGAGCAGCGGCTGTCCCGGCGTCTCCGCCGTGAGGGGCGGGAGGTGCCTCCCACGGGAATCCCGCCCGTGGGCCCTGAGGAGGCCCGGGAGAGGAGCCGCAGTGCCGTGCCTTTCACCGGGTATCTGATCAGAGCAAGGTGCCTCTCCCCTGGACACATAAACCACCTTCCCTGTAACAAGCATTCTCCTTTCAAATTTGAATGCTCTCTTTCAATAAAACAAGTTGTTTATATCCTTTATTCTGTCTGTACAAAACACACCAGGTTTGTTGCTAGAGATAAAGCTGTAGCAAAGGACAATGTTGAACAAAGATATCAAAGGGTTTCTCACAAAGCAATACTCAATACACACTTTACGTTATTGATGCTAAGGGAAGAAATAGATGGCCATTGTAGATTATCCATCTCTACAGAGAAAAGAACTTTCCCCAGCAGTTTTTAATGCAAAATTACACCTGGCACCCAAAACACCCAAATCGGTTCTTTCAGCTGTATTTCACTAAGGATCCTAGAACGAAATAGTAAACCCTTAAATACATGATTGCATTAAGCTCACAATGTCAACCTTAATATGTCACTACTGCCCTTCTGGCTGGTGGATAGCAGCCAGCATTATGTGGATATCAGAAAGCATTAAGTAGTTTGTAGGTTGCTTTCCCTTCAATATTTGCCCAGCAGTTAGGCAGCATTTGCTTGGGATACTCTGCAAGAAATGATGTAAAAGAAACAAAACTAAATATTGCCTCAGCTTCTGCTACAGTGTGAAACTGATATTGTAGCTCAGGTAAATCTTCCTTTGAAGTCTTGTCCCCACAAACTGTTACTTAACTCACCTGGTTTTATTTTTTAATAAAATAGTCTTTAAAATGTATGTGGAACATTGGAGGGGACGAGGTATCCAAGGACAGAAAGTGCACTGTCAGCCAAATAAGCAGCTAAATGCAGTAAATAAATAATGAAGGGAAGCAGAAGGCCCTGGAACATGGGCCCATAAAGATGTGGGAATGCCCAGGAGAGCAGTCTTGTAAAAGAGCAAACACTACAGCTTTGCTTCCAGCCAGCCAACCCAGCACAGAGGATGTGAAGAGAAAGCTGCCACCAATGAGGGCAGATGCAGTAGGGCTCCAAATGCAGGCACGGGCGCTTCCAGGGCTAGAAATGTTAATGCTTCACACAGGAGTCAGACGGATGCTAATTGCAGGTCACAAGGGAAAGGAGAATCAGTTCCTATTTGCAATGATGATAAGCTCTGTGCGACTGTCCCAGAAAGATCAGGCAGTCTGCCATTTCAGGTGGCTGAAAATCTGTGGTGTTGCTCAGCAATGACTGAAACCAATTCAGGGAAAGTGGATTTGTCTCCTCTTCTTTCTTTCCCTTCCTCCAAGATGAGAAGGGCAATACTCACCTTTCCCTAATGCCATGTGTCCAGCATTTGTTGGAAAGTGATGCTGTCATGAAACTGTGAAATCCAAGTTGATGCCATTATTCCCAGGAGTTTCATTGGTTTGTTATGTAGTAAGGAACATTATTAACTGCCCAGATCACCGCGTGCCCTTGGCTTCAGAGTTTCCCATTTAAATAGATGAGACTTGGGCAGATATTTTCAAATGGAGAAGCTGTAAATTTAAGCACTGTTTGATTTTCAGAGGTGCTGGGATTTCTTAACTACCAGTGAAATGAATTGGAGGGGCATTTGCTCAGCACTGCTGAAAATTAGGGTGGTTTTATTCAGGTATTGCATCGATTTGAAAATAAAAGCCCAGTTTATGCACCCAGGTTGAAGATTTTGGCCATGATTTTTAGCAAGCGTCAGTCTAAGGCCAAGTGCAAGATCCGTGTGGCACATTGAAAAAAATCCTCATTTCATTCTTTGCAAATGTTAAGAACAGCATTTTTGACTCACCTTTTCTTTCTCCGAAGCACACAGTGTTCTGGAGACTACTGGGCCTGCTCTGTTCTGTTCATACTTAGATGCTCATTAATGGAATTGTCCCCTTTGGGAAGAGGGATGGGGGAGAGAAGCCTGAGGATTGATAGCCAAAATACTGATACTGGCTGTGGAAAGCCCATAAGAGGAATAAACCTATAAAAAGATGTTGTTTTTTTTTTTACCATGAAGATGCAAAAGGGCCCGTGGTACATTAATTTTTCATATGGAAAAGATAGAAACAGGTTGCAAGTTTAAATAATTTACTTAGAAGAGTTAACACACTCTCTTTTATCTCTAACTCATTCATTTTTCAAATACAGATATTTCTGAGGAGCAGACTACTGCTGGCTCCTGAACAAGTTTGTAGTGGGTGTGGTTTTACTGACTCAGTGGAAACTCCAGGTGATAAACCAGCCCCTAATGCCAACTCATCCCACCACAGCAGGAGCAGATGAACAGCAGGGTGAGGGAGAAGAAAGGTCCCATTTGTCAAGACTTCTGTAGGAAAATGCACAGGTGAAACTCAATAAATTTTCCCTTTATAACAGCTAAATCCTTACTGTGCTATCCTTATGAATTTAGTCTCAAAGCATCTGGAATTGATATTTTTCCTGGGCTCCCTTCGGTAAGGACCTCTGGGACACTCTTTCACATTGTAGTTATTAGGTGAGCAGCAAGCTTCGCTGTGCTTTAGTCATCCTGCTTCTTGCTGGGATTAATCTGTGCATAAGGAACATCTCCCAAACGTTTTCTGGCTACCTAGTGCAGTATTGTTTAATTTGATAATTATAATTAATACTTTGCAGAGGGTTATGAATGCAACTGTGCTAAATAGACAATAAGAACAGAAAATGTTTCAAATGCACCAAAAACATTCAAAATACTTCGCAACAGCAGAGAAATGGGAGTCTGTCTATTTACGAGCAGTCCCATCTTTCAGAAATCTCCATCTGAGTATCAATGTTGGAAGCCTTTCTTTTCCAAGAATTCACTCTAATGAGAGGTCCGATCAGAAAACGAAATCTCTAGCTGCTTTCAGCATCTTTCCGCACAAGAAGGAGCATTATAAGCATAACAATAAAGTGTATTTTTTAAGGCACTGCTGCCATGCTAGGAAAAGCAGCTTTGGAAATGCCACCACCTTGAGCCTCCTACCATGTCGGGAACAGCATTAATGAAGAAGCTGGCAGAAGAAGAGTGTCTTAATCTCTGCTGAGTGGTATTGGGGTGTAGCCCCTCACAAAGGTCCTTCTACCATGCAAGATCTACTAATAAGGATTCAGGTTAATGTCTCTCGTCTCTCACTACAGAACAGCCTTTTTAAAAGACAAGTGCAGAAAAATAATTATTTTTCAAAACTCCACATTACAAAACCACCTGACAGATGGCAGCTGACAGTGCATGTGGCTGCTTTGACCTGACTTACACATCTGAGGAGCAAAGAGTATTCTGCGTTTAGAATTAAGAGTTAGATCATGCTCATATTATTTGCTAATGATTAGTTTGTGAGAGATGAACATATTTGACATGAGCTATTTTCCAAAAGCTATATGACCTCACGGAACAAGCCCATGTCAATCTGATTTTAGATTGCAAACATTATAGTGCCAAACAGTGATGGCTATCAGTACAGTCCCTCTGTTAAATTTTTTTACACAAAATACTCAGTGAGTAGCTCTGGGTGAGAAACTGTCCTCTGTTCAGAAACCAAATTCAGACTCAGTGGGTAAATAATTTGTTGCAGATAGCTCAGGTAGATCAACAGTGGCAGGCCGGACGCTCTGTACCCACAAAAAAACACTTGTAAGTGTGCATGCTGCAGATCAACACAAAGGACAAGCAGAACATCAAGAATTTTCTTTATGGAAAAACTGAACGTGATGCTTTTGTCAGCTGCTTCCAGTAGACAACATGAAGCTATGGGCAGGAAAGAGGAAGCTCTAATAGAACAAAGCTTTTCTAAAGGGCAAGTCAAACAAGCGCTCTATAAAATTTCCAAAAGAACAAGCACACTTTTTGCAGTCAAATCCGCTGTCCAACTGGATCTGTTTACCACCTGCCTTATCTCAGAGGCACAGCTGAAATAATTACAGGGATTTTGATGCTGGGGAGTTGCTTAAATGTGGCTCATTAAAACCCAGAGCGACTTGTGAAGGTTGAAGTATTTTCTATAAGAGTGAGTAATGTCAGTTTCAGGGACTGACATGTAAGAATGCCCTCCTTGCTGGTGGCCATAAGGTGGCCAACAATGAGGGCTGTCTGCTCCAGGGGTTCGGAATATGATTTGTATTCACTCTGAGAAAGGGGCTTGAGTGGGATATAGGAAAAAGGGCAATATGTATAAATCAGAGAAGCTGCAGATGGACAACCTAGTCTACATTTGTATCAGTGTCACTGTCACATAAGATGGCAGCCAAGATTTATTCTTCCAGAGCTTTTATAAGGAGCTGAAGCTTCCAGGCAGGCTGGAGAGAGAACTGCTATGGGACTGGGTACAACATGATGCTTTTCCTATTAAAGAAACATGATTAGCCTATTGCTTACTGTACCTCTTAACCTTGGTGATTTGAAACCTGTTTCATGCTGACCATGGCTGGCTGCGATCCCAGCGCACAGAACCTTGCTGTGAAGGCAGTTGGCTACCCAGGAGGGATGATTAGTGACTCCCCTCATCGCCAAAACACAGACTAGGAAAATAACATTTATCTGACCTCCCCAGAAAATCTGAAGCTTCCAGAAGCCTTGGCAGCCAGATGAAGTAGATACTGATCAGTAGGAATCTTGCAACTAGTATCTCTGGTCCAATCCTGCCAGCCCTCAGAACACACTTGACTTTTGCACCCTTCAAGGAATACTCATACTTTTCTATCCGTTCCCAAGTCATCTCTTTGTTGCCATAACATAACAAAGGAAATGGGTATTCACTGAAGCTGGGGACTTTTAACCAGAACTTTTCTATTAACATTCTTTCTGAATCCTTATCCACAAACATGAAATGTTGGGCTCATATTGATTATTGCTTCATGTTAAGGAGAACAATTGATTCTTCATGGAAAGGAAGTACTGGCACAGAGGTATCAATCAAAATTCTAGTCTCTAAGCCTCAACTGTGTTAGCACATGGGAACCAGAAGAATGTGTCAAAAGAATCAATGTGCCTTTACTCTTCATTGTATAGTAATAAAGAAGAATTTCTGAATCTGTATCTGACTAGCTCTTCTCCCTTTTGTCTCCCCAAAACAGGGCAACGGAATATACACACACCGACTTGCACAAACCTGGTGTTTAAGACAGCAGAAAACTGATTATAATACTGTGCTCTGTCAGCTCTCCAGAGATCGTATAACAGTTCATAATTGCTAATTCAGGCTCAGAAACCCTGGTGAGATAGGCTGGAGCCAGTGTTTTCATTTTTAAATATGAGTAAACTGAGACAGAGTGAGAGGCTATGGCTCATGGAATATTGCTTCAGGAAGACATCTTAGAAACGTGGCACTGCTGCCTTAGAGCAGACTGGTTAATGAAGGCTCGTGCCCCATTCTCGTTGGACTCCAGCACAGTGTGCCTACTGAGCTTAATGGCCTTGGTCACACACGGGCATTTGCCACCACCAGATAAGTCAGAGGAAGGTATAAAATTCCTTTGGCATAAATTCACATCATTCCCAGGGTGTACATTAGTCACTTCTGTTAGAAACACTGTCTCCCTCTTGCTTAATTGCACTAAAATCTTTGTGTCCTTTCTTCAGGATATCAAAGGGATAAAAAAAGAAATAAGTAATTCTGGGGGCAGGGACGCTGGTGTTCGGGTGTCCTTTACCCATTAGAGAATCAGGATAATCTCTAAATGCTGTCGCAGTGAAAATACAGCTCTCCTTCAAATGCTTTGGAATGACAAAGAGAGCTGATTTTAGTGGTTGGTTACATATTCGTTTTAATGGAATTTTCCTTTTTCCCTTGTTAGCCAAGAAGGGGAATGTTTCAGATTACTGCTATCCCCCACAGTTTTCCATGTTCTCCCAGGGAGGTGACTATATCCAGGAGGCAAATGAAACCTGCTTTGGTTCTCTCTAAATATTTGAGTACCCGGGATTCCCTTCGAGGGGTTTTTCATTTGGCTGCCTCTCCTGCATATACATTTCAGCTGATTTAGGAAGCTCATCCTACTCTTCCCCTGAGAATACTCATAGTCAAGTATCTGATTTATCATGACAGTGTAGAAGACAAGCACTTTTCCACGTTCAGTTCAAGACACCTTTGCAGTCTTTCTTCTCCTGCACCTCCATACTCACCCTAGCTGTGCAGAGCTATAATTTGGAGAAACTAATACCATGGACATGACTATGCAGTCACCTCTCTGTTTTCTGGGATTGGATTATTCAGATTGTGCTTTATCTCTGGTATGGCTGCAGAGAGAGTTGCCTCTGATACACCTCGTATTGTTGCTTGGGTGGAGAACAATGTCACACCACTTAGAGGCTTGGAAATCACGGAGCTAATCCGTGTTGCATGAAGCCCCCACTGTAAACCTTAGGTTCAAAGTCTCTCAGTGCCCATGCCACACTGGCAGGACCAGGTGGGCTGTCAGGAATAGTGTGCAGGAACGACTTCCAGAGCCACAAGCAGTGAGACTGAGTGCGGCTGCACACGGCAGCTCTGTGCAGGCTGGATCTGAGCTAATGCCATGCAGAACCACTGCCTGTGCACTGCAGCTCTGTGCAGGCTGGATCTGAGCTAATGCCATGCAGAACCACTGCCTGTGCACTGCAGCTCTGTGCTCCTCCTTCCAGTGCTCATTTGTTCAAGCCACGGTGCAGCTGCAGACCCAGATCCAGGCTAGCACTCTGCTGGATTACTGAAGCCTCTCTGGAAGACTAGGGAATGCTGGTGTGACAGCAAGAGCCAACCTAGCTCTGATACAGCCAGATGCCAGGCTCAACTGAATTCAGCCCTGCACTGGACACAGACGTGGTGTTTATTTTATTGTGGTCTCAGGTGCACCCAGTAGCACATGTACAGGCTTCTCATCTCACAAGTTTACCCATTACCCTTGATAATGGAGATTCTACTATAGGATCCCTTTCCCATCTCTTATCCAATACTATTTATGTATATGGGAAGAACAAATGTGGCTGAGATTTGCAAATTGCCAAACGCTGCAACCACAGCAGCTCTATATCCACATTTCCATTCCTAGCTGAATAAATTTTGCAAGAGATTCTAAAGATGCCCAGGTATGACTTTATCAAGCACAGCTTCATTCTTGGCTCATTTGTTGCCTCTGATGTTTTACTTATTTACACACAAATAAGATCAACAGATTCCACCTAGAGTAGCACCTGTCTTCCAAGAGGCTAGGGAATGCCCAGGCAGCATGCCAAGGCTGAGTATGCTACTGGAGAGGCCACCTGACATAGAGGAAAATGGACTGGTTTCTCTAGCAGAGGTGCTAAATTAATTAACTGTAGTTTGTAAAAAATCTGTTATGCTTTGGACCTTTAATGTTCAAGAAAAACAACGCTTTGGAGGGAAATAACAGTAAATAATTGTTTGGACTAGCTGATTATGACTACCATTTCTCTACTTCTAGCTCTATTCCCAAGTTCCTGGCTGTCATTTTTGCACCATTGGTGTGTGTGATTTCCTTCAAGCTGATTTAATAGAAAGCACATTTGCACATTTCATTTCACTTCAGTTTCTCCAAAACTAAGCTTCCTTCAGATTTTTGGCTTCCTGTACCTGATTTTTGTCACAGCTTCTGATTTTTCTCTTAGTTTTGGCTGAGATACAAAAATTGAGATTCTGAGCAACTTTGCTTATTGAGGTTCCATTTTCTGAAAGAACCAGGAAATAACTCCGTTTTCTTCATGGAAAATTCTATTGGCTGTTTTCCTTTTTAATACATCTTCAATCTTTTTCTTTTAGATCTGTACTGCCCTTTTTATTTGTTCTAGTTCTCCACATCTCTCTTTTCCCTCCTATTTTTCCTTACTTTTCGCTCCTCTAACCTTTCATTTTCTCTTTCTTTCCAGCTTCTCTCCGCTGTGGAGCACAAACGCCCATTCGCCGCAGTCCTGCAGGGTTTTTCTCTTGCCGTGCTTTGTATGAAAAGCCTTCCACCTTTAAAAAGGCTTCCACCTTTAGAGTAGAAAAGTCTTAGTGTGAGCCTTAATATCTGAACATAACACGGGGCTTTGAGTGTTATGTTTCAATTTGACCGTCCTCTGCACTGCCTCCTCTTTCTGCATGTCATTCTCCAGTATTGTCCTAAACTCCTGAACAAGCCATGAGGACACATGTTTATTCAGAAGTTTCACCTGAGAGGTGAAGTCAATGTCATGGCTTGCTGAGGTTTATAGGACGTTTTGAGGTGGTTATTGGCTGATTAATAATCACAGGAGAATGAATAAAGTCTATAGACAAATCACTGCCCTGCCAGTAGCATCTGACAGGCTGAGAAACCCATTTGAATGCAGAGGTATGTACCAAGGTTCACCAAAAAGGGCATTTCAGGAGGGGTGTTTAAAATGAAAACTATGTTTTGGCAAATCAAATTTACATCAGAATAATGCAAGCCTGTAACTTTCCATCCGCAGCCAAATTACAGTCATACAAGATCCTCTACCTGCCTGCAGGGACCGGTTTGGTAGTCAGAAATGCAAGTTTATTTCGAGTTTCACTCTTGAATCTATAAAATGAGGCCCAGCTTTACCATTTCTGAGCTTGTATCCTACAGAGAATTTAAACTGTCCTATAGGCATGGACTGTAAATCCCTGACCTGACGTGGTAGTGAGCGATGCTTGTTTGCTCCTTCCCTGCTGCAGCCATTAGAGAAGCGCTTTCCCTTGATCAGAGGCCACAAAATGGATTGCTACAGATCTCAGGCCAGCCAGCGAGTTAGCCTCTTCTCTTTCTGTCATCAAAAGACCTGTATGGAATGATTAAAAAGAGGCTGTGGACATGGAGCACGGTGCAATTATTTCAAATCTGTATTTTTACCAGCTGTTAATCATGCCAGCAGTTTCCTCCCACTCTGCTTCATGCGCTGAGCCTCCTTGTTTCCTTTAATCATTAATTAGAGCACTTGTCAAGCAAAAAGATTCTCACAAAGTCCAAGGCTCCTCTGAATTTAGTGATTGTCAGCCCTGTCAGCCTTTCACCGAAGTTTATTGGTTATGTTTTATCAACTCCATTCACAGTAAAACAGTTTGTCACAGTATTGATCCTCGCTGGTTATATTGCTGGTTACATCCTGACACATCTCAGTGCCAGAGGGACACTTGCACCAAATACATCCCATAAAGAGATTGCCCAAAAGAGCGTTAGCAAGAACCAGAAAGGAGGAGACACAAATGTGCAGAGCTTAGGATTTACTCATTTAAGATACCCTGTTTCAGTTGCTGCTTTCTCCTCCCTCTCTCAGCAGTTTTTTCCCTTAACATAGATGTTCCTTCCTGCCCACCTAAACTGTAAGTCTGATGTCCCAGACTGAATTTATTTGTGCTGTTTCGTAGAAACACACAAGGCTGAGCATCGGTATAAATACAGAGACTTCTGGGTCTTGATTTTTTTGCATAGTGAAGCCATAAGTCTTGTTTGGTAATCTAAATCCTGCTAAAGGGAAGTTTAGACAAAACAGTAATTGAAACACAGATGTACTATGGTGAAATATGAAAGACAGCTGTTACAATCTCTTTTGCCTCAAGAGAAAAATGAATGGAAAAAAATCCCAACATCCCAAGTTAAATTTCTTATGTGGTAGGATACTTGCAGCGAATTTTGAGGAAAGGCCTCCTGGGATGGAATATACTAGCTGCTTTCTCTAAATATAAAACTACAGTGAAAACAAAATCTGTCTTCTACTGAGACACCACTATTCTGTGGTTTCTATTTTCATATAATAAACATTTGGAAAAGCCCCTTTAAATCCATAATCCACTCTCTGGGTGTAAAAAACCCAACTTATTTTCATTTAGAATCATAGAACCATTTAGGTTGGAAGGACCTCCAAGATCATCAAGCCCAACCATTAACACAGCACTGCTGTATTCACCACCAACCCATGTCCCCGAGTGCCACATCCACGCGTCTTTTAAATACCTCCAGGGATGGTGACTCCACCACTTCCCTGAGAAGCCTGTTCCAATGCTTGACAACCCTTTTGGGTGAAGGAAGTTTCCCTAATGTCTAATCTAAATCTCCCCTGGAGCAACTTGAGACCATTTCCTCTCTTCCTATCACTGGTTACTTAGGAAAAGAGACCAACTCCCACCACACTTTCCTTTCTCATTTTCACCTCACGTCTCCTTTCAGGTGCAAGAAATTTGTTTGCACAGACTGAATTGCTTTGCCACAGACCTGTCTATTTTTTTGTGACCTTACCTATTATTTTGTGTTTGAAATTAGATTTCAAGTTCCTTGAGACAGGAATCCCATATTTTGCAACATTGAGGTCTTTAGAATACACTGAGGTGACTTTAAAAACACGTTAAAAAGAAGAAAACATAACATGGCAGCGATTCTGAATTTCATGGACCTCCATTATTGCACATCTCCATCAGTTTTTACTTCTCTTACAAAGGATTTGGCATTAGACTTGGAATTAAAGATTGCATGTGGGCAAATGGGGAGCAAAGGCCATATGCATTATGCTTTTACATTTTAGTTACACAGACCTGCTGTCACCCATGTAAGTAAAGACAAATCTCCCCACCCAGCCACTGATCAGGAGATGGTTTTCACCACAGACATCACTGAAGCCATTAGCTCAGCAAGCTTTTTATAGTGTTTCTTGTTTATTTAAAGATCCCTTTGTCTTGTGAAAATATCAGCTCTTGGGGGAAGAGGTTGCCTTCAAGCCATTTCTCAGACACCTAATTTTGCTGTTGCTGGGACACTGATCCCTGCTTCTGCTTTTACATGAGGCATTAACATTCCCAGCTTTTTCTGAACTTCTGCATTATAGAAACTAATTTTGATTCAGTCACAGAGTTTAATGTTACAATCTTAACTTACCGTGCCCATCTTAACTCCCCAGGCACGGGTGGTGCTCATGGCTACGGTACCTGAGTGCCCAGGCAGACAACAACTCAACAACATTTTTATTGATGAGTAGTAGAGTAAACCAGATAATCATGCAGTTTTGAGATCAGAAGTGTCTCTCAAATGTGCCCAGAATCTGCACTGGCTGTGCCACTCTGTTGATTGTTCTTACCAGAGTTCATTTTCCAAGTGACATGGGACAAGAAAGAAGCAGAAAGAATTTCTGAAAAATCATTGCGTTCTTGGTCTCTGGGCAATGATGACAGCAGCACAAATTGACCTTATCTATCACTGATGAACACTCCCCATAAATACAAGCAATTCAGGAAAGCAGCTGATATTGCAGCTTCTTTGGTAAAACTCCGTGATTCAGTGGGTAACACACAGCACTTACTGTGTAACTTCCCTACGGAACTCCAGGATTTATAGCGGTTCAGACTATGCGAGAACGTTGCCAAACACCGTGACTCGTGTGAGGCAGAATTGGAAGAGTAGAAACTGTGGATAAATATAAGACATTGTATTTACTTGGTTTAGCTACTTTATTGGAGCTTTGATATGTATTTGCCAGCCAGCTGAGAGACCTGGGGAGCCGGATCAAAGAAAGCTTCAGTGTGTGTGTGTCTGTGTGCATCTGCATTTTTTTGTACATACCCGTGCACAGATTCATACATCTGCAACCTTGTCAGCACAGAAAAGTGGGTGAGGAGTCTTCTAGTCTGTCTAGACGTGCATGCTGGAAGTAGTTGTATAATCAATATCTATGACCAGTTGATTAATCTCAGAAAAATGTCCTGGAGGGGTTTTTTTTAAATTGTTCTTATTACTCTACTGTTCCTATTTCTGTCATCTTAACGCTACCAAATACTCAATGTTTTAGAGATGTGAAGTACTAACAGAGCATAGGAAATACCTATAAATACCACATGTGCCACAGACCTTAGACTATATCCTTCCTGATTTACAGCCTTTAAGTACACACCATCTGCCTGATTTTGACTAACAAGGGGAAGGAGAAAAGAAGAAGAGTGGACTTGGGGACTGAAAGGCAGAATATGACAATTGTTTACATATTTTCTGTTTTGAAAACAAAGGCAGTTAGGGCAATAAAATTCTCACACTAATGTTGCTTGTTACCATTAATTAATCTTGATGATATGCATACAGTACCTCTCAAAATCACAGTGACATCTTTCACAGTGCTGCTTTCCAGCAGCTGATACCATTGTAATAAGACATTATATGAAACTCCTTTATTACTATGGCTAAGAATATAAAAATCCAACAGATGTCTGAATGACAAACATGTAACTGAATAAATCATACTATGCTGTGCACTGATATGTCTACTGGGAACTGGAAAAAGCAGCATCTGCTTTGGTCTGGGTTTATTTTTCCACCAAGGTTCCAGCTGGAAACCATTGCATAGGAGCAGCGTGTTGCTTGTATCCTGAAGAGTCCCACTGAGTCTGCATTTCTTTGGATTCTGTTTCAGGATTTTTTAGGATGGCTTGCTGACTTCACTGACTCATGTTGCCCTCTACAAGGTGAGTCTTAAGCAGGCTGATGCAGTTGTTGTCTACCAGAATCACTACTCACCACCATGGACATGCCCCCAGCATGATGATGTGAAAAGTCATGGTCTTCAGGATAAGGGGGAACAGCAGGAAAAGTGCTTTATTATGAACAACAGGGGTTTGATTTTTTATTGTCATTGTATTAAGAACCTACTGAGCACCTAGATAGAGTTGACTTGCCAGTATCAATAAGAAACTCTTATATTTTGATATTGCACGGGTGGAACTACGATGCAGTACGACATTACTGTAATAGCTCAGCAAAGATCCTTGAGGATGTTGAATTTGCTGTAATGGAAGAAAATATTTCTGGTCATTTCAGGAGGAGAGTGATTTGCCAAGCTTTGCCATGAAAATCAAGTGATAGTCAGCTGTAGGCAGTAAGAAGTCAAAGCCGACTGAACGCTCCATGATGCCTTCTGTTCGCTCTTCAGTGTTTCTACAGCTTTCAGTATTCAGATATTCAACTTTAAAAGCCTTCCCCAATTTAACACAGAGCCCCTGATGCATCCCTAACTAGGGAGGATGATTAGATGAGCCAGGCACACAGCGCTGTTCCGCTAAGGATAGTCTCTGTGGCAAATCTTTGAAAAGCAAAAGATAAACTCCCACTGGAATGCACAAAGCAGCAATAACCATATGGGGATTGTGATGTTGAATATATCAGAGATATCAAGAAAAAATATATCTCAGGATAAGTCACCATATGGCAGGCATCAGCAAGGCTTAGATATTCTCCTCAGCTTGGGCTGTTTCTTACACAGGTCACAGAGAAAAAATGCTAATACCAGGAAAAAAAGATGCAAGATCAAAGTGTGCACACGAGTTAAAAGCATCTCAACATGTGGGCACAGCACGTAATCCACGGAGCAAAATAGGCAGTGTAATATATTGCCAGCTGACACTTCCAACACCTGATTGCACACAGGGGTACACTCATCTCAGTTCCCTCCGCCTGCAGCCTGGTCCTCTCACCACCAGTATGTGAACCATGAAGAAAAAAGGGAATCAGACCTCATGTTGCAGGACAAACAGTCATCACATAGTGAGACAATTAGAATTTCACTTTGCCTGAATTTTATACCATGCTGATTACCACAGTTTCTGAAAACGCACTTTAAACAAAAATTAAAGTTATTTTTTCTCTCTCCCCCACCCTGCATGTCTTCTCAGGAATTGCTTCCTGATTACCTTCTGTCCAGGACCATTCAATAGGTCATGCACATCTTAGAGAATGTTTCCCTTCAGCTGAAGCCTTGGACACCAGTCCTTGCCAACAGCAATGGAACTGATTTGACAGAGCAAGGGATGTGTGACAGCATCCATGCTAGGAACAGTTCCCTCCCTTTCTGGAGGCAGTTCATACGTTCACAAACTGGTCAAATTTATTTTGTAATCACTGGTCTATCGCTTCGGGAAAGTGAGTTAGCAATTTCCAAGGTAATTCCCCTATTTTCCTGCCAACAGCTTTGACAGGAGCCCCTGGGGAAAAAACCATTAAGCAAACATCTGTGTACTTCCTATCTGTCAACATCTCCACAGCTTCAGAAGTGGGGAGTGACACGAAGGACCTGCCAGCTTTACCAGAGCCCAGATTCCGAGGCTGCCGGAAACTCTGTCCCAACAGTGATAAAGACCCAGAGAGATACTTAACTGCACAAAGTAGCAAATTGCTGCCTAAATGTATTTTGTTTGCCTTGATACGGTATATGTCAATTTTTACAATAAAAATCTCCCTTGAGAATCTGCCGCAGGATTAGCATTGTCACCTGTCTGGTGATGATACATCGTACTGTCAGCTTGTCAAAATGATTAAGTGAACAAAAAAGCTAAATTTTTAGCACTTTCCTGATAAATTAAGTGCAGAAGGGGTTCTTTCTGTTTGTCAGCATCTGCTATATTTTAGTAATTTGGCTCTGATGGTGGAGGGAAAAGGAAAAACACAATGGGGAGAAAGACAGGTAAGGAAACCCATTAATTCTGAGAAAAACAAGACTGTGATCTGCCCATCAACCTTACGATTAACATCACTCAAAAAACAATGGACAATTTTATTTTCACTTCAGAGCATAATGTTAAAGCAACTTGCTACTTCACATTCTCAGAAGTGCCATCTACAAAACACCCGTTAACTAATAGTTTCTAGAATATTTTCAGGGGAACAGGATATGTTAGTTGTCTTCCTTGCCACAAAATGGGCCAGCCAATGCTTCCAAACTACACCTGAAACAGCACTTTTGCACAGTACCTAGCAGAGAATACTTTCTTCAGTTAGAGGACCAGCAAAACTGTGACCTTATGTCACCAGGGAGGTGCTGCAAGTGATATTAGTGACAGAGACTGTACTGTAGTTACCTTGACACAAACTTGTAATCAAGTTGAAAACGTTTAATGTTTTGGATGTAGATATTACAGAAGCATCTTAATGGAATAAAAGTCAACCACTACAGTTGATACGGGATAGCCGCAGGCAACCATGGGCATTCTCTATGGTGTCTTAGCAGGAGGCACATAGATCTTTGTCTTGCCCAGCAGCAGGGTTGATTTGGCCTGCCCACTACTGCATTCAGGGGAGACAATTAGAGATCATATTCAATGCACATCCTATGGGTATCTGCCAGCCTCAAGGTTCAGCCTACTTTCAACTAACTACAGAGAGAGCCAGGATTTCACAGCCTTGGAAAGCAGATGATCTAAACTATTTTGTCGACTCTTGACCTTAGAAACTGTTATTGGTAGACACCAGCCTTACTTGTAGGTCAATTGGCTGTTGTGGCATTGAATATTCATGTTTCATCAGCTCCTATCTCCTGCAGAGAGGAAAAAATCCTTGCAATGTTTACAAGAGCATCTCCTTGACTATGGATCATATGATAGCCTAAAATGAAGTGCCAGGCCCTTTGATGAGCTGCTTCATGTACATAAATCTGGCTAAAGGATCATTTTCTGAAGGTGAATAATAAGCTGCCTTCCTGTTTTCTTATCCCACTGAGAGAATATCTGAAATGTGTAACAGTTAAGCTTAGAAATCATAGCATTTAAGTTATTGGGACAGTCATTTCCCTAAACAGCTACCGCTGGGAGCAGTTCAGAGTTAATGCTTGGAAAACAAGAAAGAAAATGCCCTGGAGTATCAGTAAACTTGTGGCTCGTGTTTCTGAGGCTGCCAGTATTAACAATGACACGAAGGGAAAACAACATCCTCTTTGAGCAGATGTTTTGTTCACCCTGGTCATGTACTAGAGGCCCCACGTGTTGGGCTGTCACCCAAACTGTGTGCCAGTGGGAGGGACAGTGGAAGCTCTTAAACATGCCATCAGTCAAGCCTGAATCTGGCAAATGCTAGAAGATCACAGGATTTCTTGCTGCAAGTCATGGGGCCTAGTCTAGTTTGAAACAAGAAGACAGGTCAGTTTAATGGGGAATTCAGATCTCATAAAATATGCAGGATAATATATGGATGCGTGTGCTATTGCTCCTGGTTCCAGAAAAGTAGAAAGAATACTGGAGCTTGCTGGCTGTTCTAATCAGGGGCTAATACTAAATCACAATTGTGCCAAAACTTTCCCCAGTTAGTTTTTAAGACTTTAAAAGCACTAACCCTGTATTCAGTGCTCTCTGCCCAAATACTTCCCCCCAGGTCTGCAGCTGGGGAGCGATGCTTTTGACAAGGGAGCTACTGGCATTTCCCACCATTTAAATAAAGCATTGCACCAAGCCTGTATGAGAACGTGGACAAAGAAAATGTCTGTGCAGTGATTATATGCTTCATTCCCCTTCCAGCAGACTGAACTTGAGAGGAGGAGAACAGAACTGTCACTGGCAGAGAGCCCTCCACGCTGGAGTTACAGAAGGATGAAAGCTGCTGGGAGCAGGACAAGAAAGCAGGACCATTAAACATATGGGAAAAGAGTTAACTGTACATGTCAACTGGAAAGCTGTTGGCTGGAAATATTTGTACACCCCTACTGTTTTCTCCTGTGTTTTTGCTGAAAAGCACATTTCTTCAAACAGCCTCAATTGCAAAGCTGTGCTTTTTTATCCCCCTACTAGGTTCTAACCAAGACAATACTATGACAGCAACAAAAGCACAGGTAATTCCTTTCCTTGTTCCATTCACTTCCAAAGGTAGCCATTTCCATCTGGTATTATCATTAATAACCAGATAAACCAAAATATAACTAATGTAAGTTTATATACTGGCAGCAAACTTCTACTAACACTTTATAGCTTAGAACATGGCTAAAGGATCATTGTGACATATATTCCATTTATATTAATGAACCCCCATTTATCTGTTTATTAATAGTGTAACTTGAGCTTAGAAATATGTCTATAAAATAAAGCATCACCTCCATTATGTGATACTGAAGTCTGAGCAGTGTAAGTAGCAATAAAACCATATTATGTCAGCACCTTGGCAAAAATATCTTTTCACCCAGCAGTTGATAACAAGATGTGATAATGTCACATCTGAATTAAAACAACAAGAATATTTATGCAGAGGTTTAGCACAGAGCATTCAGCATAAAGAACACACCTGACAGAAACAGATCTATTTCTACCACAGTCTCCTTTCTTAAAATACACATTGTAAGTGTTCATTTCATTAGACTGCTGGAAAGCAAGACCTTTTCAGATCCTTATAGTGGCATCAGTTTAACACACTGCAATGATGGATTGATAGTAATTTGCCTTGTAAACAGAATGCACTCACAGAACTGCACCAGGCAGCCTCAGCTGTGCCTTAAGCAAATTTCTAATACTCTTACCATGCCCTTCATTGATATATGCGAGTACATTTGTTTGTGCATGATCTCTTTGTACACGTTGTGCCTAATGAAACCATTAAATCAAGCTGCAAAATGACTATTTATCAAAAAGTAAATACCTCTGAATAGAGCTCAGACTTGGTCTCATGCATCTCCAAGGCAAGGGCAATTAGGAGTAATTGTTGCTAGAATCATTTTCACGTGGTTTTTAAGCAGCAATCCTGGAACCTGTAACAAAGCTTACTACCTAAGGATACAACAGCCCCTATTTTCAAAGCTCACAAATTCTCTGCATCGAATTTGGGATCTCTCATTAGCAAAGCGTGTGCATGAGCACAGCTCATTTGCCTGTGGCCATTTGCATACATCAGGTGTGCAGAGATACGTGCGAGCAGGTTTCACCTACGAGGCAAAGAGGTCTTTGTATTAAATAAGCACAGCTGTGTCTCAGTCCCTGCTCTTGCCCCACGCAGGAGCTCCAGGCAGTAGATCAAACTATTTGGGAGTACCTGAGGCACGAGGCAGCAGCTAAGGGTAGATCAGGGAGGATGCACTGGAGAGCAGTTACATCTCCATGAGGATTTTAGCCCAGAGGACAGGAGGCTCAGGGGTGACCTTAGTGCACTCTACAACTCCCTGAACGGAGTTTGTAGCCAGGTGCGGATCGGCCTCTTCTCCCAGGCTGCCAGTGCCAGGACAAGAGGACACAGCCTCAGGCTGCGCCAGGAGAGGCTCAGGTTGGACATCAGGAGGAATTTCTCCACAGAAAGGGTGATTAGACATTGGAATGGACAGCCCAGGGAGGTGGTGGAGTCACCATCCCTGAATGTGTTTGAGAAATGACTGGAAATGGAATTTAATGCCATCATCTATTTGACAAGGTGGTGTTCAGTCAAAGATTGGACTCAGTGATCTCAGAGGTCCTTTCCAATCTAATTGATGCTGAGATTCTGAGGATGGCCAAAGCCCTTGGCTATTCTATAGCTGTGCTTCCCTGGCTGGGGCAGGTTCATCACCTACATACAGCACACGCAGGTGCCAAGAAGCAGCTCTTGTCTTCTAAAAACCACACCAGGAGTGTCAGTGAAGGACTATGAATGAAACTGGGGACTGGCCAGTAAGCCTCAGGTAAAAGCATCCGTATGACCTGGCAGATGTGGAAATGTAAAAGCTCTTGCACAGTGCACAGCAGGGTGGGTCATCTTCATTTCCTCCTCGATAGGCACACAATGGGAACACTCGGGATGGTTTTTGTAGAGGGGATAATTAACTCACAAATACATTTAGCGCCTCTAAGAAGTCAATCAACACAAGGATACCAGTGAGCTAGTGGATATATTTAGGCTTCCAGAAAGAAACTGAGTTGTCATAGGGTGTAGAATGTCCCCTCACAAAAAATAATGTTCAGACGATAGAAACCCAGATATGCCTTTTATATTATAAAAATACCTCCTTCTTGCCAACTTGATTTTGTTCCAGAGATGGTGATATTTCAGTGCTAAGAATACCTCTATCTCCCTTACACACATGCTGTGAACATTCACATCCAAAGAACACAGGGAGGTGTTTGATCAAACAGAGCTACAGATGCGTTTCCATGAACACATCCAGAACAACCAGCCCCTGCCTTCTCTGCAAGCCAGAAGGGTTCCTGTGCAATCAGACAGTTTGTTGCTGAGGGGGGTGAAGATTTGTGAATATTTCAGTTTCTCCCCGAGTCATGCAGTCTTCAAGGAAAAATACTTAGCAATTTAAACATCAGCCTTCAAGTTAATGTTTACCACCTTAAAAAGCAGACAACAAAGAACAGTCATTTATGAACAGGACTAAAGTTGGCACTGCATAGACCAGGCACTTCCCAGTGACTCAGCTGCAACAAGGGGTATTTTTGTGATGCATCTACTCCTATTAAACGGGATATGCTTTTATCTCTATGCCTCAGTTCTTGCTTTTATGGCAAAACGGACACACTTTTCCAGCTGCAGAAGGTCAGCATATTATTGGATGAGAAAAAAGGAAAGAGAATGGCAAAGCATGGAAATACAGAGACCCAAATAAAATTTTATATGATTATTTCTTTTTTGCCTTGAGCCATAAGGCAACCATTGCCTACTTTCCAGGATGTTTAATTTAATTAACACAGCCTACAAGGATATTTAAGCAGCAGTTAATAGAGGGTAAAATACAAAATGAATAAGCAACAAAAATGTCCTGTTTATGTGCATTTTGCTTTGTATTGTAAAGATAAAATGATTGTGATTTGATCTGTATCTGGTCTTTCCAGCTCATACTGAAAGGATGTGTCATGGTGTTTTTAAGCTTCAATTGCCAGTGCTCATTAACAAGCAAGCCCATCACTTACAATTAGGAACAACTTTGAAATAAATCCTCAGGCTGTAGCAGTGACAGTGCTGACTGCACTCCACTACTGCTTGGAAAGGCAGCTGTATTTCCACTTCAGTCTGCCCTCCCTGCGTGAGCACTCCCTGCTCGAGCCTAAGCACAAAGATAAACTGGACCCTTACCAGAGCAAGGAGAGAGAATATTTCTTCTCAGCTTTGTTCTCATCCAACTTCTTTTCCTCCTCTCTAAGCTTCACTGTGTTTTTTCTTCTCGTCTGATACATCCAGCACTCACTACAAATGGCATTATCTTGAACACAATCAAAATTTTGCTGAGGGCTGCAATGAAAATTTCCCAAAGGCCTCAAGAGGCCTCTGATTTGTCAAGGCAGCAAAAATCATTGACTCTCTTTTTAACTTTGAAACACATGGCATGGGAATGCAGATGGCTCCAGCATGAGCTTCTTCTCATTGCCTGGATTATACCACTTCCTGGCTTACTTTCAGCCTGTACCCTATTATGCACACATCATTTCAAAAGTAAGGCTTCCTCACCTCAGTTATTTCCACGTGTCACAACTCAGTAACTGATCTGAGTGGCAGCTTATGCTACATATCTGCTTTTTAAAATGAACAGGAGGATCTGACACTTAAAAAGCTCATTTTTATTCTCAAAATCTAATATTAACTGCCAAATATATTTGCTATCACTAATTTGTGACTAATCAAGACACAAAAGAAATTTGATTTAATTACATTATGGCATTGTGTAGTTCGCTGTGGTACCCCAGCTTGATCTTACAATTTAGTATCATCTTTTTTTGAGTTTGACCTCTCTACTTTCTAGGTAACAAAGGTTATGTGCTTTTATGAAGGAAATAGCATGACACACTTACAAATGTTTAAAAGATTACATGATAGAGGAATGTAGCATTGTTACTGGAGAACAGTCATGGGCATGAAGTTCTGAAATCCGGGCAAGGCTTACAGAAATTCTGTTCAGTAAGTGAGGCTGATATGCCAGGAAGATAAAGGGCTAATATTAATGAATCAAACACTCAGTGCTCCCGCCTTTCAGGGTAGTCTGATGGAAATCAAGGGGTTTATCAGCTACAAACCTCTGAAAAATCAAGCCTTTTCTGGTTTTGTATTTTGAAAACAGAATCCCAAGTCTCACAATCTTTGCCCACTTTTTTGTGAAACAAAGTGAAATCCTCGTTCATACACTTCATCCCCAGAGTGTAGCAGCACATCCTGGTAGCAACACTCAGCGGCTGTTGGTCCCAACACTTGCAGTAGCTTCATGGAGGCCCACTGGCCTGAAAATCACTGTGAAAATCACCAGCATTTTCTATGTTGATATTAAGACTGTGTCATTATGAGTTAATATATCAATGAAGAAGTTATTAACTTCCTTGCTGTGATGAGAATTCGATGCAGTTCTGCCCAGAGTCTTCTATTCACACATGCAATATGTGAGCAGCATCTGACAGGTTCTAACATTATGATAATAAAACTACAGACAAGCAGTTAAGCACAAAAGATCACTTTATTTTTCAAATCACACCTCTCTCATTCTTGAAAAGGTGTACTTCTAGTTGTTACTATTTTAAATATAATCTATATTTTCCTGTGAAGTTAAATACTTTGAAGAAGAATCCCCAAAGAAATAAATACAAAGCACAACAGTTTCACTTTATGATTTGCTTTGAGCATTGTCTGGTCCTGCATCCACTCTGGCACTCTGCTGCTCTTTGAAACTGTAAAATCCACAGCCAGCCTTCCTTGTTTGCCACAGCCCTCTGCTTATCAGCTGTTAATACAAACTGTTAATACAAAGCCAGAGCATGCACAAAATAGCTTACAGCAGTTTAATAATTCTAAAACTTTCGTTACAAATACGCACATTGCTACTAAGGAATTAATTGGGATGCTTCTTTTTCCGGATGCTCATAGAAAATTCCATGTTACAAAATGCTTGTTCGATGATGTGCACGTCTGCTGGTGAAAAGGAAATCAGTACTAACAAGGTTTGCTGGGTTGTTCAATGGATAACTTACAAAACCAGACAATTCCCAAAGTTATCAACTGGATCACTGCAGCACAATCTGCAACCACCATTTTACCTGAAACCTAAATTAGCCCGAAGGGTTGGTAATGCATATCTGCTGCAGTATAAAATGACAATAAAATGACACCAAGGTCATCGGAACACATCGTGTGGGGTTTATTCTCATATGATGAGCACAGTCCAATGCAATAGCACGGATCCTGCAGCCAGGAATGGAGGCCTGATGATGCAGTTTAATGAGGCTTGTCACGATAACGGAGAGGTGGAAGTCATCCAGCGCAGGCAGCAATCACGTCCCTTCAAAGAGAAAGTTGAAGCGCTTCCCATACCGGAAGTTGCGCTCCTGAAAAGCTTTTCTTGAAAGAGGTATCAGCGAGAGCCTGAACAGGTGTGGCTGTGAATTCATCCCAATTACATGTCTCACTTGGGACAGTATTCCTGAAAATGCAATCAGGGTCTGGCAGGCCGATTTTGCTACATACACATGCACTTAAAGAACATTCAAAGACTATGGTAAAGTCTAAACTGTAGCTGAAACTCGTACCTGTTCACACAAAGTCTGAGGTAGTTTAGAACCACTCTATAAGAAAGAAGGAAGGGGATTTAATGCACAAAAATGACAAGATACAATTATAATTGCTACAGAGAAGGGGAGGTTTACATAGTGTAAAATGGATTTAAATTACTGTCTGTCAAGAAAGAGGAGCTGCTAACAGAGAATGAATGAAAAAGTTCGCTAAAACCTAAACTTCTATTTATCCTGGCTCTGAACATTAACATTCACTTAAAAAAGAAAATCAAAGACAATAGTGAGATTGAGCAAAGCAAAAAGGAAAGAACATTTTACAAGAGACTGGACAAGCTTCATAGACACGGGGTCCAAATTGTGACGTAACGCTGCACTTCACAAAATGAGTCCGTGTGCTCAGGGTGATGTTTGGATCCCTGCACAGCTGAAATACCTTCACACAGGGACACTGAAAAGTTATGAATTCTTTCAAGGTTCACTCTTGATGATGCAGTTTATGTAGAAAAGAACACTTACCTACAATTAATGCCTCGAACAATGCACAACCAGCAAATTGAGCGTATATCTGGTGTATCATGGTGAGAAAGAAATACTTTAATTTATATTTAAACTTAAATTACATAAGCCAGCATAAAACCTGACCTACTTCCTAAGTCAACAGTAAACTTCTTACTGATTTTCCTCTTAAAGGTAACAAATTGTAAACAGATCATGGAAGTACAAGGTCCAAAAGGACAAGTATTTCCCACATCCATAGACAGCCAAATTCAAATGCTGCTCACTAGCACTTGACAGGCTAGTGGCTTTAGAGTCTGATGTGAATGAAAGGGGATGATGACATTTTATTCAGCGTATGACAAAGAGGTAAAAATAAATAATTTTTTAAAATTCCTTAATATATCCCAATATGGAGGAAAGTTACAGGGAACACTCCAGCAACAGTGATATGATGCTACATAGGGATGAAAAGCAAAGGAGTAACAAGCAGGTTGGGGAAAGCATGTAGGAAAAAGTAAGAGCTGGGAAGATTGGAGACAAACAGAACTAGCTCAGACCACAAGAACTGTATCTTTGTGCTGCTCTTTCCACAAAAGCTACTAAAGCCCCACTTCCTATGTTCTCTTTTAGCACTCATATTCAGATGAGTGACAGATTCCTTAACAAAATTCCATAATTTAACAAGAAAAAGGCCATATAGAAACACATCTTTGCAAATAGTCACTTCAGCTTGCATAACACATACATTTCCATCGCTATAAATGCACGGATGCAACCATGTAACTCCATACCAGTCTTTCCCCCAAACTGCTCCTTGCAACTCCAGCTCCTGCTTTAAGTGATATTTCCAACCTAATCATCCAAGCCTCATGAGCTTTGTATTATTGCATAAAAACCACTCATTTAAGTATTTACCTCTCAAAATGATTAAGTGACATAATTCCTGAAACAGATCCAAATCCTGCAACGCTGACACCCTTGTTATTAAAAATGGCAAAACCAAACTTACAGAATAATCCAAACAGGATCCTGGCCTGTAGAAACAGAAGAAACCTGCCCCTGTTCTTCAGCAATGAACCTGCCATGATTGTTTCAAAAGCCATTTCTCAGCATGACAAATCTCTATGAAAAATTCCTGTGAGCAATCTTACCATCTTTTAGCAACTGAAGGTAACTCAAAAACCCAAAAGACATCTATAGAAGATGCCCAAAAGCCAATTCTGTGTGGCCTGACCATGTTTCAAAAGCACAAGCTAAAAGTTTTGTGTAAAGACAAAAATTTCTTAACATCTGCGGTTAAACACATTTATTGGATTCTAGGTATCAACCACAAGTCTCACCACCCAGCGACTACAGCTCAGGAGTGCAGAGACAACAGACAGATGATACAGACCAAAAATTACATGAATGAAGGAAAGGCTGAACTGGGATTGCTCAGCCTGCAAAAGAGAAGGCTTTGGGATGACCTGACCGCGGCCTTCCGGTGCTTAAAGGGAGCCTACAAGAAAGATGGAGAGGGATGTTTTACAAGGACATGTAGTGGCAGGACAAGGGGGAATGGCTTCAAACTGACAGAGAGTAGGTTCAGATGAGATATTAGGAAAAAATTCCTTACTGTGAGGGTGCAAGGCACTGGAACAGGTTGCCCAGAGAAGCTGTAGATGCCCATCCCTGGAAGTGTTCAAGGCCAGGCTGGATGGGGCTCTGAGCAACCTGGTCTAGTGAAATGTGTCCCTGTCATGGCAGGAAGGTGGGAACTCGATCTCTGAGGTCCCTTCCAACCCCATCATTCTATGATTCCCTGATTCCTCCACAGAAAGAAGCTGTGATAACTACTATGCACTTGGACTACAGGGCACATAGTTTAGACACAAACCCTCCTCTAAGCAGTAGTATTGTCCAACTCATTTGATATTTCAGGACTCAGCTGGTGCTTTTTGGACACAGAATTTGGTACAAAAGACCATATAGATTCATTTTATAAATTCCTCAGACTACTTAATATAATTGACTGAAGTATCTGCCAGTTTTCAGGAGTCAGAGGATAATTCTGAAAATGATGATAAACTTGTTTTAACTGAGCAGCTGCACAAAGAGAATAGATGTGCCAAGATAATAAATACAAAAAGGATGAGTAAAAGCTCATTTTTATCAATGGTGCAGCTTTCCTCCTCTGTGATAGCCCAGGGCCTAAAGTAGTAGGAGGCACTGGAGAGGCATGTTTACACCTGTGCAGGGTGATGCCACCACTCATACAAATTTTTAGTAATCTGAACTTCAATTCCATTAGGTTCATGTAAGGAATCAACTACAATTTTTTCAGAACGCTGAGCTGCATTACTGCATTAGGCTGCAATGTGTGTTATGAGAGGTACTTCTCTAATGACTGGCTGTGTGAAAATGTATAATGCCATGGGTGTACAAAGCTCATTCTTCACTTCCATCATTTGGCGACCGTAGTAACTAAACACATACAGGATGATAAAACTGGTACGTGGTTGCACAGGCAGTCAGTACAGTGGCATATGACAGATACCTGTAGTTCCCTCACACTATGCTGCACTTTTTAATTTGGGCTTTAGCTAAAAAAAAAGTTGCAGAGTGACTTTAAAACTTTTCTTGTAAGCATTCAAACACAGACCCAGATTCTGCCGTGGAATGTGAGTAGGACTTTGTCATTACCTCGGCCAAAGCTTTGCAAAGAAAGCTTGGGAAGGTCCAAAAAGACGGCACGGCTTTTTTGAGTAACAGAAGTCATATGAAGGTTCACTCTGTAAACACTGCAAGCCACGGCAGACAAGGTAGCTAGGAGGAATATCTGTGTTCTTTGCACTGCACCCATCTTTGAGATGAGCATTTAGCTTGCTTTATATTGTATACACCTCACTACAGCCAAATTGCCAATATTTAACAATTGGACAAAAACTTTGGACTGGCTCGCTGTACCTTCTTTAGACATTTGCACCTTTAAAGCAACCAGCATCCTGCCATACCACAACAGCAGCATTTCGCACCTGCCTGGACAGATAGATATATATTTTTTTTCATTTTGGGGCTTTAGAACCTGTTCTAAATTCAAACTAAATTAGCTACTACCTCAATTTAATGCATACATACACATATATGTGTATATATGTGTATGTGTGTGTGAATATTTAGGCACTCCTAAAACTTGACCCAGGACCTTTACTTCTGTATCCTGAACAAAGCTTTGTGGAGCTTCTACACATATATATGAGTTAAGCAGTACAACTGACAACAACAATCAGTTCAGAGAGAACTAACGATTCAAACCTAAACAGAACCATTAACTGAGAGACGGGGATAGCAACCAGGCCTCAAGCATTCTCTGGGATCTACAATTATTTTTGAAGCATGGTTTAGTCCTCTGGCAACTGATGTAATGATGCACAAGCCTAAACGTTTACTCTTGGATACATTAACTCTTACTGGCTCTAATAATTTGCTTACTACTCTAGCCACAACAACAAAATTACCAATGCATTCACTTGTTTATTTGACAGTAGACTAACCCCTGTCAAAATATAAGCCAATTAATATCTTCATAGAGAAATGCAATCTAAAGCATGTGAAATCAAATCTAAGTTCTAATCCCTTATCAAGTGTCTCTGAGTGGGCATCACTTTATAACCAGAACTACGATGACACAACAATCAGACAAGAATGGCATTAACTTTGTCTTCTAATTTTTGTACTGAAAATTTAATTAGACTGAAACAATTACAGACTTCTTTTGCTTTCTTTCATGGAAACCAACTCTCATCAAGTCAGGTACTCAACTGAAAATTCTCTAACGTTGTCATTAGTAAAGATGAAGATGCATTAAACTGAATTTTTCAGCAAGGCTGAGAAGCACTGAGCTCTTACATGAGTTGTCATAATAAATAAGATAAACTGATTTTCATGGAGAAAAGAAGAAAGAAATGGAGCTCTGAAAGAAGGAAACTGAAATGAAGAAGAGTTTTTACTTTAACAAAATTAGCAATTTCTCCTCTGTATTGTCTTTTACATTAGACTTAGGTTAACTTCTCTCATTGTAATTCCATTTAACAGCCATTTGAACTTGTTTTAAAGCTGATTGGAAATGGCTTGAAAAGCATCTTGAAAAATTGTAAGCTGCACAATGTTTGCTCACTTCAAAAATTAATTTTCTCAGATAATAATTTGCCCTTGCATTCTGTGAATAAAAACCCTTTTATCTTCTTTTGAAAACTTTGGAGGAATATACAGGATTTTAGTAAGACCTTTGTTGAGCTCCATAGGAGTTAAGTCTAAGCCTGAATTCAACCTATGGAAGTAAAATTGAGAAAAGGAGGTGGGGGGAATTTAAAGATGCTGAAGTACCAAATAGAATCAATGACTCAGCAGTGTCAGTATAGTTATTTCCATTATGCAGAACTCTAACAACAGCTCTATTTTATAGTTCCTGATCAGAAAGCAATGAGTACCTGGTCAGTTCTGCTCTAACCCTGTTGTAAATAGAATATGACTGATTATACAGTTCTGAATAATTACAGTATTTCATCACTCTGATAAACCCTGATACCAGGCCATAACAGCACAACTTACTTTCACTGAAATGAAGAGAGAAAAAAGGAAAAAAAAAAAACTTTGGAGGAATATACAGGAAGTACATCTGAAACTGGGAGTCCATAAACACAGACAATAATTAGAAAGAATGAGAACATTCACACAAAACCAAAAATCAGTTCTGTGTTGTATCTTCCTTTGTCACTACCAATACGTTGCTGCCACAATGTTTAAGACAAGAGACCTCTTCTAGGCAATACAGGTTTCAGGGGTGTTTGTTGGTGGGCAGTATTAGAAGACTCAGCGGAGTTCAGCTCTCTGTAAACTTTATTTCTTTAAATAAAGAGGGTAAAGGTTGAAAGTGTGAAGAGCTTGTGGCAGGGCTTGCCTTAAAAGCCTGGCAGCTCACTGGGCTCACCTTGATGACAAGTTCTCAGAGCAACACTAAATAAAGACTCTGAGAAAGGCCATTGTGACAGAGAAGTCTAATGCTAAAAATTGCTATTCACCTGCANCATGAAGGGACAATGCAAAGCTGTTTTTTCTTTTTATTGATTTATGGGGCTGGGAAACTGAAGGGTTTATAGGACCTCAGAGTTTTTGCTTTGGGAATATCAGATATCAGGATATGTTCATCCACATTCTTGGCAGAGAGTGAATGTCATGGGAAATAAAGAGACATTTCTGTTCCACAATGAGTTACAGGACAAGATCAAAAAATGTTCCGTAGGTTATAGTCTACGAGACTTATTTGTATCATAAAAATTAACTGTGCGCATCAAGGATTACAAATGGAAAAATGCCACTCTTTCTCTGAGAGCCTAGACCCAGAACAGACGGCAGAACCTTTTTTTGATTTTAGGGTTTTTTTTTAACATTCTCTACAATGGTGGCTACTAAATACTAACAGCTAGGAAGTTATGCCCTTTGCTTATCCACAGTTTGAGAAAAGCAGACTTGTTTGATGAAACTGCAAAGAAATACCACCACTGCCATGCAAGGACTTCTCTACAAAAAGCAAGGCATGCTTCAGGCATCTCAGCAGTTCCAGCATGAATTGCAACTGGAAAAGTCTTCTGCTTTTACTTTCAAAGGGAAAAAAATTCCAACCTTTTGGACTTATACATAAACAAGAGAGTGGTGTCCTCAGCAGCTGGTCTCAGCTCTTACGTGCTCCAGAGGCTCTTAAGCCATGAGGTAACCAGCCCTGCAGACTGGGAGGTGGCTGGCACAAGCAGTGTCCTGTCTCGGAACTCCAGACTGTCTAAGGCAGCTGTGGCACATGAATTACAAGCCTTGTACAGCACAGTGGGCATCCATCTCCACCAACAGACATTCACAAGTCAGAACACAGCAGTGGGAAGGGAGAGAACTGTATGCAAATGTCAGAACTAAACTGCAATTTGGCAATGAAAAATACTATAATATTATTGATAAAGCCTAATCAATTTTATTTGAAAGAAAAGGGATGCTTTTCTTATTTGAAATATCCTCTGATTCATTGCTACCACTGATTATATTTCTTCTTGGGTTTAGCACAACTAGTATCCAACAGGGAAATTATTTCAAATTAAGTAGTGTGATAAATTAACATACAATTTGCTATGTTGGTATAACTCATTTTATCACTATGGTTATGTAAAGGAAAACCGTATTTATCCTGCACTAGCTTTGTTTTCTTCTGACAAGGTTATTTATCACCACAGGAAATTCCAAGTTCATAAAACTGGTTAGCTGACATTTCCAATACAATATACTTTGTGAGGAGGAACAACCATCCTAATCAATTTTGCCAATTACATCAGCATTTGTCTTAATACAAAATCTCTTTATCCCACACTGAAAGACCAACATGGAGTTCTTCCTAAAAGTCACGCAGATCTGGAGAGTAAGAGACTACATCATCATCATCAGTGTGAAAACAGAATAAGCAAAGGAGCAGGCAATGTAATCCAGACAGATATGGATGGATAATGAATTCTGGGACTGGAAAGTAAGAACCAGATCTTTTACAATATGGGCAAAAGCATCACATTTTATGAAGATCATGAGAAATGTTAATGCATACACAGCCTTTGAATTTTTAGCTCCAGACTGTAAAGCAAC